>CM044441.1:35999765-36016802 GCA_024363595.1 Xenopus borealis
ATATATATATATATAAAAAAATCAAATGAACATCTGAATCTGGTGTAAATAGTTTTTTTCTTGATTTTATTAAACTCAAAAAAAAACATATGTATATATTTATATATATTGCATTTAATTGAAGATGAATAGGGCTGCCACCTGCTCTGTATTTTACCGGCCTAAAAATGATGGTTGATCCCAATGTTATTAACTGGTAAAAATGATAAATATATAGGAAGGCCTGTGTTTTTTTTCCAGAAAAGATTAATGTGTGTATTATTATTAATAATAATATGTGTATATAAATTTAGCCCCCAAGCAATCTTTTTCCCTGCCAAATCAATGGGCAAAGACCATATAAAATAATGAACAAATCTGACGCTCCTTTGAATGCAATTTATAATGAGCAACAAGCAAAATGTTCTAATGGAACTTTTCATGCGGCGTTACAAGCAAATAGAAGTTATTTATACAGCACATTATTGTAAACACACTTACTCATCACTGTGTGTCATACTTCCTCTATAACTGTATTTGAACACATTCCCTTTCAAATAATAAAATAAAATTGCAAGTCAGGCTTGAAAAAAGTTTATTTATTGCTACTGTATATCTGAGCTAATGGGTCCCATAACAGTTAGACAAGTGTTCCATTGTAGTCATGTTGGGCTGTTAATATATGGCTTCCCTCTTTCCCCCCATGGTTCAATAATGCTTTTCTTGCACTGGGAATTGTATTTTGTAACATAAAAATGGTTAATCACATACATTTATATTGTATTTATGGTGATACATTCAGTTGTTTCCAATCAGCTTTCTTTGTTAACCCAAAACTCTGCTGTGATTTCTAGATTATTGGGTCTTCACCAAGCGTCATAAAAAGAGTAAATGGATTTATAAGAATTATTATAACTACTTTTTATATGAAGAACCAACAAATAACATAATTCTGTTCAACAGAGCCAGGCAAGCATGTAATGTAAGCAAATTAAATAAAAATTAATAAAGGGATTCAAGGAGAATGAATATATTCTTTGATTCAGAAGAAACATGGCAAGTCTTGATCCAAACACAGCATGCAAATTGTTGGTGCAGATGTGTTATATTAAACAGATTAGTTACACCGTAACTTATAAGACTAGATATAAAATAGACATTCTAAAACCATTGCCACTTTGACTTAATTGATGCCTATGAAGGACCTTACTCAATAAATTTTTTCTTGATTAATTGGTGAAAAAAAATAGACCTATAACTATGTTTGGCACTTTGAAATTCACCCAGCTTGTTCATGTCTTATTTACTGAAAATCTTTGTATACAATGGCAGGTATTATTGTGGCTGTGTCTGCAACAATGGCCATGTGCAATGAATGTGTGAAGACACAATTGCTGTCAAAATACCGAGTGGATGACTATGACTATCAGTGACTATTTTCACAAAAATGCATATTGTATCTTGTAAATCAGCCTCATTTGGAAAGATTCCATGTGGGAATGAACATGTGCTGTACACAAGCAGAATATCTGCATGTAGAAACATTTCTCTAGATATATTAGTTATATATTAGTTATTCTGCTAATCCAATCCTTTGCTTGAGGAATCACCATTTAATCATGTTATTAACTGTAGAGTCAGGTATATAGGTATAGAGGTACAGTATATATATTTTATACCTCTTCATGGCTTTTAGTCTCCTTGAAATCCATAAGATCACTGGTCTCCTGACTTACTTGGTTTAAGCCATCCTTCAACCCACACTTTGAGGTCAACATTTGACTAGGGCTCCTCTTAGCACATAACAAGATTGCAAGCAATGCTGTATCAGCCATATTTGTTGGACATCAAATAAGCATTTCCTCCTAATCATGCTGTAATTGGCCTTCAAGATAAGTTTCTGAGACAGAAGACTGGGCCTTCCCTCCTAAGGCTCTGAATTTTATAATATTAGAGCTAATTTACTAGTACAGGTATGGCACATGTGATCCAGAATTCTTGGGTCCTGTGGATTTCTGCATAATGGAATCTTTCCATAATTTGGTATCATCATACCTTAAGTCTCTTAGAAAACCACCTAAACATGACATTATCTCAATAGGCTGGTTTTGCTTCCAATAAGGTATAATTACACCTTAATTTGGATCAAGTACAAAGCACTGTTTTATTATTGCAGACAAAAAGGAAATAATTTTTAAAAATCTCAATTATTTGGATAAAATTGGATCTATGGGCATATCCTTCCCATAAATTACAGCTTTCTAGATAATGGGTTTCCAGAAAAGGGATCCCTACCTCTACAAGCATAGCTAATGGATCTGCAGCTTAGAAATGTTGTTTGACTAGAAACCAATGATTTCTAGTTTAAGGGAATGATTTCAGGGTTTAAGAGTCTGCCCCCTGCAGGTGATCAATTGCATATTCTGAAAATTGCCATCTGTGTAATCATTTCATTATTAGGAAATACATACTTTTTATTGTGCCATTATGGGAGGTCTGCAATGAGCACAAGCTCTTTAAAGGATATAAAATATTATGCCCTTCTCTAATATATATATTTACATAGTTAAATTGGGTTGAAAAAAGACAAAGTCCATCAAGTTCAACCCCTCCAAATTAAAACCCAGCATAAACACACACACCCTACACTCTTTCACACAAACCATATATGCCCATAGCTATACTAACTGTATAGTATCAAAATAGCCTTTGATATTAGGTCTGTCCATAATATGTTGATTATTTATTATTTTTCATTTTTATTTCGGAAGTTAATAACAGGGAGTCAAACAAACAAAGTGGCAGCAATGACTAATTTAAGACCATACAAAAAACAGTGGGTCATTGGGGTCTCAGACTATAAGAGCTTTATTGACTGATGTGATCTCTCTACAGTTCTTGCATTTCACATTCCTGCAAAGCCTCACAGCTGTAAGACAAAAAACAACAAAGCAACAAATTTTAAGATGAAGAAAAAGCTTCCATCAAAAACTCTGAGAACTTCTCTTGTAAACTACCAGAGTTGGGCCTTTACTATGATAGCCTTTGATGTAATGCCAAAATGGTTTTTAGCCTCTTATTTGCTTACACACACAAGTGCACAAACACAGACATATTAAGATGTAGAAAGTGTTTCCGGATGCCCAGAGCTGGGCAAAGTTGGTTTGGTTCTCTGTTGCAGCAGATTAAAACTGTAGCCGGCATTTTGCAAAATGTTCCTCAAATGGACAGAAATGTGCCAAGGAAACACACAAGATGCAGGGATCACTCACAGACTTCACTACAAAGGTCTGCTATGTTACCATTTCATTCTAGTGAGACATTTGGAAATTCATAAAATAAAATGTGGCCGGCCACGGGGTATTTTTTTTCCCAGCAAAATGACCTAAATCCTTGAGTGACCTCTGCTCTTGAACAGTTTGGCTGATTGTCCTGGCAAACCAATTGTAGCCTATCTAGCAAGTAACCAGATCTTTAGATTTATATATGAATTTATATATGAGTTTATATATGAATGTATTGTCATTGAACTGGCAACAGATACAGATCTTAAGAGAGGGCTTATTTACAATTGCAAACTCAAGTGAGGTTGCACCAAAATGGACAAAATGAACACATGTAAAAAAAAAAAAAGGTTGAACTTGATGGACGCGAGTCTTTTTTCAGCCTAACTTACTATGTTACTATGTTACTATGTTACTATGTTACTATGTTATGTACTCATTAAGGGGTAGATTTATCAAGGGTCGAAGTGAAAATTTGAATTTTAAAAAATTTGAATTTCAAAGTAATTTTGGGGTACTTCGACTATCGAATAGGCCAAAATTCAATTAGAATTGAAAAAATTCGGAGTACTGTCTATTTGAAAACTTCAACTTCGACTATTCGCCACCTTAAACCTGCAGAATTGCTGTTTTAGCCTATGGGGGAACCTCCTATAATCTTCATGGAATCTTTAAACTAAATTTGAGAATTCAATTTTTTTGGTGAAATCGTTCAAATCGAATCAAACAATTAAATAGTATGATTAAAACAATTCGAATTCAATTGAAAACAGACCCATTAAACTGATCATGGTACGTTCCTGTTTGAAAAAAAAAATTTGACGTATTTTCACTTCAAAATCTGACCCTTGATAAAGCTGCCCCTAAATGTACTTACATTGAACCATGCTGCTTGCACTTCCCTAGATTTGCTTCAAGCACCAATGTGTCCACCCAGTCTGCTTTGATAAAAGTACATATTCTGACAATGGAAACCCCTGGAGCTACCCTGACCCTAGCCACTGAGTTCTCCACTGAGGACTGCATCAATTGCTGCTACTTGAGGCTAAAGAATCACATGCAAAGTTATATAAACCCCAGACACTGAATATGAAACAATCTGAACTCAACCATGAGTCAGTTTTGACCACAACTTTTGCCTGATTTATTAGACACACATGTAATGGCACACGTTTTAATGCACTGTTTCCCAACCAATGACTAGTGAGCAACATGTTGTCACAAACATGGGCACTCTCCACATACTGCTTCTGCAAAAAATCTTTTGTGAAAAATGCTTCTTTTATTTGTGAGATCCCAGCAAACGTTTCAGGGACATGCCCCTTCATCCAGTGCTACTTACAAACTGTGCAAATACAGATTTTTAAAAGGAAGGTCTATCACCAGCCCCATCTTCCTTCAGTGAATCAGTAAGTTAAAAAAGGACTTTGTTTATGCGAAATAAGTGGAGCGGGGAATGAGTTTATAAATTGGATGTTGTCACAAACTCCTTGAATGTTGCTCCCAGTGGCCTCAAAGCAGGTGCTTAATTTTAAATTATTAGCTTGGAAGCAAGTTTTGGTTGCATATAAACCAGAAGTACTGTCAAACAGAGCCTCCTGTAGGCTGCCAGTTCATATTGGGATCGACCAAATAGCCATTCATAGCCCTAATCTTGCACCCCCTAGAACTATTTTCATGCTTGTGTTGCTCTCCAATTCTGTTTAAATTTGAATGTGGCTCATGTGTACCAAAGGTTGGGGAACCCCGTTTTAATGCATAGCATACAAATGTTTAGTTGTAAACATCCCAATATTGTTGATAACTTTTGTGCAGACTAGACATTGATGATATATTGTAGAATAGATAGATTCGAATCATGACAAAAATAGATAAAAACATGGAAAAACAGAGTTTGGAAGAGTATGGCAATCTGCATTTTAGAAAGGTTAGCTTTAATCAGATGAGGGTGGCAATAAAGAAAACATATGGGGACAGTATCTACCAATAAAATAGCACAGAGAGTACATTGATTCTTCTCACAAGAAAGTAAGAAGAAGTAAATCAAATCAATGTTGTAATTTTGTAATACTCACTGCATCATTTTTTGAACTAAAAACACATTTCTCCGGAAAACAGTACCTGCTGTAGAAATTAGTAGAAAGTAGTACTCAACATATGTATATATAAATATATATATGTAGAGAGAGAGAGAGAGAGAGAGAGAGAGTGAGAGAAAGAGAGAGAGAGAGAGAAAGTATTAAACACAATTCATAAAAGAAAAGAGAGAGGATATTATAATAATAATAATAATAAACTACGTTAAAAATTAAATTGTTAGCAATTAATTAAATATTGCACATCCAATTGCCAACAGCTTTACGTTCAAATGCAAAAAGATTTTAAATTGAACACATCTTATAAAAGAAGAAGTTGCAAAATACATTACATTAAGAACTCGGCAATTCAGATATGGAATAATAACAAAAGAAACTGGAAACTATATTTGTATTTCTTTTATGAAACAGTTGTATCTTAGCATTCAACACTCCCTTTATTTAGGAAGGTGGGTGGCACAGGGATATCCCCTGGAACATATTTAGCTTGTCCATGATTTAGGGCCGGATTTATCAAAATGTGAGATTGGAACTTGCCACAGAAAAACTCACCCACTATCTATTGCTTTGTATTGAATGAATCAATAGAAAATGTAAATTCAACATGCCTGTAAATAGGTACTTACAAGGAACCACACAGGCTAAAAGTAAATTATAAAATTCCAAATACTTATTAACAAAGTAACCTCAAAACCAGTGGCAGAACTAATGGGAGAGCAGGGATTGCAATTGCACCAGGGACCGCACCCCCTCAGAGCCCCCCCCAGCAGATTGTGCACCGAGTAGCTGACTGTATGAGGTTGTAGCCGGTAAGAAAATTGAGATTGAGGTGGGTGGGGCTGCACGGCCTACCCCCAACTTAGTTACGTTCTCAAAACAACCCGACTCTTTTTGTGCAACCAATAGCTATTTATAGCCATTTTGTGGTTTTTGCTTCAAGATCTATCTTGGAAACACTTGCACTGCTAATGTAATATTGGTGAGCCATTATGAGACAAGAATTTAGGCCTACAAACTGCATTAAGGCTTGGCTGAATTGTTGGCATCTACTGGTAACCTACCTGATTGACAAGACACCCATGGTTAAATCATTTACTTTTAATTACTATTAGCATGTACAAATACTTGTACTTTGTGTAATAAGCATTGACTCAACATTTCAATATAGCTTGACTTTAATTTTGATATAGTTCTTTGCAATCCTCTACATCTTCTTTTCCCATAATTAAAATGCAATCAGTTGGAGTGTAATGAAAAAGGAACGCTGTGGAATCTAATGTATTTATTGTAGAAAACAGGCAGCCTTTTGTAGTGCAGTGATGTGATTCATTTGATAAATGAACTTATTTGTTATAGCAAATCCAATGAAACATAATGCACCACAAAAATGGAGATGCCATTAATCTTGTTAAGTGTATTCAGTGATATTTCTTATACCTAAAAGGAAACAGACATTTATAAAATGGCAACGGCAAATGCAGCACTACATAGTTGGGATGTTGTAAAAGTCATTTTATGCCTATACATGTGCCAGTGTTTTGCCCATATATATGGACAAGTTTGTAAAGTGAAGTTTGGCTTAATTTTTTCCCATTTATTTTGCACTGCTACCATGTGTTACAGCATTGTAAATAATACAATGAACTGTTCCTTTTTTGAAAATAATTGAAAATCTCCCCCTCATTGATCTCTAAACAACTGATTTGCAGGCAAAACTAGGATTGTCATCTTTCCCAATGCTAACCCTGGGTGGACGCAGAACAGAGACATTGTGGTGGAGGTGAGGCTGTCATGGTGTGGGTCTAAGACATAGCAATCGGTGATTGGTTGATCTAAGGGACTCCTGCCCAGTTTTCCAGCAGACAGTTTTTAACCAGAAAGCCTTCTGAAAACCGGGCTGCAAATGTAATTATTGAAGCCTATCCAATCAATGCATTGATATTTAGTTCATTATGTGAATTTTATAAAAAAATATAGATGGCCCTTGTCTGGTTCAAATGTGTCTTAGCTCTCTTTATTTCCCTGCTAAAGAAGACTTGGAGGGAATCCTGGGATTTGGCTTTTTAAAAGAAAAATTCCATTAATTAATTTTGACAAGAGATAGAGTTTCAAAGGAAACAGTTATGACTTGCAGGTTTCCTTGTCATCTCACCTTCAGTTTTTCTGGTCTATTGGGGGTGATGGCAACTCTGTATCTGATAAGATACCCAAGACTTTTTCACTTTTAGAAATTCAACTAAAATTGTTACGTGGATTTCTCAAAGTAATAAATCAGAAAACAAATGTTATTACCATCCCCTTGGGTTCTTGGATGCAGTTCTCACCCATCTTAACTCCTCCACTATTATCTCAGCTTCTCAACTCCAGCTGGCTGAGCATAGGATAAAGGTAGTTGATATTCTATTTATTTTTCCATGTCAAACTGACAGACAAATGCATTTTCCAATCTTGCCATGTAGTCTTACAAGGGTGGTTTACATTTTAAAGGCTATTCTATGTCATACAATGTCCCTTTCTATAGCATAGTGACATTCTTGGATTGCTCACAATGCACATTAGCTGTAAATCAAGTATTGCTTGCCTCTTTCATTGCTGTCAAGGAGAAAGTATCTGCTTCTTAGCAGAATCATAGAAGAAATCTTTTTCTCGATTCAGAGTTTGCCAAAGGAATTATTGAAAATAGACAGGATGAAATAAATAAATTTTTCCTGCAAGCAAATATGAATTACTCGCAGAAGACCAGCATGAACCTAGAGATGAATCACCTGGTATGCTGTAGTTACACTTCTTATCTTTGCAAGTTCTTCAGTTATACCCCAACCCTAGCATCAGACACAAACATATTACTAAAACAATGGAGCCTTCTTGTAGTAGAGGTGCTGTTGCTCACATCCAGCCACAAAACATGGTAACATGTACTAAATTTCAAGGACATCATTAAATAACTGGCAGACTCTGTGACATACCATTAATAAACAATGCAACTTTACAAAAAACACAAATGCTGCAATCAGAAATTTACAATATATCTTAACACAAGAGGCATATTCAGTTCAAAAAATAGCATACACTAACCACAACCAAAAGGGCAAGGGTGGACAAGGGATCAACTAGCGTTCCAGTGCCCTGATGTTGAAAAAATGTGGCAAAGTAAGGCTCTCACTACTCTAACATATAAATCCCTTCCCTGTTCCAGACGGCCATTCCCCAGTAAAATCCTAACTTCCGACTTCCTTTCCTTGCAGGAAAAAACACTCCCCACAGTCTCAGCCACCTTTGTTAACCACTTTGGTGCCAGGCATGGGCTTTATGAGGTAAATTAAGTGCTGGTCTTCAGCCCAAATTCCACTACTTCCACTATCCAATTCAGTCTCTATTCCATGTAATTTTATCCTCAACAATATATAAAGATGCACCAGTCATGTATTGATTGGGTAGGTAGGATTTGGGCTATAACAAACAAGGGAAAGTTGTGCTCACTACTAATTTTTTAGTAAAATTTTTAAAAACCATTAAGCGGGGGTGCAATGAGGCTGTGACCACAAAATACATATAGACAAATACAAAAGGTCCTCTGCACTCAACCCATTATCAATATATTTAAGACATTGAGACATTTTGTGCATACAGCTACTAAAAAATGCCTTACCCTTTAAACAACAGGGATTGTTTGTCCATATATTGCAATATATTTAAGCTGGCCAACTACGTCAAAGTCATCCCATATCTTGCTTCATTATACATTACTTTGAAAGCAGCTAGTGAGTTGCAGGTAAAACTTAGTCCCTTTGTAAAATGTATAATGAAGCAATAGAATTCTTAATGAATCAGATGCAATTTTGAGAGTAGGACTGGCCAGATATGGGATGACTTTGACGTAGTTGGCCAGCTTAAATATATTGCAATATATGGACAAACAATCCCTGTTGTTTAAAGGGTAAGGCATTTTTTAGTAGCTGTATGCACAAAATGTCTCAATGTCTTAAATATATTGATAATGGGTTGAGTGCAGAGGACCTTTTGTATTTGTCTATAGGTAGGATTTGGGTACATGGGACACTAGGCTGCCATTTCAGTAAAAGAGACTTAACCAAAAGTCAATGCCCGCCCATGTAAGAGCACCTCCATCTGGGACCAAGGATACTTGAACAATGTGCTTATTTGGGAAATATCTGTGCTATTAAACCAGTTGTTCTAGATGCATAGTTGACCACAGGGACATTATGATACAGTACATGTATATCAGGCAGGACGTCATTTTATTCAGTAGTGCAAAAGGAGAGCTCAATCCACCATTCTTATGCTAAGGTGGCGTATGATGCCTTAAAGAGATACCGACGCCAGAAATTAAACTCTTTTTTCACATCTATCATAATATTGCCTGTGAAAGCTACTTTGCCATAAACTATTTGAACAATGCTTGTAGGTAACTTTTAATTACCATTCATATATTTTAGTGTCGATATCAACAGCCAAATTCCATCTTGGTAGAACTTAGGACAGTTTATTAGTGATGGGCGAATTTATTCGCCTAGGTCGAATTCGCGGCGAATTCCCGCGATTCGCCGCTGGCGAATAAATTCGCGAATCACCAGCAAAATTTCGCCCTGCGAAAATTCGCAGAAAAACGAGTCGCGCGTCAGTCGTGCGTCGTTTTTGACGCGACGCGCCGAAAACAAAGTTGACGCGACGCGCGACAAAATCGTCCCGCGACTCGTTTCGCAAATTTTTCGCCGATTCGCGAATTTCTCTAGAAATTCGCGAATCTCTAGGCGAAGCGAATCGCGGGAGATTCGCCCATCACTATTCTAATCATGACTAGAGATCAGGTACCTAGTACTAACTGCAGCATCTTACTATTATCTACTACCGGTTCAATCTAAAGGAAAGTCCATATGGCCTTACAACAGGGAGACTCACATGCCTGCAACATTTAAGGTTTATATATGGCTGGTAGAAACACTTCATGTCTTAAACAGTATTATATATATATTGTGCCTCATGTTTCTCTTAATATTTCACTTACCTCAAAACAGCAAAACAACAAATATATTAGAGCAGTTTACAAGCTCAGAATGCAAGTGTACATAGAGAGTTGGTGGCCCGTCTTGGGGAAGGTTCTCCTGCTTAAACCTCCTTGATGCCTATGCTACACGGGTTCACTTTTTGGAATGTCATAGAACGACCTATTCCTAGTAACTTCTGGTTTTCATTATTGATTTTTTTTTATAGTTAAATTATTTGACTTCCTCTTCTGCCTCTTTCCAGCATTTAAACAGATAGCACTGGCCCTGCCAGCAAAAAACTATTAATCTAAGTCAACAATTGTTATTGCTGTTGTTACTTTTATATTTTTCTATGTTCTTTCTATCTTTCTTGTTCAAACCACTGCCTGGTTGCTAGGGTAAATAAGACAAGCAACTAGACAGCTCTGCAGAGCCGCTGAAAAAAAAGCTAAATAGCTGGAAACCCATAAAATAAAGACCAGTTGCAAATTGTCTTAGAATACTAAAAATTAATTTAAAGGTGAACAACCCTTTTAGGTACTAGCAGTTTGCCAATTCCAAATTATAAAAAAATCATTCTAAAAACATTAATTCCTCTTTATGGGTAAATTATTTGAGAAATGGAAGTTAAAATAACTAAAGTACAGAATCTGGTGGTTTGTGCACCGTCAGGCTCTGCTTGAACAATTTGTCTGAAGATTTTATACACACCTGATTTAAATTACTTGTTAGCAGTATACAGTTTATATAAGATTATGGGAGTAATTCTATTTTAGTGTGTGTATTTGCCAGATATTTGACATGAAAAAGCTGACACTTTTATTTATGATATACCCCCACATTTATATGTGTATATATATTGCTTCTTTTGATACAGACAGAATATATATATATATATATATATATATATATATATATATATATATATATAATGCTGGGTCACACTGTAAGCTCTGGGGCCATAGTATAAAGCTCTTTTAAGTGCTCTGCTGATTTACAGAGCCAGACAAATCATTTGAAGCTGATTGAAATGTTTGGTTTCATCAGCTTATTATCTGTGTGAATGAATTAATCTAAACATGGAAAAACAAAGGCATAATTGTGGTGGAGAGTGCACTTATCTTGCTGAAATAAATAAAATCTGTGTCTATGGAATTTTAAGTAGATTTAATGAAATGACTGCAGAAAGTTTTGCATTGGCAGCTGAAAAACTTTATGGAGATGTTTGGCTTCAAAATAATTATTTTATTACAAAAATAGCAGCTGAGTAGTGGGATGCTGATACTTGATGCAGCAGTCCTTAAGCTACACAGCCAAACGCAGGCCTGGATTGGTGGAAAGGCCACCTAGGCCCGGGCCTAGGGTGGCTGGATTTTAGGGGCAGCATGGGTGCTATCCATGCTTTTCAATGTCTTTACAGAAAAAGGAATACCCTGGAGTTGATATCGATATGCTGTTTTGAAATCAGGAATCTAGTAAATTACCAATCCTACCATAGAGTGGAGAGACCACATGCTGAGTTTTGCTGATTGAAGAAAACACCATGATGATCCAGTGGAGGAATTGTGAAAAAGATCAGCAAAGGAAACAATTCTGAGGGTTTACTTTTCCTTTTTTTTTTTTTGCAGTTTTAACTTTGTACAACAAGTGGACTGCCTTTTGACACTGGGCATGAAGAGAACCCGGGAGCTACCAACTGGTCAGGAGGTGGCAGTAACTATAGGATACCCTGGAGCATCAGCCAGTTCAGAATGGAAGGCAGGAGGAACTGAGCGGCAGTGCTTAATGCTGCCATTACTGTAACCATAGCTCCACCTTCTGACCCTGTCTACAGTCCACTTCATTTATTTGCACAGACATTGACTACTCCTATTCCTTTCTTGTTATTGACTATTGTAATTCATAATACTGTAAAGGCAATGCATTTTGTAGTAGACATATTCTACTGAACCTTATGAGGGAGATGTGTGAATTTGCTTGATGCTTCAAGGGATACTGTCATGGGAATTCAATTTTTTTTTTTTTTTTTTAAATGCATCATTTAATAGTGCTGCTCCAGCAGAATTCGGCACTGAAAAGCATTTTCTTAAAAGAGCAAACAGATTTTTTTATATTTAATTTTGAAATTTGACATGGGGCTAGACATCTTGGCAGTTTCCCAGCTGCCCCCAGTAATGTGACTTCTGCTCTGATAAACTTCAGTTACTTTTTACTACTGTACTGCAAGTTGGAGTGATATCACCATCCTCCCTAACCCCCCCCCCACCCCCATCCCAGCAGCTGAAGGGTAAGGACACACGGTAAGATTCAGGGAGATTTAGTCGCCTGGCGACTAATCACCTCTACTTCTGGGCGACAATGTCCCCAAGCTGCCTTCCAGTGCAATACATTGTTGCCCAGATGAAGAGTCGATTAGTCACCAGGCGACTTAATCTCCCTGTTTCTTGCCATGTGACCTTACCCTGACAAAAGAACAATGGGAAGGTAACCAGATAACAGCTCCCTAACACAAGATAACAGCTCCCTGGTAGATCTAAGAACAACACTCAATAGTAAAATCCAGGTCTCACCGTGACACATTCACTTACATTGAGTAGGAGAAACAACAACCTGCCAGAAAGCAGTTCCATCCTAAAGTGCTGGCTCTTTCCGAAAGCACATGACCAGGCAAAATGACCAGAGATGTTGCCTACACACCAATATTACAACTAAACAAAATACACTTGCTGGTTCAGGAATTGGTTTATTACTACCAGTTATGCTCTATATGGGAAAATCCCCTGGAGTCCACCATGATGTCCAATATGTTTGCCACAGTGGTTATAAAGTGTTAAAAAGTAGGAGGTCTTGATTTTTAATTCATGTCTCAACCACTAGACAAACATGATTTGGCATCTACAGGGATTTATTGTTAAGATTCAAGCAAAGCTACTCTGTAGTCGGTTAGACTATCTGACTGAACATGTGTTAAAATGACTATACAAATGTCATGTAAATCAACTGTCACTAATGGGGGAATCCTAGCTCAGATTTAAGGAATTCTCTGGGCAAAAAAATTACTGTAATTCATCTATACGGTATATTCTTTCAGATGGTCCACAAAAAGTTCTGTAAGTAGTATGTATATAACTGATATGTACTAAACATTCTGAAATATTTGATACTGAACTTTCTAAAGTAAATGTTCAGATATCACAATCATTAAATCTTCATCTGAATGCCTCCCTAGTTCACAATCAGTTAACACTTTCTCACGTTTGCTCTTTTGGGTTTTTCTTCATACTGAGTTGAGAAACTATCCATGCATTCTTCGAAACATTCCGCCTCCACATCTGTTTCATGTACTTAAATCCATCAGCTACATTATTGGCTGAAGTTCAAGACTGTCCATAAGTTTCCTCAATTAATCCATCAACTTGCAATTCCCGTTTGGTAATCGTAATGTCTTTAAAAAAAATAATATATATATTTTTAAAAATCCTAGCCCCTCCCCTTCATAAACTATGACAAAAGTGATAGATTTAATCTCTAAGTCATTTTCATGATAAGAAAAAAAATACACATTTGTGCTGAAAATATTTTATAGAGTTCACACATAAAATTATGGGAAACCAGTGTCTTACATTTACCACTTCTCAGCAGTTCATGCAATACTACCCAATAATAACAATGTAACTATATATATAACATTCTCACAAAAAAGGTGCATTAACATGTTGGAATAATCACCATGGATATTTTCCTTAGCACACAAGATAATATTTCACTTTCCATTATGCTTAAGAAATAGGAGAAATAGATTTTTATGTAGTAGCTTGAATAACTGGATATTTTAGCCTCTATATGTTAAGAGTTTGAAAGGGGGTTCCCTGGAAAATTCCATCCACATCATCAAAATTTCACTGAACTTCAGTGTTTCTCCCATCTACCTCTACAAGAACCTTTGTTGAGAGAAAATATCAAAGGTTATCACTACTATTTACTACTTAAACTATTTTCTACCATAATTATATTAAGAGACCATTTTTGTTAATTTAGCATCTCAAATTGATCTATAAATGACTGAGCATGGGATTAGAACCTCCTCCACATCTTTAAGCACATTTCATTGGTCCAGTCGTTCCCAAGATATGGGCCTGGCCCCTCTTGCTGGGGCTTGAAGGCCAGTTAACTCAGGTGAACAACCCCTTTAAAAAGTTACAAAAACAAAAATTGTTCATTCCTCAAGAGTCTCAATGACAGCCAAAGGTAGTGATTTGAGTTCATAGGCACTAGCATTAGATAAAATATTAGTGCTTTACAATATGTGGGATCTAATGAGCAAATTGAATTATTCTCAGCTTCATTTAAAGGACAAGGAAAGTTAAACTAAAGAAGTAGTCTAAAATGTTGTACATTTTGTGCTTCTGTACCAGCCCAGGGCAACCACAGCCCTTTAGCAGTAAAGATCTGTGTCTCCCCAGTAGATGCCCCAGTAGCTCCCCATCTTATTTTCTTCTGATTCACTGATTCACATGCTCTGTGCTGCTGTCACTTATTGAGCTTAGGGACCCACTCACAATATACAGTACACATAGAATAGAAATATAGTCACAATATAAGGCTGATTAGTCATTAATACAGATAATTACTACATGGCAGCACAGAAACCAGTGCAACTAGCATCAGAATTTAATAATCAACCCTTTAGCATCAGCTTATATTACAGCCAGGGAACCTCATTTTCTGCTGCTGGATAATTAGCGACGACCCCTAAGCTCAGCTTCTCAACAGCTGCTCAGAGCCCACTGAGCATGTGAGTGTCACAGACACTTTCCAAGATGGTGACCCCCTGTGACAAGTTTAAAGTCCTAGATCATTGCTGCTACTGACAAGCAGAAACGTTAGGCTGGTGCAACAAGTTCAGAAAATAAAACATGGAAGTTTTAGCCATATTCATTTTTAGGGTTTAGTTCTTTAAGAAACAGGACTAAAATCAAACCCAGCACATAAAACTACGGTTCTATACAATGACTGTAAATGTAAAACATAGATTAACTTTGAATTTAAATCATTGCAAAGTGACTTATTAGAATGATTTACTAGGATGGCACAACAATACCAATTGGATTTTAGCCTTAAAACCCGTTATACCCCTGTATACTCAAATCTTGAAGAACAATGCACTTCCAATAGATGGCTGTGGATCAGTTTTGTACATTAAGACAAATACAGAGAGAAAAATAAGCCTTGGCATTTCAGGGACACAGAGGCCCAAACAGCCCCCAACTCTGGCTTTTGTCAGAACCCACAAATTGTCAGTCCGGGCCTGGAGAAAAATATGAATAATAATATGGAATGTCTGTTCCCTCTGTTGGGAACTATATTTGGCCAAACAGCTAGTGGGATGCTCTGCTAATCATTAGTGATGGGCGAATCTATCCCTTTTTGCTTCACCGAAAAATTTGCGAATTTTGCGGGTTTTTTTTACGCGCGTCTCATTTTCACTGGCGTTTCACGAAATTATTCACGGGCGAATAAATTTGTCCATCACTACTAATCATCTAACTGTTTAGGTCACCTCCTTCCTCTGTCCTGCATGAACAGGTCTTGGAGCAATGTTAAAGCAATGGCTGAAATGTTTTAATTTTTGTTGCATGCCCCAACCTTTGAGAATATAGCAAGAGGCCAAGAGAGTGTCCAACACAGACAAACCCCCAATGTATATGATGGTGTCAAGCGTTTTCACAGCCTTCTTATATATGTAGTTACCAGCAGTTTCATAACAATTCTTAAGTTCTAATAAAATAGGCATGTTGTGAGAGAGAGTATGAGGGAGAAAGAGATGCAGAGGGGATTGTTTGAGATTGAGAAAGCCCTTTCCATAAACTCATTCTGGCAAAATCATGCACATATTTTAGCTAGTAAGTAGAAAACATATATGAATAAAGCAGCCAGAGTTACTTGGCATTTGATTGCATTTAATATCACTATCCCATGAAGACATGTTCTACAAGTTGAACAAAATGTATCTGAATAGAGAGCTACCCTTTGCCAGGTTTGAAAACAGTAAAATTAGGACCCATTTTTCTCCCCACGTGATTGCTGATTGCTGTACTGCATATGATCAAAAGGATTTTTACTGAATGTAAATTATTGTGCTGCTTTCCGTACTCAGTGGCAATTTACTTTAATATGATACTCTGCAGGAGAACAGTTTCAAAATGCAAAACAAGAAGTTTATCATTCCTGTGCAAGGCATTTAGGGTTATTGTATCCTGACAATGCCTACAACGATATTATGAGAGAAGAGAAATATATATTGAAATATAAAATCTCCATGAATAATACAAGTGAAACAGATGGGACATACTTTCCTCAATACAATGCAATATCAGTAATAATTCATAGGTAATGGTACAGAAAGTCTGAGACAGCCTTTCCATTTGGGATAGAAAATGTCAGGAGATAAAATGAAATATTATATATAAATCCTGTGCATCCTCAAACTTATACAATATCTTCTTTCTGCTTTTTAAATTTATAGTTTAATTCAGGTGCTGAGCAATGGAGCTGTGTGTTACTGGGGCATGACATGTTAGCAGGGAGGTGCTTAGATATATATATATATACATATATATATATATATATATATATGTATATACATATATATATATATATATACAAATATAT
>CM044441.1:36019262-36053127 GCA_024363595.1 Xenopus borealis
CAGCTCCTTTCGTGACATCAGGTATTTTCGCCGCTTCAGGACTTCAGTGTCGGCTCCTTCATGACTTTGGGTCCTTCTGCCGCTCCAGGACTTCAGCAATTGGCACTTCCGTATTCTGCTGGGACATCAGAAGGTGCTCGTAAGGTGAATTAACACAATTTCTGCTGTGCCTGATTTCTTTGTTGCTTTACATATTATTAGGGTTGTCACCTTTTAAATCGTTTTTTTACCGGCAGTGGTGGGGGGGGAGGGAAGCCACGACACGACCCCCGGAAAAAAAAGATACGTTTTTAGTGGGTTGGGGCAGGCCAGGGGCCTTTAATATGGGTATTACAGATTTACCAGCAGCTTCATTGCCGGTAAATTTGTAATGCTGGCCCCGGCCTTGGCCAGTGTTTTACCCAGGGGTGTCCAACCTGAGGCCCGAGGGCCGGATGGGCCCAGGATGGATATGAATGTGCCCCAGCTTGAAATGCTTGGTTCCCAAGCAAGCATAATGTTGCAAGGGATATAGGAGTAGGCAGCAGGAGGAACTCCGCCCATTGCCCATTTAGTAGTAATAATAAGTCTATTTAATATCCAGGTGTCCAATATTCCAGAGTTTAGCTCCATCTGGTTATCCAACTGGTATTGTAGTTCTTTACTGTGTATTTTCTTTACTTTTACGAATCAAAAGTGATTGTGTATTTCAAGTGTGGCCCCAGACAATTTTTATTTTTCCAATGTGGCCCAGGGAAGTCAAAAGGTTGTACACCCCTGGTTTTACCGGATAGAGCAACACTTGTGCATGCATCTACTGATCTCTGCTCCCATTATTTTATTACCCGAATGGTCTTCTTTATCATTTGCCTTTTTAACAATTAGCAACACAAGCAGATGAGACATGATCCTCATCAAAGAAAGTGACTGTACCATAGACTTCAGAGACTAATTGCCAGGAATATTTTGGCCAAAAAATTGCCCTTTATAGCAAAGGCACGAGAACAGTTGTTAGTTGACAAACCCATTTATCAATTTAACTTTCTATAATGCCAGAGTCACTGCAGGCAGGCAATGAGTAGGAGTCTGCTTGAGGTCTAGGATAATGTCCCTTGAGTTTGTCAGCACACCTTGTGTCCATCCAGCAGACAGTTATTAAGTATTGCTGTCCATGTGACATTAGCCCTATACTGTAGCAGCCTTTCCCCAGAGTACATATGTATTTCCTCTTCAGTTTCTCACAGTATTTTTGTTTTTCAGAGATTCAGCCGAGTAGGTTACGCTGCTCAGTGTCCCTCTCCCTCACAGCAGGAATGGATCATGCAAATGCAATTAGCCCCGTACATAAAATACCCCAAGTAGTTTCTGTTTAGCAATTCTCACACTTTCTTTTCTTTCTGCCAGTGTTTGATAGCAGTGTTTTTCCTCAGCTCGGGAATCTGATTAGTTCTCCCGCCATTTCTCTCACCAGGATGTCTTCATGTAATTAAAAGGGGTTCTTTAGTGAAAATACAAACATTTTGGAAAGAATGTATTATGGTTAGTAAAATGGGTTAATGAGGGGAGATGGGTATTAGTACAAATTCTGAATTTCTTAATGCCATGTTTGCAAAATGTTTTAAAGTTTGTGTGTGTAGACAGGTGGTGAGTCTGGATAATAGTAAATTATGTGTTTTCACACATCTCCAATGCAATTTTGATTCTGCAAGCATTGTTCCATTTTACACACAATGAGCCAGATTCAATTCAGAGAGAAAAATTATCTCATGGACAAGATTCAGAGTGAGGAGAAAAATCTCTTCTCTAAATTCAGTTCCAGTTTGTTTACCATATACTTCAATAGAGTTGTCATCTGATAAGCCATGAGATAAGTTTTTCTGAATCTTGTCCTTGTGTTTTCATGTGATAAATCTTTTTCACTGAATTGAATCTGGCCCATTGGTTCTTATAAACTGATCAATTCTGAATCTAGGTGGCAGAGGTGTTTATCTGTAATTTGATAATCCCCCAATGCTAAAGGGCAGCATCTTGAGGAGCTTGGAAAGAGGATTGTGATCCATTTCTTTGAAATATCAGATGTACTTCATCTTTAGGAAATGTTTTATTACATGTCTGTCTGCCCGTGTGTCAATGCTATCTTGGGCTGAGTTATAGACAGACACAAACAGGGCACAAAGACAGACAAAAACAGGGCACAAACCCCAGCCCAAGGTAGCAATGACACGGACAGACAGACAGAAGCATTGCTTACTCCCGAGTTGCACAGAGAGGAATGTAAAGATTGGGGAGATCTGGTTACGACTCCCGCTGCTGCCCAGCCCTGGCTCCCAGCACCCACATCGGTTAAAGTCTCCTGAAACTGGTATTCTGATTAGTGAATGGTCAAAGTGTACTTTCAATTAGCTACTTCGTGAGGGCAATGGGACAATGTATAGAATGAACCCTGCACTCTACAAAGAGCTCTATTCGGCTTATACAACAGTAAGAGGGCGCAGGTTGTAAACCCCACAAACAGGGTACAACAGGGGGATGTTTTTAGGTTTGGGGATTTTGCCAGACTGGGATCTTGGAGTTGAGATTAAGGTGGGCATAAATGTGGAGATCCGCTCATTTGGCGATGTTGCCAAAGAACAGATCTCTCCCCGATATTGGGTGGATCCAATTGTGGGCCCTAGAGACCAACAGTCAGATAAGAACGAAGGAGATCAGATCGCAAGAACGCATCAATGAACTGATGCGGCCACAATCTTTAGTCCCGTCCGATTGTCATCTGCCCGACTTTTGGCCGGATATCGATCGAGGAAGCCCGTCATAGGGCCCCATACACAGGCCAATAAGCTATCGACTCAGTTTGCCGGCAGCTTTTATTGGCCCGTGTAGGGCCACCTCAAGAGAGCAGTGATAAATGCCTAAAAAAGGGCCTAGCTCCTCTTGCTTTATCTGCTCCAGGATATAGAGTCACGGGAGGAGGGGGTTATTCTTCCACTTTATAGAGCACTTGTAAGGCCACATCTAGAATATGCCGTACAGTTTTGGTCTCCATCACTCAAACAGGACATTATTGTATTAGAGAGGGTACAGAGAAGGGCAACTAAGTTGGTAAAAGGTATGGAAAATCTTAGCTATGAGGAAAGACTGGCCAAATTGGGGATGTTCACGCTGGAGAAGAGGCGCTAAGGGGGTCATATAATAATCTCTTTAATGCTTTATTCACCAGTAGTGATGGGCGAATCTCCCGAGATTCGCTTCGCCGAAAAATGATCGAATTTCCATAGAAATTCGCGAATCGCTGAAAAATTCGCGAAACGAGTCGCGGGATGCTTTTGACGCGCGTCGCGTCTTTTTTGACCCGTCGCGTCATTTCCGACACGCGTCACGTCGTTTTTGGCGCGTCACGTCGTTTTTGGCACGCGTCGCGTCAAAAAAGACGCGCGACTCGTTTTTCCGTCGAATTTTTGGCAAGCGAATTTTCGCTGGTGATTCGCGAATCGCGGGAATTCGCCCATCACTATTCACCAGTAGGTCTTTCCAGCTGACACAAGGTCACCCATTCCGTTTAGAAGAAAAGAGGTTCCACCTAAATATTCGGGAGGGGTTTTTCACAGTGAGAGCTGTGAAGATGTGGAATTCTCTCCCTGAAACTGTTGTACAGGCTGATACATTAGATAGCTTTAAGAAGGGGTTGGATGGCTTTTTAGCAAGTGAGGGAATACAAGGTTATGGAAGATAGCTCATTATACAAGTTGATCCAGGGACTAGTCCGATTGCCTTTTTGGAGTCAGGAAGGAATTTTTTCCCCCTCTGAGGCAAATTGGAGAGGCTTCGGGTGGGGTTTTTTTTTTTGCCTTCCTCTGGATCAACTAGCAGTTAGGCAGTTAAAATAAAAAAAAAGTTAAAAAGGTTGAACTTGATGAACGTACTATGTTACTATGTTACTATGTTACTCCTGATATAGTTTCAGCATACTCAGCCCTTTAAATCTGCCATATTTTCTTTCATTGCTGTCAATTGTCAAGGTAAGGCATCTCAAGGTAAGGCATCTAAGCTTTCAGTATATTTGTTTTGAGAATTAGTAGATCATCCCCATTTTGTTCAAGGACATCTACTCTTATACCAATTTTCTGTTCCCATAAGTTGAATAGGTGTGTAAGTCAATTAGAAGGTTTTTTATAATGCTCACAATGTAGTCCAGAGCAGAATATTTGTTTACTACGAACGAAAGGTGCGAGCCACTATCACGGCGGAGCAGTTTCAGTCGGCACAGTCCAGGCTGGAAGAGAGTCTGCGGCAATTTCGTGGCAAATTGGAGTCCCGAAAATGCGGCAAGTTCCAGCGTGATGAGATGGATTACACTGAAGGGCGGGTATATCGATCAACCCCCAGGACAGGCCAGTATACTAGAAATCAATGGAGGATAACACGCGGACCGACAGCACGCGGGGAGACAACAATCCGGGAACAGCACTTGGAAAGAGGGAGTGAACCGCACAGTATCATTTCGTCTTCTTCATCGTCCTCTTCTTTTCTGTATGGCTCGCAGGACAGCATTGGATCCGACCGAACAAACGGAGAAGGGGCGGCAGGAAACATCGCCATAAGGAAACAACCCCGCCGCAAGAAGAAAATGCGGTGGTAAATATTTCTACATATCAGCTTACTGCTGAGGAACATAAGGTACTCTCCAAAGGGTTGGGTTTTGGGCTAACAACTTTTCCAGATTTTCCAACTAGATATTGATTTAGAGGCCTTCTTTAGGAGAATACGATTATCCGCTGAACTAAATGACTTTGGGGACATAACTAATGATATACCGAGTGGTTATTGCAATACTTTTTTCTTACAGGATTGGCGCTTATTTAACCGTAGTACATATATGCCACCAAAGAATAATCACATTGTAGATACCTATATACAAGGGGTTAAAATGGAGTTTACTACATTAGAGGAAAGGTTTAAGAAAAACGAAATAAGATTACAAAAAGAGAACATCACTAGAACGGAGAAACAGGCATTATTGTCCCTGCAAAATAACAACGATCTAATGATTAAGTCAGCAGACAAAGGGGGAGCGGTGGTAGTCATGGATAAGAAATTTTAAATTGAGGTCATAAATAATATGCTTAAGGATACAAGTACTTACCACCAACCCCCTTTTTGCTATACAAAAAACCATCAAAGAATGTGTTGATCAAGCCTTACAATTGGAAGTGATTGATAGTAAATTAGCAATTTATCTCATTCAGTCTAATCCCATCACTCCCGTGTTATACATACTCCCGAAGATTCATAAAAGCTTGGACAAGCCCCCAGGAAGGCCTATTGTGGCTGGGGTCAATTCAGTGTTTTGCCCATTGGCTAAATTTTTAGATAGAATATTACGGGAGTATGTTATAACTATAAAATCTTATCTCAGGGATACAAGTGATTTCATCGATAAGATTGATGGGATTAAAGATATACCAACAAATGCTATACTGGTAACCTTAGATGTGGAGAGCCTCTACACCCCCATCCCACATGATGGCACATCCTACATCATTTGGATAGAGATTGTTCACTTGATGGAGCACAGAAAAAGTTTGTGATCACATTGCTACAAATTGTTTTGTGTACAAATTATTTTCTTTTTCAGGATGATTTTTATTTACAAATCAGGGGAACGGTGATGGGATTGAATGTCGCACCGTCCTATGCAAATCTTTTTATGGATACTTTTGAAAATAAATTTGTGTATACTGATTATGGATTTCAGCAATACTGTATGTGCTGGTATCGCTATATAGATGATATCTTTGCAATTTGGACGGGGCGACATTCAGATCTCATTGATTTTGTTACTAGACTGAATGCACAGACCACTTTTATTAAATTTACAGTACATTACGATATGATAAAAATTCCATTTTTGGATGTTATGGTGAAATGCACCAAGGAAGGTGGCCTAGACACAGACACAGACAGAAATACATTACTCAGAGAGGGTGTTTGAAATGAAAGAAAAATTTAAAGTGAGAGGGTACCCGAGAAAACTGTTGGATTCTGTTGAAAAACAGGATGGAACAGTAAATCAAACAAGAGATAGGAACAAACGGAAAACCAAGAGAATTCCTTTTGTTACTAAATTCAATTTGCTGAGTGGTGAAATTTCTAAAATTCTAAAAAAAGATTGGAGTTTATTAGCTAATAATTTTCCTACGAGAGAAGTTTTTAAATTTCCACCTGTGATGTCATACAGTAAAGCTGAGACGATTGGAGCTAAATTGCTTAATGCACTTAGGTCCCTCGATAAGTTACAAACAAACCTTTTTGAAAACTCCAAAAAATGGGACATTTCCCTGTTGCAGTTGCAATCATTGTGGGAATGTTCAAAAAGGTGAATGGATATATCATCTATTAAAAGGGTAAGGGCCTTTTTTAAGTGGTATTACAAATTTACCGGCAGCTACATTGCCGGTAAATTTGTAATACCGCCCCCCGGCCTTGGCTAGTGTTTTACCGGCTAGGCCGGTAAAATACCGGCTGGGCAACCCTATTTGTGACATATATGGCACATTTAACATTCAGTTATATAAAAGTGGCTGCAGGAGTTTGCTGTAAAATTCCCAAAGACCCTTTGAAGTCAAGACATGCCACGAGTCATAGGCCTAAGACTAAGTGTTTACAATTATTTTTTCTTTTAAACTGACAATATACTGTACATCTGTGTTTGATATGTGCCCAGTTTACAGGATTTTCTGCCCATTGTTTAAATGTAAAGGGAAACTGTCATGGGGAAACATGTTTTTTTTCAAAATGCAACAGTTAATAGTGCTGCTCCAGCACTATGCTCTCTCAAAAGAGCAAACAGATTTTTTTACATTCAATTTTGAAATCTGACATGCAGCTAGACATATTGTCAGTTTTCCAGCTGCCCCCAGTCATGTGACTTGTGTCTGCACTTTAGGATGGAACTACTTTCTGGCAGGCTGTTATTTCTCCTATTTAATGTAACTGAATCAGTCTCAGTGGCGCTTGACTTTTACTATTGAGTGAGAGGGGGGATAATATCACTCCAACTTGCAGTACAAATAGTGACTTAAGTTTATCAGAGCACAAGTCACATGACTTGGGGCAGCTGGGTAACTGACAATATGTCGAGCCCCATGTTAGATTTCAAAATATAAAAAAAACTATTTGCTATTTTGAAAAATTGATTTTAGTGCAGAATTCTGTTGGAGCCATTTACGAATCCCTTTAAGGATACACAGTTCTCAGTGCAGAACAGTGTAAATTGGGGTTATATCATTTTTAGGAGTTTTAGGATTTCCAGAAATTACTTTTTTGGTCACACCTGTGAATTCTTCAGTCTCACATCATGTTTGTGGGACCAACAATGTATTTTTAATACACTGACCCAGTCTGTTAATTAGGGCAATATCCAAATGGTTTTGTTCTTTATTAAGGTGTGTTTGTAATTTACTGGAAAAGAAAAGAGCAATTGTTTTCAGTGATTATTTGCCATATCCAGTATTCTCCTAAATTATATATAAAATCTGTTCTTTTTGTATCTTGCTTTGTATCTTGTTTATACAAGGAGCACTTATGCTACAGATTGGTTGTCATTGGGAGCCTAATTGAGGGGAGGGCCATTTGGGGCAGTTTGCAAATTTAAAAAATAGGAACAATCCACCATGTTTTTTGCACATCAAGCCCTGTCCTATTTTTCTCTAAATTGTATTTTTCAATTTTGGAGCACTTAAACCTAGGACACAAGCGTAATTAGATTGAGAACTAAGGGAAAGACTTTTACACCCCTTACTTCAATGGTTGTCTGGGGTCTCTGTAAATGACTCCCTACTATTTTCCACATAGTGTATGACCTGTTTCTTTTATCAAAATAACTTAAAGGTACAGTAACACCAAAATATAATCACATTTTAAAGTAATTAAAATATAATGTACTGATGCCCTGCACTGGAAAAAGCTATGTGTTTGCTTTAAACAAAAATGACTATAGCTTATATAAACAAGCTGCTGTGTAGCCATGGGGGCAACCATTCAGGGTTCAGGTCACATAGCAGATAGCAGATGCATTCTGCAGAATACCATTTTATTGTGTTCTGCTAAGTAACCTGTCCCTTTTTTCCATTTCAGCTTATATGGCTGCCCCCATGGCTACACAACAGCATATTCATATAAACTATAGTAGTATTTTTAAAGCAAACACATATCTTTTACCAATGCAGGGCAACAGTACATTACTGTATATTTGAATTAAATGTGTTTAATGTTTAGTGTTACTGTTTAAGTATAGGGGATTTATTCTGAATTCTATGAGCCTGTGTCTTTCTGTAAAATGGAACTCCATGTTTTTTGCTATAGAAAACATTTAAACCCAAAGTGGATTGTTTGCATATATACTAGGCACTGCCTTATCAAAGAGAAAAACCAAATCACTCAAAAATGTTTGTTTGAATTGGACTTCCTGCATAATGGGTTTTTGGATATTCCAATATGTCACATACCTACTATATCAGCTATTTATTTTGTATTGGTCTAACCAATCCTGCCACCATCCCAACTGCAGGATACTTGAGCATGAAGGTCTTCTGGAAATGTCACTACCTCAATGAATTTGCAATATATTTAATGGCATGCAATAGGAAAGCAAAACTACAATTTTGTTTGCAGCTGATGGATATACCAATGTTTTTACTGAAATGACTGTACCTTAGAATAACATATAAAATTGTAACCCACTTTGTAATAAAATGGCACTATGGGGCAGATTTAATAAGGGCCGAATTTTAGAAGTAAATCCGACCCTCAAAGTATTTTTAAAGGGCTTTTTCGATCGAAAATTGACCTATTTAGATCAAATACTGTAGGTCCATTTTCGATCGAATAAAAATGTGTTCGATTCGAACGATTCTCCGCAAAATCCTTTGAATTCTTGGAACTTAGAAAATTTTTCAGGACAGGTTCTATGAGGTCCCCCATAGGCTAAAATGGCAATTCGGCGGCTTTAAGCTGGCGAATAGTCAAAGTCGAAGGATTTTTAAAGGGCAAGCACTTCAAAATTCTAATTTTCTAATTTTTTCAATTTGAATCGAATTTTGGGTTGTTCGATAGTAAAAGTAGCTGAAAATTATGGTGAAATTCAAATTTAAATTTTTTTTATTTCATTAAAATTTTCGCTTCGACCTTTAGTAAATGTGCCCCTAAGTTTTCCCTGGTGGTGTTAATCAGGTCACTAGTAAATTCTTCCTGCTTATTGGTTGCTATTTGGGATGAGACCAGCAGCAAACTGCACCTTTAATCACATTTGCCTAATATAGTTTTGGGGTTTTTTGGCACTGTAAATGCCTTTGCAGATTTCTCCCTTTCTTATTATGTTTCCATTTACAGGATTATATTAGGAGTTAATATTACTTATCAGCCTTTAGGAGTATTTGTTTTCATAGTTGGCACATGCAATGCAATATGACTAGCAACATAGGCTTTTCTAAGTTGATTTGGCATCCTTGCTGAATGAATCAGGCAGTAAATTAGCTGTGTGACCCGCTATATATCTGTCTGCTTGCCTCCTTCTTGTGTTTATCATATTTGCTTTCTTGGTTTCAGCTATACCCATCTTCACTCAGAAATGCCAAGTGTTACTTTAGGTGTATATTTATCAGAGGTCTCTGGTCTACATATATACTACCAGAAGCTCAAAACTGTGAGCTTTGGAAGACTTTCTAAAATCAAAAGAACCCTTCTACTGGAGCTGTGGAGCATATTTAGGGCTATAATGGTCACACTTTATCATCATCATCATTTATTTATTTAGTGCCGACAAAATATAATAGCACTGATGTCTCACAGTCCTTGGGGGTTTGGATCTGATACTGGCAAAGACAATATGTGCATAAAGGTTGTATGCTCTTTCTTCCACCCATATTAAAACATATTTATAGGAAATTGGCTTCTGATGAAACTGAAGTTAAAGACAAAAGGGTTTACTCTAAAACGTTAGACCACCACAAATAGGGCTGCAAAGGATCCCCTGCTTGAAATTGGCAATTTATTTTCTCCTGTAACTATGGTTTAGACTTCAGAGGATGCCAATCCCTCTTCACTTCACACCTAGAGAATCAGCCGCAGGCTATTTTTGATTGGCTGCATATGTTGTTATTGTATTATAGGAGTATTGCATTTGTGAAATATTTCAGGTTATAATTTTGGTCCACAAAAGTAAAGCATTTGTTAATCCCCTAGTGTTCAGAGCCCTCAACAGAATCAAAATGAAGCCCCTGTGTTTGTACAGGTAAAGTTATTTATTAAACATTCCATAACTGGGATATATAAATGGTAGATGAGGTTCACTGCTGATTACTGCATGGTCATGCTTCTCAGTACCAGAAGTAAGCCTGCAAATAAACTCACTAATGGCACTGTATTAATTTAAATCTTAATTAGGAATGACTGAATGCTATTACAGATGGTTTATGCAATTTTATGTAATACCAGTCACTGTCTATAAACTCCAGAATCATATTTCAATTCTTGAAATCAAGTTTAAGCTCAAGGGACTGAAGTATCCTTTTTTCCACTTTTTCCGAAATATTAAGTAAGATTTCTTTGTGAGTATGCAGTGCATTGTTAGGCATCAGGTTATATGTATTATCTAATAAATCTACTAGAGCATGATAAATGCTCAAATGAACAGCTTAATAAAATAATGGTAAAAGCGTGACATGGTAATTTCACTCAAACTTTTTTTTTTTATAGTCTTTATCTGTATCTGCCAATCAGAGGGCAGAACATTTTAAAAATGAAGGATGGGAACTTTGGAGTGTAAAAGCTGATGTCAATATGGGGCTGTGCTCTGGAAAAGAATGTGTATCACTAAAACAAAGATCTTAAAACAATCTGTTCAGTGAACCATTTCTCTGGTCCAGCATTTTCTCCATATTTCTGCTGCTAGTGTCCTCATCCAGGGTTTAGCTTTCTTCTTTATAGGAGACATGGTCAGTTGGTCACTTGGTCAAATAATGAACCTATGGAAGATCAAAAGGTGCACATTTAAATAAAAAAATTACAAGGTGTTGTTCTAACAGGAGGCTGCCCAAAGCATCTACAATACGTGTATAATCAAAAATTTGCAAAGTTGGATCACACAATTTATTCTGAAACAATATTTACAGAAAATTAGTTACAAAAACATTGTAATTTGTCCATGAGATGGTCTTCATTGGGGCACAGAAATGAAAAAGTCAAAAAGGCAGGTTCTATGGTCATAGTCCAGAAAAGAGAAAGTTGTGGTCAGTTCTAAACACTTTTAATTAAAGGGATGCTGTCATGGGAGAAAAAGTTTTTTTTCAAAATGCATCAGTTAATAGTGCTGCTCCAGCAAAATTTTGCATTGAAATCCATTTCTCAAAAGAGCGAACAGATTTTTTTTATATTTAATTTTGAAATCTGACATGGGGCTAGACATTTTGTCAATTTCCCAGCTGCCCCAGTCATGTGACTTGTGGTCTTGTGACTTCAGTCACTCTTTACTGCTGTACTGCAAGTTGGAGTGATATCACCCCTCCCTTTTTCCCCCCAAGCAGCCTAACAACAGAACAATGGGAAGGTAACCAGATAACAGCTCCCTAACTCAAGATAACAGCTGCCTGGTAGATCTAAGAACAGCACTCAATAGTAAAACCCATGTCCCACTGCATACTATTCAGTTACATTGAGAAGGAAAAACAACAGCCTGCCAGAAAGCAGTTCCCTCCTAAAGTGCTGACACAAGTCACATGACCAGGGGCAGCTGGGAAATTGACAAAATGTCTAGCCCCATGTCAGATTTCGAAACTGAATATAATAAAATCCGTTTGTTCTTTTGAGAAATGGATTTCAGTGCAGAAGTCTACTGGAGCAGCACTATTAACTGATGCATTCTGAGAAACACCATGACAGTTTCCCTTGTGTGTTATCCAGAATGCTCTTAATTATGGAATGGCCTTCTCAGAAAGACTTAATTTTTTTTCAAAAATCCACATTTTTTTTAATTATTTTCTCCAAACTATAATATTACAGAAAGATACATTATCTGGAAATCTCTAGGTCCTGTGTGTTCTGGATAACAGGTCCCATACCAGTACTCGATCCCAACTAATTAATCCTAATTGGAAGCAAAACCAGCCTATTGGCTTTATGTAATGTTTACGTGATTTTCTAGATGTGCAAATATAATCAGACTGTGTGGCATGTCCCGACATATTTTGTGCCATGGCGATAGGTCGTTTAGTCAATCAGACAGGTTAGAAGATTTCTGTCGGCTGCCGATAATATCATGTATTGCCGATCTGACTGTTCTTTTACTACTTTATTTAAACTGAAGGCTGGTGACAGGTCGGGAGGTGGGGACGTCCAATTGTTTGTCCGATATTGCAGGTAAATCTGTATGCCTATGGCCACCTTTATGAATATCCAAACTATGGAAATATCCAATATCTGTAAAATCCCAGGTCCAGCGCATTCTGGATAACAGGTTCCAGAACTATACTGGTATGTCGAGTAAAAATACAGTTCAGTGGACCATGACACTCCAATCCACTGTTGTGCCAATTAATGTCAAAAGGAGAGCAATGAAGTGAATGTAGTTTTAGATCTGCCAGATACAAAGTGTAAGGCTCCATGTGTGAATTTCTCCCAAGGGTGAAAAATGATTTACCCATGATACACATCAAGTTTGTCGGGGGGGGGTACAATTTTACTCTCTTTACTTTTTAACTAGTGTTACATTTTCTGACCAAATGTAAACTTTCTCAGGCAATGTTTTGTGCTGGTTTTTAGTGAGCAATTATTCATGTTTTGCAGGGGGAAAACATTTGGATTGTTCCCATTTGCATATAGTTTGCATAAAATGTTAAAAAAAGAAAGAATTAATCATGGGAAGGGCATCTCCAATAGACTCCATTCAATTTTTTTTTTAAATGATTTCTATTCTTCTCCGTAATAACAAAGAAGATTGCGCGTGATCATGAATGAATCCTTATTGGAGGCAAACCAATCTTATTGGGGTTTTTTTAGGATTTTTAGGAGACTTAAGGTACAAATTACGAAAAGATCCCTTATACGGAAATCTCAAGATCCCAAGCATTCTGGATTGCAGGGCTCATGCCAGTAATAGTTTCTTATTTTAGCATTTCCCTGCCATTATACTAAACCAGTGGTCCTCAAACTTGGCCCTCCAGCTGTTAAGGAACTACAAGTCCCACAATGCAATGATGGAGTCTGACAGCCACAGTCAGGCAAATGCATTGTGGGACTTGTAGTTCCTTAACAGCTGGAGGGCCAAGTTTGAGGACCACTGTACTAAACAGAGTTAGCCATATGCAGCATCCCTGTGCCATACTATTTTCTGTTTATAATGGCCAAGAGAGGTTATTTTACTTGTAGCTGTTGGATCCTATGAGAAATCAAATCAATGTCTCTTCTTTGAGGATGATGTTTTGAAGGCATTTAAAATAAATTACTGGTTGACTTGATTGAATGGAATTGTGTGCTTGTGGAAAACAGCATCATGAACATCCCCTAAAGTAGTACATTATGTTAATCAGCCTGTTCATTTTGTGTCTGACCTCACAGCCGTATACAAAGGCTTTTTGTTCTGTATCAATTATTATTATAGGGAGGATATTTTTCCTCATTCTATAAAACTGTGCAAGGATTATTTTTATTAGTGAATAGGTCTGTATCTCTCCAGCTATACTGCTTATACCTTTTGCCTAGAATATGGATTTCAGAGCACTATGGTGCTGCTAAAATTCTAAATATGGGATTTGAAGATGTAAAATACAGCTATTTCCTGAATTTTTTATTTGATGTTTACTGTTTGTCCACCAACAATCATCCTTGTGGGTGACTGTTTATCAATGTTTTCTATATTTGTCCTGGGGAAGTGCCATTCTGAAGGACACTGAAATTATTTTGCTTTAAATGATACGGTTTCTGGAAGCAATCAAAGAACAACTGTGCTGCCTCCATTAATGAGCTGTGTCAACAATCAAGCATATAAGTATGAATCTTTATCCCAAATTATAAGAATTGGCAACACACAAATGGATCTGAGATGTTTACTCCTGTTTTCCAGATACAAGTTACACTCCCATTAATTAACGTAAAAGTGCATACTTACAAACTACAACACAATGTTCTGAATTTAAATTCATTTTATTTTTGCAAATAAACAAAAACAACATAAACACAATTAGTTCAGTTGATGATCATTAATGGTAAATCCCTCTGATTTATGTATGGCCAAAATAATAGTTCTAGAAGAAGAGAGGAAATAGTCACACTGATAACTGTGTAATGCTGGGTGAGTATTCATTTCTTACTAACATTTTTGTATGCATCTTAGAACTGTGCCTTTTATTATAATTCAGAAAAGCCCCAATTTTTTAAATGTGAACACACCCTGTTGCACCTAAAACTCCATACACTTTTGGGTAAGACCTGTCCCTTTTGGGATCCACCAGTCAGGAATGCCATGGGAACAATGTTGGTCCTTAAGCTGTCCAGCAGTTTGTGACTTTGATCTTCAAAGGAGCACAGGTGCATGAATCAGTTGCACATTTCCACTTTTTGATCAATCTGTGCTGCTGTAAGGATATCCTGGATACAAGCACTGCCTGAGCCATCAATCATTTCATCATTACAGATATATATGCTGGCAAACTTCATTATACAAGTGAGAGACCAAGAAGAAAGCAAAACATCACCAAAGGGTTTCTAAGACATTTTCAATATTTAAAGGTTTTCATTAAAAAGACCTATAGATTCAGTGGTCTGGAGCAGATTCATATTTTCACTTTGAAGCAGTAGAGGAGGTTCTATCCTTTGTATAAGGAGGTGGGAAACATTAAACATTATTATTCATTTGCACTGGACCAAATCACTAAATCTGCACACTGGGAGAAGTCACTTTGGACTCTTATCTCTGGACATACCTCCTACAGGTTTCTGCCCATAACCATGATCAGATATGGTGTTCAGATTAGGTCATAAGGTATAGGATCCATTATCTGGAAACTTGTTATACAGAAAGTTCCAAATTACAGAAAGTCTCCCATAGACTCCATTTTATGCAAATAACTCATATTTTTATAAATGGTTTCCTCTTTCTCTGTAATAATAAAACATATACCTGATCCCATCTAAGATATCATTAATGCTTATTGGAAGCAAAACCAGCCTATTTGGGTTATTTAATGTTTATATTTTTTTAATAGAATAAGTATGAAGATCCAATATGTGAAAAGAGCCGTTGTCAGGAAAACCCCATGTCCTGAGCATTTTGGATAACAGGTCCCATACCTGTACTTGCAATATTACATTAAAAGAACTGATATCTTTTTAGGATTATTTTAGATAATATAGCAATTGTGTGACTGCAAATCAAACACAAACAAATGATATTTGTGAATAATTTCTTTTTGTTTTTTATTAGCACTAAACTAGGGTTTTGCAAACTAATAAAGGTTTTTGAATACATTATAGAAAAGATTGTTCACTTTTGAATTTGCTCATGTGAACAGTGCGTGTAATAAAAAGTAAAATAGTAAGGAATACTGTTTTCCAAGCTATTAAAACATGATTAAATTAAATTAAAATTTTGCATTAGGTTTTTTAAAAACATTTTCTGGTCACTCATCTCTGTTCAAAGTAGGTGTCAAAACAGAGCAACAGAACAGAGAAGTCTCAAAACAGAGCAACAAAAGGTCTCCCAGAATGAGAGAGACAAATTAGATATGAAAAATAACAGAAACCTTTTGGGTTTATTGAGTGAACGCAGTTTTCACTCAATAAACCCAAAACCCAGAATTGTAAATGTATCAGCCTGTGATAAAGCTTGGGGGTTGGGAATGAGATTTCTCTCCAGGAAGTGGGAATCAGGATGTGGGGAAGCAAATGGCGGCAGCTGAAGAAGAGAGAGGAGAGAGCTGAGGAAAAATATAATTTGCTGGTAGGAAATTCTATAAAAGTGGCTGAGCTACTTTCAAAGAACAGTTTTCTTAGAAGGCTACCAGTGGGCAAGTTTGCAAAACCTACTGTGAATAAAACACAGGCAATTACCTTCTTGAAGTTACTTGTATACTTGCTTAGAACTGTCTCATCATTTCAAAAAGCTATTGCCATTTCTGCAATATAAAAGAAATCCAATAACTTGTAACTTGCTTGGTTGTCGCTGTCTCATCTTGATCAATGATATTGCCACTTTGCCATTTAAGTTAATTCCTACTTCTGAAATAAGAAGAAATCAAAACCAGGATGCCAAACTGAAAAGTGTACCCAGCAATGCAAGTTATCTCAGCCTTTACTCCCTGTGCACAGTCGTGTCCTGGTGACCACAAAATCACTTTTCAATAAATGAATAGCACTTTAAACTGATTGGCTGAGTTGAAAATAGTGACCCTATAAAATTACATGTCCACTTTCCACCAAAACATGTCCAAAGTTAAGGGCATTCCTTTTAATATCCAACCATGGCAAATGTACACTACCAAAGAAATGGCAACACAAAGGACACATTATTTGTCTTACAAAGCAATCAAGCCATATTTATGATTAGCAGTAATTATCCTCCAGCAATGATATAATGATGCCTTAAAAAAAAACGCAAAAAATGCAAAATGTGATTTAATTATAGCATAGTTACAAACTTCAATTCTGTTATTGTGTAACATAGATAAATACATACAGGCAGGAGACATAATATAAATATAAAAATGTAAAGGTTGCGTGTCATGTGGTTAGAGGTACGATAGGAAAGAGGACCATGCCCCACAGAGCTTACAATATCAATAGAGAATGTTTTTGTGAATGAAGGTACAGTATGAGATCTGCAGAAATACTAAAATCCTGTTGGACTTTTTGTTCATACTACCACAAAGATTATCAAACTGTGGGGCTGCACCACTAAGGAGGCCCAAGCATCAACCGGGGCTGAGATTTGGGGTTCATAGTTATTTGTTGTTCTGGACACTTAGTAGAACTATAACAGCTTCAACTTATGACAGTCAGCAAAGGAAGAGCAGTTTGGCCACCACACAAAATGCCAAGTTGCCAAGGGGTCCTCATTATCCTATTTTGCCATACAGTTGACACAGTGTCAGCTGCCCAAAGGACTCTTAGGTCCAGGTTCAGATTTGTTTTACTCTAAACCCTCTGCTACGGTCGAGTAACATTTCATGCTTTCATATGTCCATGTTATTTCCTAAGGGGAGCGTCACCAAATGTTGTGCTACAATCGTGTTCGGGGAGATTAAGCCAAAAAGGTCTTAAACATCTGGAGAAGGTTCAAACAGGCTTTTTTCCTGTGGACTTCTCTGAGGCAGAGACTAGAAGGGGTAGGCTAGGATGTGTCTCTCAGAACATCACAGGAAGACTTAAAAAGATATACTGCAACTGAGAAGCAACCAACCTCACTTGAAACTAGTGATGGGTGAATCTGGGGCATTTTGCTTACCGAATTTTTCATGAATTTCATGAGAAACTTGTGAAAAGGCAAAAAAATTGTGGAACTGCACTGGCGTCTTGTTTTGGATGACGGTGCACATTCGCCGGCGTTGAAAAAATGGACGCGGGCGTCCAAAAACAGACGACTGCGTCCAAAATGAGACGCTGGTGAATTTTTGCCAGGCAAATTTTTTCAGGCATTTCGCTAATTTATTCGCCATCAGTGAATAGTGGGAACTTGCAGCAACTTTGTACCAGGTGAATAAACTCAAAGGTCTTCCCATTCTTCTGTGGTCACCATTGCAGATCTAATGGATCAACTTTGGCAGCCTTTGTGCAGTTGTTATATGCCCTACTGAAGCCAAATGCCTTACTGGTCTTTTTTTTTTTTTAATAACTGCTTTATTTTGAATCGCTGGAGCTGAAACAATTTGAGTGAATTTTTACATTATTATATGGTTATTTTTCCATACAGACTGAAGGGCATACATGTTTCCACAATATAAATCACATCTTAATTCACATAGTACCATCATTGTTCATCTTAATTTGTTAAAATATTTCTGTTCTGTTGGGTCATTAAGGGATATTTGGAAGATAAGATACAGAGTGCTGCAGCAGATCATCAGAGATAGAGACAAAACAATTACTTGGAGAAGGGAGACGGCATGGGGGAGATAAGTACAGGAGAAAGAAAATGTGTCAAAACATTACAATTTCATTTGCTGGTTACTCGTAGTTATAAACAAAAAACAGAACCTTTAATATGTTTTTTTCAAAAAAAATTGTAGGTTTGCAAATGTAAGAAATCTGACAGGAAAAGGCATAATACAGTTATTTGTTAGACAAGTGATTCACTTGGCTCATTTAAAAGGATAAAACACGCCAAAAACTATTTGCCATCTCCATGCTGGCAACTTCCAGTGTTTTAATTGGCCACACTGGTGGCATAATCATAGGCAGTGCTTGATTTCATCTGCTTGATTTCAAGGTGAGTTCAGTGTGTGTTGAACATGCCATGAACTTGGAACATATAGTTAACATGGGAATTCTTCACCAGCTTCCAATTAATGAGTAGTTAGTGTTTTTAGGTTCATGTACTTTTGTTAATAGTATTTTATGGTGTGCAGTTTAGCTTCCACTGTAGCTCTATGCATTTGCATATATATAAATGGCTACTTTTTGTCACTTATTTAAAGGAAACTCCACCAACATGATAACAATAATGATGTTTTGCAAAATAAAATGTTATTCTAAACAACTTTTCAGAGGAAATTACCGAGGAAATTATTATATTCTATAGTTATTTGTAAATGCAATTTCTTTGGAAATCATTGTCTGACCGTTTCTGGTCTATAACATGCTAAAAATTAACTTAAGGTGGACTCCAGCTTTAAATATGAGGGGTATGAGGAGAACCAAGTACAGAATTCTACATTCTTGTGATCTGTACCCAAGAATGTAACAGATCACGTGAATGTAGAATTCTGTGCTTGGTACTCCACACACCCCTTATATTTAAATCTGGGATTCACCTTAAAGTGAAAATCTTAAAATCAAACACATATTAACAATCGGACCAGTACAACCTAAACATGTTTAATCAAACTACATATAGCGTTTGAAAAAAAAAAAATACAATACTTGGATTGGTTCTTTCACTGAGGGAGTCCATACTGTGACTATAACATGCATTTGAGTTCACAGGCATGCTCACATTGGTTCTTTCACTGAGGGAGTCCATACTGTGACTATAACATGCATTTGAGTTCACAGGCATGCTCACATTGGTTCTTTCACTGAGGGAGTCCATACTGTGACTATAACATGCAAATGAGTTCACAGCATGCTCAGATTGTAGCACTGCCCTGAGTATTCTACCCAGAATGCCTAGCTTTAGTAAACTCTAGAAGTATCACGCGATTACCCTATCTTATCCCCTGCTGGTTATGCAAATGAAGGGCACACACTAACTGAAAATAGCTCCTTAGAAGGTTTAGTAGGCAACCAAGAAATTTCAACTGAGCATGTGTGAGATTTCAGAGCTACAGTTGGCTGTGAAGATATAGGTAGGAGGAGTCTATGAAATCCAAGATGCCTGCCTCAACTAGAATTGCAGTGGAGATTTTGCAGAAGGTATAGTGAGCTGATGATTTACATTATACAAACAATTCTAACAGCCATTCAACCCTAAAATAAAAAAAAATTGCCTAATAAAAGAAAAAATAATTGTAATGTATTAATATACATTAATTAAAACATTTTCAGTACTCAAAGTTAATTGTCAAAACATTTGCTGTTAAAAGCAGCATTTGCTTAGCTCCTGGTTGTTACTTTAAAAACAATGTTGCAGAAATCTTACTTCCACAGCAAAGACAGGTCTGCTAATCCGCTGCATTGTCTTACATTGTATCAACAGTCTCTGCCTTGTCTTACATTGTATCAACAGTCTAAGGGTAGGGACAGACAGGGAGATTCGGGGAGATTTTGTCGCCTGGCGTTTTTAGCAGGCGACAATCTCCCCAAATTTCCTTCTCCCTGTCTGCCGATCGTAAAGGCACAAAGCGCCAGCGCCTGTGCAGACGCGGCGCGGCGATTTCCGGAATCGCCCGAAGACACCTCGTGAGGAAACTTGGGGCGATTCCGGAAATCGCCGCGCCGCGCCGCGTCTGCACAGGCGCTGGCGCTTTGTGCCTTTACGATCGGCAGACAGGTAGAAGGAAATTCGGGGAGATTGTCGCCTGCTAAAAACGCCAGGCGAAAAATCTTCCCGAATCTCCCTGTCTGCCCCTACCCTAAACCAGAGGTCCCCAATCTTAATCACCCATGAGCCACATTCAAAACTGAAAAAAGTTGGGGAGCAACACAGGCATGCAGAAAATTCATGGGGTGCCACATAAAGGCTATTTGGTAGCCCCTATGTGGACTGGCAGCTACAGTAGACTCTATTTGGTAGTGCATCTGGTTTTAATGTATCCTAAACTTGACTTCAAGCCTGGAATTAAAAAAATAAGCACCTGCTTTGAGACTACTGAGAGCAACAGCAAAGGGGTTGGTGAGCTACATGTTGCTCATGAGCTCCTTGTTTTGGATCACTGGTCTAAATCATCAGCGCAGAGAATAGCAGCAGCACATATACAAAAAAAACTTAAAAACCATAGAAAATTTGAAGTGGGTGTATACAGCATAGTTGCTTAGAATACTGTTTTCTTTTATTATTATTATTTTTTTTTATTTTGGGGTTGAATTAAGTTAGTTTAGCAAGATTCAGTAATTGAGAACCTACACCAATATATTTATAATAACAGGTCTTCTTAAAGCAAACTCTAGTCCTGCAACAATGAAGCACAGTGGCACATCAGACACTCTATGGGGGGCTTTGTTGGCCCCCAGGCAGGAACTGATCCAGTCTAGGGATGCACCGATTCCACTATTTTGGATTTGGCCATATCCACTGTAAAAGATTCGGCCGAATAACATTTTTTTTTCAACCTCCTTGTTTTGTGATGAAAAGTCACATGATTTTAAGGATTCTGTTTGGCCAGGCACAAGGATACTGCCGAATCTGAATCCTGCTGAAAATGGGCAAATCCTGGCCGAATACCGAACAGAATCCTGGATTCAGTGCATCTCTATTCCAGTCAGTACTGATTAGTGATTGTTTAGTGATAGGGTCAATGTCTCACAGTGGACAACTTCATTAAAGGGAATCTCCACCCAAAAACTGTTTTTTTTTAATAACGATTAATAAAATCCTAAACAACTTTCCAATATTGCTGATGAAAGCAAAACCCGCCTGTCTGTATATTTTCTGAAACGCTGGTTCTGATTCCTGAAACAACGTAGCAGACGCCAGCTGATTTACCTGGATGGATCCTGAGCCTCAGGTTGCAGATGTCAGAACAAAATAAACCTATGGTGTTTTTTTTTTGGGTTTTTTTTAAAGTTACAGTTACACTTTTTTAAACAGCTGAAAATGTTTAATGTCATTGGGAAGTTGCTTAGATCAACTCATATCTGTTAAAACAGTTTAAGCCCTTCTATCAGAGACTGCTTCTCTGAACATTGGCAAGTTTGCATTTCAATTCACTTGCACGAATAAGTCAAGCATTTTTTTTTTTTTGTTTTACCTTTGCTTTTTAGTATCCACTTTGTTGGGAAATAGCGGTGGCCTCATCACCGTTCTGTTTTCTCTGTCTGTACAAGGATACGCATAGACTAATATCATAGTTCAGAAATCGCTCGCCATCGCTCACAGTCGTGCATAGCAGCTACTGACAGATATTACTGCTTTTATTACTGCTTTTTGATTGAAAGTAGACGCCTGTCTTTTGAATTCTCATCTAGGTTCCACTTCCATTATAGCGCCGGGGTATTTAAATACCCAAGGGGCAGTCGGTGTACCTCCTGGGATTCTGATCACTACGATCTGCCTAGAAGCGTTCCTTGCGGTCAGGGACCTGCATTTTCTCCTGTACAACTCCAGGCGATTTCCTTGTTCAGTCAAGATTGTAATTGAAGTTGAGCTCCAAGTCGTTGGTAATTAAACGCAATGTCACAGCTGTGGGAATTAAACATCCCAGTGAGGGGCTCTCATATTCTCTCTCTCGCTAAGGAACAGTCACCTAAGTACAGTCAACTGAAACATTAGAACCTGTTTTATAAATGGGTGGGGAGACCCTTCTATTGGAATCCAGCGCTTTAACCCCTTGCTGGCTGTGTATCAGAAATCCTTTCCCTGGATTCAGCTACATTCTTTCTGGAGCCAGAACCAGTAGTGCACAGAATATAATCAGCCAGAGGGACACTGCGTTCAATTGCAGTTATTGTAATCATTTTTAAACCACTAAAAATGTGGACTTATTGTATATTTAGAAATACAATGTTTTTAAATCAGTAAGAATGTATTTTTGGGTTGATGACCCTTTAATAACTATAAATTTAATTTGATTTATATGCACATGTACATTTAAATTCAGTCCTATAATTATGATGATGATGATGATGATTATTATTATTAGTGTTATTATTATTATTATTATTATTAGTGTTATTATTATTATTATTATTATTAAGAATAAGATGAATAAGATGAGACTAAATAATTCCAGAGTAGGACATCACAGTATTCAGTGCAGCCCCCTTTAACAGGCAAAATATAAAAGTATATATATATATATACCTGTGCACATTTGACATTCTCTATAAGGCACACACACCATGTGATTTTAATCTGACCACACTTAAAGAGAGAGTATAATTAAATAATTCCAGTGCAGGACAGCACAGTATTCAGTGCAGCCTGAGCCCTTAAGAGGCAAAATATAAACCAAAATATATACCTGAGCACATATGCCATTCTCTATAGACACGTCACATGATTTCAATCTGAGTTAGTCCCTTTATTCCAAGTCCAGAGTCCAGAGCATGAAACCACCCTGCACCCATCTCTTTGATCCCCCCCACCCACCCCACCCACCACTGATATCATGCAGGTAAATAGCAATTGATCTTTTCTGGCCGATGGGCTGTCAGGACGTATTAACATTTCAGCGGCCTGTTTTGCCTTTTTGGGGGAACAGCAGAAATGAAAAGGTATTGTTTGCTTTCCTCCAAATATCCATACACAGGTTTTTTTGGGTTTTTTAAGATTTTCTAACTATTCCCACATGTTTCAGAAATAATTGCATTTTATTGACATTCTGGCTTGGCTCCTAAAGATGAATATCATTCAGCTGCTAAACATTTGATAGGCTTGAAGCCTGTTTTAATTTGTATTATTTTTCTGAAATTTACATACGGAGAAAAATGAGCTGAAAACGATGTCCTATGGTTGGGTGCAAATAACATCATCGTTCTATTGGTGAAATAAATCGGGCAATATGTGGCTTTATGATGGAATAAAAACGAATAGATCATTAAAAAGTATTAACCCTTATCTGAAATATTAGTTATAATATAGTTATATTAACATTGTATTACTCCTCTCTCTCTCTCCCTCTTTCTTTCTCTAGATTCCTCTCTCTCTCTCTCTAAATATAAATATAAATACATATGTCGTTCTTGCTGATGTAGCCACTTCATATTAGTTGTTTTTATTGTTGTAATCTCCTGAAATTAAATACGAATTTAAAGAGGGGATGAAAATAACAAATTGGCTACATGAAGAGAATAAGGAAGATAAAATGAATACCAGCACATTTTCTTTGATACTAATAGATATAATATTAGATATTTATATAATGTGACAAATGACTTTGCTATCATTATACAAAGAAATGCTTTGGTTTTCATATATCTGAGCTACAGAGAGAGTTGGAGGAGGCGCCTTTCATTCTCATGTGCCCAGTGGCATCTCAGCTGAGGGATAACTGATAGAATCAGGCGCAGAGGCAGGACAGGGTTAAGAACAGGTTTCTGTGTGACACAAACCATCTGGAAATGTCAGGGAAATACTGTCTCATAAATCACTAGGTGACCAGAGATTCCTTATATCTTCCCATTTTCACAGTCTCAGATCAAAGCAGCTTCACAGAATCCTATAAACACCTATAGGCATCAGACGAGCAGGACAGGAAAATGCACCCAATAAAGTGAAGTCTATGAGGCCCAGCGCCAGTCTGCACCAGAGTGCAAGGAAATAGCGCACGTGGCCTGTGCACACACCTGTCTCACGTGGCACTGAGTGTAGGACAGGTGCACTGCCCACTAACTGTCACAATCATTGCCAATCGCAATAAGATGCTCAAACTGGAGACCGACAGATCATTTTATGCACACATCTACAGAATCGCAGAATAGGGCAGATATTTAGATAGAAGATTAGACAAGATAGATAGATAGATAGATAGATAGATAGATAGATAGATAGATAGATAGATAGATAGATAGATAGATAGATAGATAGATAGACAGACAGACAGACAGACAGACAGATAGATAGATAGATAGATAGATAGATAGATTGTTCACATCCATGGTCACAATTGTCAGCCGGAAGTAAAGGGGCCAGCTGTCATTTTATTGTCATTATTGTCATTATTGTCATTTTATTGGCACTTCCGCCAGAGGTCGAGTATTTAAGGACTTGGAACAGTGGGAAATGTCAGGAATTGGGTCTAAAAAACGAGAATTCATAAATAAAACCTACTAAAGGACATTACTGTTGCAAACCTATACAGCTAAAAAAAGGCACATATAAGAAATATTCAATCTGGTATGCAGAATAGTTTATCTATTAAAAATAATTAAATAGTAAAAACGTGTCCTGCTTGAAAGTTAATGCTGATATGATAGATAGATAGATAGAGAGAGAGAGAGAGAGAGAGAGAGAGAGAGAGAGAGAGAGAGAGAGATAAAAGAAAGAAAGATAAATAGATAGACAGATAGATAGATAGATAGATAGATAGATAGATAGATAGATAGATAGATAGATAGATAGATAATAGAAAGAATATCTGACAGATAATAGATGGTACAATGTCTCCTCATTAGAAACTAATAACCGAATTAGAGTATATCTATCTAAACAAGGAAATGTCCATTGATTACGTGTTCTAAACCAGTGAATGCTCTACAGGCAGATATGTATGTATATATATATATATATATATATATATATATATATATATATATATATGTGTGTGTGTGTGTAAACAATTTGCCATCTGGGATCTGCACACAATGGTTGCCAGGGTTAGTGAATGTCAAATAGTTATGATGAACACCCAATGGGTGCCATTCAAATCAGCCGGTACAGATAGGGGCTGGACTGGACTGGGAGAATCACAGATCTGATTTCTTTACCCTGCATCCTGCTGCAGGAAGAGATAGAGTTAGAGATATAACTAGAAATAGAGCTAGAGACAGTTAGAGATATAACTAGAATTACAGCTAGAGATATAACTAGAATTAGAGCTAGAGACAGAGTTAGATATATAACTAGAACTAGAGCTAGAGACAGAGTTAGAGATATAACTAGAACTAGAGCTAGAGATATAACTAGAATTAAAGTTAGAGTTAGAGATATAACTAGAAATAGAGCTAGAGACAGAGTTAGAGATATAACTAGAATTACAGCTAGAGACAGAGTTAGAGATATAACTAGAACTAGAGCTAGAGACAGAGTTAGAAATATAACTAGAAATAGAGCTAGAGACAGAGTTAGAGATATAACTAGAAATAGAGCTAGAGACAGAGTTAGAGATATAACTAGAATTACAGCTAGAGACAGAGTTAGAGATATAACTAGAACTAGAGCTAGAGATATAACTAGAATTAGAGTTAGAGTTAGAGATATAACTAGAAATAGAGCTAGAGATAGAGTTAGAGATATAACTAGAACTAGAGCTAGAGACAGAGTTAGAAATATAACTAGAAATAGAGCTAGAGACAGAGTTAGAGATATAACTAGAATTACAGCTAGAGATAGAGTTAGAGATATAACTAGAACTAGAGCTAGAGACAGAGTTAGAGATATAACTAGAATTACAGCTAGAGACAGAGTTAGAGATATAACTAGAAATAGAGCTAGAGACAGAGTTAGAGATATAACTAGAATTACAGCTAGAGACAGAGTTAGAGATATAACTAGAACTAGAGCTAGAGATATAACTAGAATTAGAGCTAGAGCTAGAGATATAACTAGAACTAGAGCTAGAGATATAACTAGAATTAGAGCTAGAGTTAGAGATATAACTAGAATTAGAGCTAGAGATAGAAAGGCAGATAAGTGTCAGTCAGTGAAGAACCTGCGGGAGGAAACACCATACCGCTTGTCCAGCAGCCTCCAACTCCCACATCTACATCCCTCCCGCTTGTCCCCCACATTATTCAGAGGGTCCCCTTTTCTTCCGATGGATCAATCGACCGAGGAGCTGTGAGCTGTGCGGAGATAAAGAGCGGCTGCCCAGCCCTGAGCGGTGAGACTGGGACTGTGTGGGGAGGAGGGGCGGGCTCTCTGGCAGCTTCCACATCTGTTCTCTCCACGTGACAATCACAGGGAAACTCTGCTGGAACATCTGGTCTGGGGAGAAGAAGAGATCCTATGCGTGGTGTACCTGCTGGACTTTCACATGTTACAGAGAGAGGGACAGTCCCACTGGGTCCCCTGTCCCCCTAACTGACACCAACACACAAACAATGAGGGGGTGTTTTTCCCTTCTGCCTCCTCCTCCCCCATGTAAAGAAGTATTCCTCCTTCCGCAACTACACACGCATCTCCCCAATAACCTGCCTCCCCCCCCCCCCCCCCCCCCCCATACACACAGGAGTGTTCATCCCCTCTGTCCCCCACCAAACATAATCCTTTACAATAATCCTTTATCTGACACCATCACTTCAAACCCACTCATTCCCTCCCCCGCAGAGTTTGACCCAGAGCCCTGCATCTCCATAACCAAAACGTCTCAGCTTCACTCCCCACACTAAATGCCTGTGGCCCCTAATCATTCCTTCATGCTCAGCTGACTTGTCTATTGTACAACAGGCTTATGAGATACTGACTGGCTGGCATCAAGGCTTCATTCCTTGGATACTATACCTGGCATCAGGACTGGACTGAGAATTATAATAGGCCCTGGCATTCCATGTACACAGAGGCCCACTCAGCCCACATAGAGACAGCCCCCACCAGCCCACAAAATACTGACTTATAGCAGACCCTCTGGCATTTGCCAGAACCCACAGATTGCCAGTCCAGACTGACCCCACCAAGGGGCTATAGGGGGCTCGGGATATATTAAACTCCATATATGAACGTCCTGTATTAACCTGAGCAGTGAAGCGGACTTTAATATGATTTGCAATGTACCGGTAAAGAAATAGTTAAAAACATTTCCGTTTTGAAAAGAGAAAGGAAGAAAGAAAAAAACAGTAACATTGCATCCAGTAAAGATATAAAAGTCCCTGGCCCATCATCAGTCATACAGACCATACACAGGGACAATAGGCAAGAGATGTAATAAGTGTGTGCTGCTATAAAGCCGCTGCTTGTGCATTGCCTAAATGGCAGCCTGTTAGCTGTAAAAGAGAACTTTGTGCAAGTGATTTTAACCTGCTCCACCTTCCAGTGACCTGCCAAATGCCCCTTCTTATTTTATAGACATCTGGAGATTCCATACATGCCTCAAACTCCAATTACACACCTTCTTCAAAGAACCCGGGCTTTGATTTGAAAAGAACATTAAGAGGACTCGAATCCTCCAAAAACCGTTACTTGCCAAACGTTAATGTAATATAAATTCTATATAAATGTTTACTAGCGAAGCCATTTTGTTGTTCATAAGATTAAAACTCAAAGCAATTAAAGCCAGCACAGAGCCCTGCTTTTTTCTAAATAATGGCCTGACTCATAGCAGTTATTGTTTACAATATGTGATCCCAGTCTAAACTGTATCCAGAGTCCCAGGGCCACAGATTCATGGCAATATCCCCAGAGATTAATTAAGACTATCCTATAATGTACTCTATTAACAAACAGCATTATGAGGAGCTGCATACATGTTCCCTTGAAACTGATTAAAGCTTTCAGGCTTGGCTGTACACACAAGTATACACACATATACACACACACACTGTTATATATTCATATGTTGTAAAGTAATAGCTCCCCTAAAACGAGTGCAGAGTACTGAGCAAAGTCTTCTCATGCAATAAGCGGATAGATCTGACGATTCGATCCAATCGCTCTGAACTGAAAGAAGCGTTCAGTATTATAGAAATGAGTGTAGGACGCTGTATTATATATATATATATATATATATGAAAACTTCTGTACATGTTAAGTTTGTCTCTGTTTGCTTGCTTCTCTCTCTCTCTCTCTCTCTCTCTCTCTATTCAACGTAGTCCCACTATTAAAAAAAGGTGTGTGTGTGTGTGTGTGTGTGTCAGCCTGTATACATGTATGTCTGTCTTTTTGTTTGCCTCTCTCTCTCTCTTTCTCTCTCTCTCTCTCTCTCTCTCTCTCTATTCAACTTAGTCCCACTATTATAATATATATATATATATATCTGTAAGCCCGTGTACATGTTAAGTTTATGCCTGTCTGTTTATTTGCCTCTCCCTCTCTCTCTCCCTCTCTCTCTCTCACTCTCTTCAACTTACTGTAGTCCCACTACTATAAAATGAGTATATATATATTTGTAACAAACAAGGAAAAGTTGTGCTCACTACTAAATTTTAAAACCATTAGGCGGGGGTGCAATGAGGCTGTGACCACTAAGATGAATAGAGGGAGAGAGAAAGAAAGGCAAACAAACAGACAAACAGAGATACAAACAGACAAACAGAGATACAGCAATGAGGCTGTGACCACAAAATACATATATATATATATATATATATATATATATATCTGCAAGCCTGTGTACGTGTTAAGTGAATATCTGTCTGCTTGCCTCTCTCTCTTTTTCTCTCTCTTTCTCCTTCTCTTTCTCTCTATTCAACTTAGTTCCACTATTATAACAATGAGTATATATGTATATATATATGCCTGTGTACATGTTACGTTAATGTCTGTTTGCTTGCCTCTCTCTCTCTTTCTCTCTTTTCATCTCAGTCCTATCCAACAGTGGGGAAGGGGGCGGGGGTCGTGGTGTGATATGGGAGTTTTAGGTAAAGTTGTTTATGTATCTGCATGCTCTGCAGCTGGTGTGTACAAAAACCTTCCCCTGCGATCATGTAGCCAGATGTAGCTCCACAGCCAGAGTCCATTAGCCATGTGGATACTTGAGGGCAAACTGTGGCACTGTACCCCTTCCTGTCCTGTAGTGGAGGGGGTGCCCCTTTCACAGGTGAATTCTGTCCCCAACTTAATTTGCAGCATTTTCTCCCTGTCTGTTTATTTGCTTTCTCTCTGATTATAGATGCAGGGAGCCCCCCTTACATCATGAGAGTAGGACAAATGTTCACTTTGAAGGATTCTTGGGCAGGACTTCAAGTGAAATCATATGCTTAGCAAGAATCTGATACTGACCTACAAAAAATAGCTGTGCCTGCTTGGCCAAACCAAGGAATGTGCACAATTCTCCAGTTTCCTACAGCAGACCGAAGTTTATTAGACTTGTGCATTTTGCTAAGTGCTGGATGAAGTGAATTGCCTCATGGCTGCAGCTCCCTGGCCTCCCCCAATAACAATTGAACTGCATTGTTCAGCTGTGGGGGAACTTGCTCTGCTGCTGCTGCATTGCATATAGCCATTGAGTTTACTGGCACAATGCAGGCTGCTTGGATGTGTGATGGGGAACACAGGGCCAGAGAGAAATCAGGCTTATTTTCACTTATGATTGTATCGCACAGCACAGGGAGGGACCTGTATTAACCACTGGACTGCCACTGTATGAGTTAAGGCTCTCGCTGACACTCAGGTGGCTTTCTATTGATATATCACATAAATATTTAGTATCAATGGTTTCAAACGCCTGTGGGGAAAAAACAGCTATGAAAGGCTTAAGGTTCTGTAAATAGTATTTGTAGTGTGGGGGGCGTAGGAGGAGCATCATAATTAGTAAAATATCAAAACATTTGGAATACCTGTTGTTTATAGATAAGCGCCAATTTGAAATGCTAAATAAATAATTCGGTGTTTTACATCCAGTTACCATATATAGCCTCAGATAATGATCTCTAAATTTAGAGAATATATATAAATATATATATATATATATATATATATATATATATATATATATATATATATATATATATATATACATACATACATACAAGCTTCTGCAACAATGCTCTTTATAAATAGTACGAAATACATTAATCGAATTCACTAATAATACACTACTCTATATATATATTACACCAAATACAGAATTAGCACGGTCCTCTTTCACATGCAGCAATGCTCTGAGTGGGATATGGAATGCAACTGGTATCTATTTCTGTGCACTATTGTTCCTGATTTCAGTAACACGAATGCTGGTGATTGTGGATGTCACCTCTTGTGAAGAGCGGGTACAGTGTAACAATACTAGGGATAGCAATCTCTGTCTGTATATTCATTCTAGGCAAATGACAGGGGAGCACAGGCAGTCAACACTCTCACCCCCACACACCTATTTATTTCCACACACACACACAGGCCTATACATGCATACATACACACATACACACAAACAGAAAATCACACACAAAAAAAACCATAACACAAATACAGGCACACAAACACATATACAAATATACACACACCTAAGTACACACACGCACCCCATACCTACTATATCTTTGTTTTGCCACATATCCCCCTTTCCTTGTAAATCCAGATAGAATACACTGACATTATTAGGAAAACAGACAGATCTCTATCACAATCGGCCTGTGACCGGGCTCTGATAAAGAACTAACCCCTTCCTATTATTATTATTTATTATAATTTTCCTTCCTCTCTGTTGTTTTTCAAAAGAGACCACCATAACCTTAAATCCAGTTTTCAAAGCCCTCGTTAATCTCCTGCTAAAGACAAACTCTGTGGGCTTTCTTTTGTCAACATTATGAACTGGCTCTCAGATATGCACAATATTAAATTCATAATAATGCGGTGTCAGCAGTGCTGGCCAATTTATGTGGGAACAGTTAGAGCCGCTCACAAGTAACCCCGATCCCTCTCTAGACAAACACAATCTCTCTGGAAAAACACAAGTCTGTTTATTCAAAGTAAAGCCTGCCATTAAACTGCACTCTATTTCTTACTGTACTCTTTCAACCCATTAGGAGAAGGCAACATCCCATCAACTCCCAGCAGGGAGTGCAGAAAGGGGAGACTAACATACAACTTTCTAATCAGCCCATCTAACTATTATATGACCTCAGGCACACATTTACACACATGGAACATTATAGCAACATCCCCTCCTGTATGTCCATACACCTTATTATGGTATTTCGTTAGTACTCCCACCCCATAAAAAAAAATTGCATTTTCAACATAAATTCGAGAAAGGCAGAAAAATGCAAAATAAGTATAAAATTGTTTAAACAAAATATTTTAATCCCACTTTGGAAATATCTATCTCCCACTATCTGATTAAAATCGTATAAATATTAGGCCACCAAGAAAGTAAAATGAAAATAAATAGGATGTTGAATCCAGGCAGGAGCCTTGTTTGCTTTAGGGTAATCCTGGGGAACTGGTGAGAGCTGTGTGCCCAAAGATTCCTTTATTTGTTTTTGTAGAACGAGCACAAATTGCTTTGCAAAATGGTACAACAAAGTGTGACATTCTACACTGGGGCTCAAACTAATCTGAAAGGAAAAGTCATGATAAGGGAAGGCTTTGGCCCTGTTGTCCAAAACGAACTGCCTTCCCCATCTCCCACCTTTTGACATTATTTAAAGCATGATGAGGGAAGGGGGCAATCTCTAGCGAAAAAGAAATCCCCCAAGCCAATAAGCAAAGTGCAATAGTCAATCATCCTCCATAAATAACCCATGTGTCTGTCAGTAGCTGGTTTATTTGAGCTCTGCGCCCGGTTTGTTTATATAAAACCCCCCTCTCTCTTGGGTGTCCTTTGCAGCTAAACAAGCAAATTTTATATATATATATATATATATATATATATATATATATATATATATATATATATATATATTTATTTATTTATTTCTACGAAATGCCATTTGAGTTTATACACGAATAACTCTAAAGTTCAATCATATTTTATTTATTGCAGAAAAATAATATACAATGATATGTACAAAACAACCATAAAAAATATGAATGCATTTAGACACCGGATCTAGTTGCATTTTTTTTTAAACATGGATCAATAAATAAATAAATGTTAACTTTTTTTTTCTCAGGTGATGAATAAAGAGATGCCGCCGCTTGAATAGAAACAGTTTTCTGAACCAAGAATCAAACAGCAAAAATTGTGTTTTTTCCTTCCTATTTAAAAGAAAAATGGATTTCGACAGAAACCTTCAAGAATGGGAATGTTCAAATATTTTCCTCTTAAGTGGCTTCAAAGGCACGACTGGTGGTAACGCATGCATGCAGTATATAAAAAAAAGTACAAGGAAAACGAATTAAAAAATAATTTCCAACATTCTTCGTCAAAGTCCAGATGAGAGGTTTGATCAGGATCAGAATGGAATGGATTTGGCGAACCTACACGGCTCCCTGCTGTATAGACTGTCCCAGGGCAGATTTGCTCTGTAAGTGCTCCGCACGCCTTCATTCGCTTCGGCCCCATCACCCTAACACACAAAAATCCTCAGATTTAATTGTTTGGGGTATCCAGCTGCAGTTTCTACACTGTCCATTTTCCCATTCACTGGTAAAAGTATTGTCTATTGGGAAATAAAGGAAAAGAAGAAAAAAAACCATGAAAATTGCATGTATTAATAAACTGCACAAACACAGGTATTAACGAAAAAAACTTTTTATAAGCGATTTTAAAGATCTAAAACTGCTTGAAATTTCATAAGTAAATATATTTGTTTATATGAAAAAAATATAAGTGCCTATCAAGTTGGTGTGGCTTTCATGAACACAATTTCCACCGTCTATTTGCCTTGTAAATACTATTATTTGTTGATATACCGACGTTACGTTAGGTCGGACTCAACTTAGTCTGCTGCCTGTGTTTTGCTTTATGGTGGTATGCTTGCTCTGTATTGGTTTGTATTGTTATATGTTGTATTTTGGTGCATCACTTTATGGCGGTGTGTGTTGCTGTATGTTGGTTTGTATAGTTGTGTGTTGGTGTATGTTGCTGTATTTTAGTTTGTGTAGCTGTGTGTTGTTGTGTGTTGCTGTATTTTAGTGTGTATAGCTGTTTGTTGTTGTGTGTTGCTGTATGTTAGTTGGTATAGCTGTGTGTTGTTTGTACTACTGTATACTAGTTTGTATAGCTGTGTGTTGTTTGTACTACTGTATACTAGTTTGTATAGCTGTGTGTTGGTTTGTACTACTGTTTGTAAGTTTGTATTACTGTGTGTTATTTAGTATTACTGTGTGTTGGTTTGTACTACTGTGTGTTAGTTTGTATTACTGTGTGTTGGTTTGTATCACTGTGTGTTGGTTTGTATCACTGTATGCTGGTGTATGTTAAGGTATGGCGGTGTTTTCTGTTGTTCTACTGTATAAATAACTGTGTCTGTGTGTGTATTACAGTATGCTGGTTTGTGTTGGTGTGTATCCCTGTATGCATAGGCTATATATTCAGTAATTAACGGTTTAGAGGAGTCATATCACAGATACAAAGGAATTAGAGTATTGGAAATAAAACCCATTAGTTTGCTACTGAAAATCTAGCAGATTTCCTTCTAAAGGCCCCAGCTAGAGAGTTGTGTTTTCCACCCCCAGATTCCCTGTACTAGGCCCCTTGTCTGTGTGACTTAGCTGAGCATTATGGCTTCAGGGTTGGGGGGATCTTCTAATAGAATGGGGGGGGGG
>CM044441.1:36065861-36118650 GCA_024363595.1 Xenopus borealis
CATACTTCATGTTCAATGCTCTAGAACACACAGCCAGTATAAATGAATTACAAACTTCATTATAATGTACTCTGCTCTGTCTTATGTTGCCTCACTGCAGATATCTTCTTTTTTACAAACAAGAAATATATTATAATTGACACAAATCTAAGTGTACGTATATCATGCACAGCTAGGATCTGGGATCTGTCCTCATACTGAACTGGGATACTCCTGCAATGGGTACAGGACACAATACTGGCCTGGGTACTGTAGATACTTGTAGGCCACTAATCGCTAGGAAGAGTTCCCCCTGCTGGAGAACCTGAACATAACATAAAGACAAGCCAATATGTGACAAATTTGTTGGGACAACCCACTGAAAGCTTACTGGCCCCAGAGAATTATTGTGGACAAGTGTGTCCTGTTCTGATTTTGGGACATGATTTATTTAAGAACAACTGTAATTTAAAACCCAATAATGCCCCTCTGTCCTGAAGGGCCATGGATAAATGTGCATTTGTAGAAGCAGCCTTTCTCCTTATCACCTATCCATAGTTCGAATTAGCGGGATAAAATAAAAGCTCTTTACTTTAAAATTAATGTTTAAGTTATACCAACATCATTCCATAAAATCCATAAGAATGTCACTTATTGACTCCAGTGCATTTGTTATGGCAAAAAATCTAACAATGACTCCAATGTATTTTGCTAAATTTTGCGTTTTTTTTCTGTGGTTTGAAAATATTTTGGGCAAAACAAAACAGGGAAGTTTTGCTCGTCACTAGTCTCTGGTTCTCTGGTGGTCTTAGCAGGCCCTGTCTTAATATTAATGGCCATTTTAAAGTTCAATGGCAGACTTTGGTTAGTGTCTGTTCTAACTTTCATAATAAAACTCTCTACATGGGAGTTTTGTGGGTAAGATTATTTTCTGACACAAGTCTCAGCTACAAAGCATCAGAAACTGCCCAAGAAAAGTCTGTGTCAGCTGCAATTTTCTAATTATTCTATAGAAAAATCTGTCATTCACCCGTATTTTCTTACTGAGTTTAATGCGAGATGATTCCAGGCTTGTTTCAAGAAAAGCCTCAGCTATTAAGCATGTGCTTATATGGTTTCAGACATTGTTTCTGATTATTTGTGTTGTCATTACTCACTTTGATTTGTCTCAAAAATGGCACATTTTGGCAGCGAATCTGGCGAATGCATTATAGAACTTTTTTTTTTTTACAGAAAAACGAAAAGAAAAACCCTTATCTGTTTGGAAACAAAGAACAAAAGTCAAGGCTTGTGAATAGATCATAGAGCCAACTTGCCTGAGAGAAGAACATGACTTGAGTTATGTAAACATTCTAATCAGAATTTTGTATTTTTTATGCATAAATTCTAGATTCTCTGATCCGTCTTCCATAACATTTCTCAGTTTAATAACTGTAGTTACCTCCTACAGACAAAGCTGTTAAGAACATTTTTTTTCAAGTTTCTTCTGCAAATATTGTTGACTGTTTTTGCCCCATGAGTAGGGTTGCCACCTTTTTTTCCCTATTAATAACATTGGGATCAACCATCATTTTTAACGGCCAGGCCGGTAAAATACCGGCCAGGTGGCAACCCTACCCATGAGCAATGGTGGGTATTGATAGAATGCAAATGATATTGGTATGTGTATGTGGTTGGCACATGAAGGCATTATTTTCATAATTCCTATGGCATTATGTAGAGGGTCCCCTCTTAAAGTGATACTGACACATTCCTATAGTTGATAGGAACATGGCAGTATCACAAGTAAAGCACTGCAATCTGCAATTTTTAAAAACTGCTTTTAAAAAGCTTGAGAATAAGCATGAGGATTTTTGACTGATACAATTTTACAGTAAATTATGCATTTTTTTATTTGGGGAAAGAAAACATAAAAATGCAAAAAATAACGTCCATTGACTTCAATGCATTTGGTGCAATTAAAAACACCCTTTGACTCCGATGCATTTGTTGCAAAAAGCACCCTTTTGATGTCAATGTATCTGGGACAGGAAAAAAAAAACACCATGAAAAACACCCATTGAGTCATTCTGCAAAATTTCAGCAAATTTTCCCACAGTTTTGCAAATGAGGCAGTTTTGCTTATTAGTGATTGGGAAAAACTGATAGGAAAGGAACATGGTTCTTCTGAGATCCCAGTAATGTAATAAAAACCAGTACAGGTATGGAACCTGTTATGCAGAATGCTCGGGACCTGGGGTTTTCCGGATAATGGATCTTTCTGTAATTTGGATCTTCATTTGTTAGGCTACTGGAAAATCATGTAAACACTAAATAAACCAAATAGGCTTTTTTTGCTTCCAATAATGATTAATTATTTCTCAGTTTGGGTTGAGTACTGTTTTATTAATACAGAGAAAAAGGAAATCATTTTTACAAATGTGGATTATTATCATAAAGCATAGTCTTTCCATAATTTGGAACTTCATGGATAACAGTAATGGATCCCTTACCTGTAAGAGAGAACCCAAAACAAGATAAAGAGAATATAATTTAAAGGAAACTTTGCTAAATGGCATTTTCTTTCTGAAAAAGAATTCAATATTTAGCAAAATATAGAACATGTTTTTAACTGTTAATATATCAAAGCTTTATAGAGCCTTTAGAATGTGTGCCTTGTAATAAGCCATTGTAATCTGGGTTTAACCCCGTGCAATATGAAGCCAGGAGGGTGTGTGCTTAGGAATACATTTTTGGTTTGGAATATGTTGTTCAGATCATACATTTCAAGTTCATAGACTACAAAGAAGGTTCCACGGTTGATCATGAAACTAACCACGAGGAATATGTGGGTGTAACATTACTCTTTCTGAGATATCGGCCGTAGCTTTTAAAATAACACTTTTTAGGCCAAGGCTTGGAAATGAACCAAATTCTCAAGATATTCATTTTTTCTGGAAATTTCTCCTGCATAATACAAATGACAGATGCAAGAGTCTAATATAGTTTTGTCTGCAATTAACCTGACTTGATCCAAGATTTTATGATTCAGTCGGGCGCAAATGAAGGGTCTAGCGAAACAGATGATCACTTAAAGGGGTAGTTCACTTTCTCTGTGTGACATATTTATAAATACATTTATAAAAGTCGATTTTTAAAAAAAATCTCCAAAGTAAAAAATTGTGTATTAACTTGTCTTAGGTTTTACAAAGGTGCTTGGCCTGGGGTGGAGCAGTGACGTCTGTTTTCCAGCATTACCAGCCAGTCCCTGCTGCCAATGCATAGCAGCAGGCCAGGTCTGGAGGTTTAATTTTAAAAATGCTGCCCTACTTCCTGCAGGGACAATACTGTATATAGTGACAGCGCCACCATTACTTGCCATCCTTAGTCCACTAACATTTGACCATTCCAGATTGCCCAAAAGACTCTTTGAGATCATTGTTGTATAATAATACACCCAGGTTCATAGGAAATAGAGAATACCTAGACTGCCCATGGAATAAAATTTTTATGAGCCCATTACCAAATCTACCTCCTTATTGGTAGCCCTCACACAGGATATAGATCTTTGCTTCTAGCCTTATATCATACATATATCAGTTTTATCAACAAGCCTTGTGTTTTATGAGACTAGTAGTGGAAGCTGGCTAGTTGGTCATTGAGCACCTTGAGAGTTCAGACAAATTAGCAGGTTAAGCTGGTTTAATTGCAATAATGCAACAGTTTAGTCAGTTGATGACACTGTGATACATGATGATATTCATCATTGGGTTATTTCTTCCCCCTGTTCTGCCTGTGACATCATCAAGTCCAGTTACATGTAGGGGAGTGACATCTGGGAAAAAAAGGGGGATCCAGGACGAGCCTGGATTTGGAGCCAGATCTACGGGGCTGGCAGGGAGAGCTTATAAAAGAGCTGCAGTATCCAGCCTGTATGGCCACAGGTGAGTGGCTGGCAGGGTACAGCATGTGCTGTGTAATGTGGTAATACAAAACCAGAACTTGATGAAAAGCAAATTACATGTTATATGGATATAGGGATTTATTAAAGGAAACAATACAGGTTAGATGCAGGCTTAAAGAAATACACAAGTCCTTTACCAGACCAATGGTCAGAGTCAGGCAGCAAACAGAGAGATTCCAATAACTTGCAGAAGGCCTGGGCAGGCAACTGACAAGGACAGTCCAATAGACAGGCCGAATTTGGAGGCAGGCTGAAGGCAGAGAGTAGTCCATAGAACAGGCCGGGGTCAGTACCTGGGGATCAACAGTAATCAGGAACTGGGCACAGGAATAGGCACGGATTAGGAGCTCAGGAACCAGTGACAGAAGTCAGGGCAAGAACAAACAGGAAACCTGCCAGGGGTCAAGCAAGTTAACAGGCTGGATCAGGCTTGGAAGCTTCAATGATGGAGCACCCATGGTTGCAGGAAGTAGGTTCAATTAACTGGGATCACTGGAAGTCAAGAAGGTAGGTGGAATTGAGTGAGCAGTAGGTAAGGGTAGCAAAACCTTCAAGAAGACTAACCCACATCAATTTAGGAAGCCCCCAGTGGCTCAGTGGATTAATTCAGGTCCAAGTCTCCAAGACATAATCCAGCATCAAATCCAGATCCGACACATCCAGAAACAGTGAGTGTAAGGCCAAGTCTTGTTTATGCACCCTTCCAGTGTGATTGGCACTGTGATAATAAAAGGACTGTGTAAGTGAGACAGTCAGTGTGATACCCAATAGTGAGTTAAGTAGGTCCCCACATGTCCCTAGTGCATTAGATGTCCAATTCCTTTCTGTTAAGGTTTATATTTTCTTAAGGTTTATATTGTTCCTGGTGGAATTCCCCTGATGTATAAGTCTTTAGTGTCCATTAGGTGGAGGCAAGGTGCTGTAAATCCCAGTTCCCACTATCTTTCATGAAAAGAGGCTCAGGACCCCTGATTGCCATAGCAACTGTGCCAAAGTAAGTGAGTGTACCAACACAGGGTTACAAGAACACTGACATGAAAAGGTATGAGGAGAGGGTAGGGGGCTTGAGTACCAAAACAAGCACATTTCCAAATCAATGCATTCATTAGGAATCTTCTGTTGTCCTCAAGTTATTGTATTTCATTTTTGCTTCCTACATGCTGCAAGCATGGGTCTCCAATGTTACAGTCCTTAAATCTCTGATTGTTAATCCATTATCGGCCTTGTCTAGGTCAATAACACTGTTAATAAGCACACTAGTAATAAATAAAATGAGCATGTTTTCCATAAAAAAAGAAAAGAAAAAGGAAAAAAAAACTGTTGTGTCTATGGTTTAAGAAAAGGATCCATTATAAGTGGAGTCTGTGTATCCATAATGGGTAATTTCTTGTGCTCCTGCTGCAAGTATTAAGGGACATGAAATGCTAAAAAGTACTTGTGGTAGTTGCTTGCATGCAGGTTTAATGTCATAACAGATTAAAAATACAGCATGAGGTAAAGAGCAAAATGAGGTCTGGGTGGAAAAGGGAAGTCTCCATGTTTCCCCTGCTCACCCTTCACAAATGCAGGCAGCAACTTTATTCATGGGGCAGGCGTAAGTGCTCTGGTTTAAAGTGCAGAGACCCTCAGCCATTGAGCAAAGGGAAGGGCTCAAGTGTACAAAAAGACATGGTGGTGTCTGTGTGTTTTTTGCACTTTGTCCTGCTCACTCTCACTCACTCACCCTGTTGATCCAAGGAAGTGTGGAGTTATAAGGAAAATATGTTCCCTGAGCTAACTTGGTTGTTAATTATTTACATTCTAGAAGCCCTTTTTAGAACAAGTTTTAATGTTTTTGCAGGAAACCAGACAAATGACGGAAACTAGCTGTAGTACATGGCTTAGTTCAGGTTCTTATGTGCCGAGGTGCAAGCCAAGGTCAGAAGGTGTATCATGAAAGCATCTTGGAAGATTGGTGTTCTTTATAACATAGGTTTACAATTCAAATTGTTGAAAAGATTAAAACCTAATTTACATTTGTCCTAATAATAATAATATATACCTTTGTCTGTTCTGTTAACATAAAGTCACAAGGGCTTTTCTCATGTGATCCAGTTAACATTTTGTATACTGTCGGATAGCTAAGTTCAGGAGGGGGCTGCAGAGAGTTTGGGCAGTGTATTCAAGTACGATGAATATTTTTAATTACACTTGTCGAGAAAAGATAATATACAATCACAATCTGAACTAGCCTTCCCAAAGTAAATATGCACTGACAGCATGCTTGGAAAACGTTTCCCGAGTTATACGAACAATTGAAGTGCAAGATAATAGCCTCCAATTTATTCTGTAAACTTTTGAAATGTTACTGTATAATTATATACAGTGGATAAACAAGGTCTGGGCTGAACCGTTAGAAAGACTGAACCCTCATTTGCTTATTTTTACTTCTGGAGAAGGTTTACGCTTGCTATCAGTTTAATGTGATTGCGTTTCAGGCTCACTTGTCTAAATAGTCATTGTCACGAATTGTCACATGATCCCTTGTGGTTCTGAAAAAAGCTCTCGTATGGAAGGCAGGGCTGATGAATATTACACATTCTATGAGCATTACTGCATTCTCTCTCTGACCTCACCCTAAAACATTAGAGGAGAGATGCTTTATGAATGTAACGATTTCTAGAAGACAGGTCAGGATTATTTCTTTGGGATTTCTCTCACACTCATAACTTCTCCAGTTCTCTACTGGTTTGGGAAGGTAAGGTTGCCAGAGCCATTAGTTCATCAAGGTTTTCACTTTGCAGCATGAATATGCACAATATATTTACCATTAGAGGATTTGCTTTCGTTAGTGTTTATATAACATAGAGCACAGTACAGACAAAAAGGACACCGCATAGAACAAAGGACAAGAGGCCTTCGATTTTGACAAAAGAAATGTCTTTTGCATCAGAAGCAATGCAAATGGTTTTTGAACATGAAAGCTGTGAGACTGTGGATGTTCTGGTCTGACCTGGTGATGATGTGATGACAGATTTCATGGCTTTTAAAAGATTCTTGGATCTTTTCTTGGACAGCCAAAGTATCTACTGTGCAGATCACTTTGTGTGTGTGTAAATGTGTGTGTGTATATGTGTGTGTGCATTTTCTTATATACACATAAACAAGTGCACAGTTGACAAGAGTAATGTTAAGAAATGCATTAAAGGGTTAAACCTTATGGACAGTTGTTTTTATTTTCCAACCAAAACTAACTATGTAATTATGTTTAAGTCCCTTTTGGCTTTGCTATATAAATAGATGATGATGGTGGTAATTAGGCATCCCAACACAACAAAGAGAAAGGGAGCAAAAACACTCACTATTGATGCAATGACGTCTGTTATGTATTATGCAGAAACTGCAGCTTTTTTTTTTTTGCTGTCCCTTTCTCCTTGCACCCTTTTCATTACAGCCAAACATTGCATTTGGCACAGTAAACCATGGCCTTACTTATTACCTTTATTACATTATAATGCAGTAAGTGCTTCCAAAACTTTGTGCACTGCAGAGTAGAAAAGGGCCAGTGGTGAACTGCCATACTGCTGGAGGCAGTTGCACAGTGCTTACATAATGAGACATGCTGTGGGCCACTTGCACCCCCCTCCATCACAGGCACCTGTCAGCCTTCCTGCACACAAATGGGGAAATGTACTATGTTTCTTAACCACAAAAAAAGGTTTACAACGACCATTGGCAACCTTAGTGACCAAGATTTTCATTGTTTGTATACTTTTTGACCGGTTTTGAACAAATCCCTTGCAGAGTTTGGCTTTTGCAAACATGCGCAGTGAATGTAATAACATTTCGCAATCGCAAAGTGTTTTTTGTGACAAAATATTTAACAAAACTCTAGAGCCAGGTGTTAACTGTAACCTTTATTTTGTGGAAATGAGTAATGTATTAAATGCCAGTGAATGATTTTACATTGCGAGCAACACTGAACATTCGCAAAAACACAATTTTAAACAAGTCATGCTATTTTAATTACATCCCCCCTAAAGTGAGTGAAGGAGAGCATTCTTCTAAAGTTAATTACAGCATGTTTTTTTTTACTATAGTTAATTCCACACCATTTGTGGGACAGACACATTGCTGATGATGACTACACACACATTGGTGGAATCCGACAGAAACGCATGTTAAGTCTGCCGTGTAGTTCTACCCTAAGTCTACTAGAAAATCATGTAAACATTAAATAAACCCAATATTTTGCTTCCAATAACGGTTTATATTGTTGAATTAAACAAGTACAAGGTACTGTTATACTATTGAAGAGATAAAAAGTGGGTTATTTTTTTATATATTTTTGATATTGGAGTCTATGGAAAAATGTCCTTTCAGTAATTCAGAGCTTTCTGGATTCCGGATCCCATACCTGTAGCAGAATGCCAAATGCCAGTATGTAAGAGATCTTAATAGTCATTGTTTGCCTAATTTATCAGATAAATAGTGATGGGCGAATCTATGCAGTTTCTCTTCACCAAATAATTTGAGAATTTACCACTAAATTTGTGAAACGGTGAAAAATTTGTGAAACGCATTGAAGTCAAAGGCATCAAAACTATTTTGATGCGAGCGACAATTTTCATATGCGTGAACATTTAGTCCAAATACATTAAAGTCGATGAGCATCAGAATAACTTTGCCACGCAAAATTTTTTTATTTGCGTGCGAATTGTAGCCACAGTTTTGTGAATTCATTCGCTTGCGGTGAAAAGTGGAAATTCATCACGGATTTGTGTTTGCTGAATTTATTTGCCCATCACATACACTAATACACGATGCAGATGCTACAGGTTAGTAAAATATAGACATTCCAAAAAGGAGAACTGAAATGTCAGCATTTTATTACTGTTTTAACACAGCAGTAGTTGGAAATCATCCCTAATAGGCACACAGCTGTAGCAACTAATGAAACAGAAGGGTTGGTTGGTGCAACCTCAGAACATTTTGGCAAATTCTTCAGCGATCAGTAATCGCTTTAAAGGCACTGACGTCTGTTCTTTGATGAGGTAGAGATGAGCTGGTTTTAAAATTGTAGATTTAAATGTGTTGCCGACATTTCTGGGTCCTCATAAAGGGAAACAAGAATCTTGTTTATGAGGGTGACTAATAGAAATGCCTTTCAAATGCTTTCAATATGGATTGATCCAGACTTTTTTTTTTTTGGAATTCATCCCTATTCATTAATGTCTTTATTTTATCCTTTCAGCAGTGCAATATTCACACATTCTGTGAAAAACCCAGGGGCTGAAATCAAGGTATATGTATGGGTACCTGGGGTTTTCCAGATAAGGGATCTTTCCGTAATTTGGATCTCTGTACCTTATGTCTGCTAAAAATAATGTAAAAATCAAATAAACCCAATAGGAACGATTTGTCCCCAGGGGGGATGAAATATTTCTGATATGGGATAAAGTACAAACAGTGGTTTAGTCAGCACTAATTATCCTCCTTATGTTCTCAGTTGGCGGTGCACGTTCCACAAGTCCCACTGTTATCTTGTTTCATCCATTTCAATACAAAGGAACAGCACCATGTAGGATTTTTCTTAAAAAGCCTTTATTGGAAAATGGCTCCGACCTGGATGCAACGTTTCAGACCAGCATCAGTCTTTTGTCAAGCCTGACAAAAGACTGATGCTGGTCTGAAACGTTGCATCCAGGTCGGAGCCATTTTCCAATAAAGGCTTTTTAAGAAAAATCCTACATGGTGCTGTTCCTTTGTATTGAAATGGGATAAAGTACAGACTACATTTTTATTATTACAGAGAAAAAGGAAATCATTTTTAAAAATGAGATTTTTTTTCTTAAAATGGAGTTTATTCCCATGATTTGGAGCTTTCTGGAAAATGGGATTTGAGATAACGGATCCCATGCCTGTAGAAGGTCTGTATCATTTTCTATCTAGATGGAGGTACCTTGCAGAGGATGGAAGGAGTTGTCTATCAGCGGCATTCTGATCCTTGCCATTCTTTAAGAAAAGGAACACCTGAATGTTCATGCTAGCAGGGTTATGTAATTAAAGGGGAAAGATTGCTCCTGGTCTTTTCACCCCATAGCAACCAGGAGGTTACTAGACACCTGTTTAAAAGCAAACATTTTATTGGTTTCTAAGGGCTACTACACCTGGGCAAACTTAGTGCTACAGTGAGGGGGTTATTTAAAGGAGAACTAAACCCTAAAAATTTATATGTTTAAAAATGCCATATTTTACATCAGGGGTGTGTTGGACCCTGCTTCCCTGAGCCACAATGGAAAAAGAAAAACTGTCTGGGGCCTCACATGAAATACACAAACACTTTTGATTTGTAAAAGTAAAGAAAATACACAGAAAAGAACTACAATAACAGTTGGATAAACAGATGGAGCTTTACACTGGAATATGGGACACCTGGATATTACAGTAAATAGACGTATTATCATATTATTTTGACATTTCCCTTCGGGAACCAAGTGTTTCAAGCTGGGCCGCATTCACATGCTTCTTGAGCAGCAAGACGTACAAGGTAGGGCTAAGCACCTAACTGGGACACAGTGACACAGAAGCACAGAAGGCGGTCGAAAAGCAGCAAGCAGGGACACAGAAGGGGGGCTGACAGCAACAGTGACACAGAAGGAGGGCCAACAGCAGCAAGCAGGGGCACAGACGGTGTGCAGAAGGTGTGCGGAAGAAGGGGTAGTCTTATACAGTGAGTATATAACAAATTGTACATTTTAAGTGGAAATGTTGGGGGGTCGTCTTATACGCCCAGTCGTCTTATACGCCGGCAAATATGGTACTCAAATTATTGTACCAGCATAAAGTTTCAGCCTATTAATAGCAGCAATGATCCAGGACTTGTCACAGGGGGTTACATCTTGAAAAGTGTCTGTGACACTCACATGCTCAGTGGCTCTGAGCAGCTGTTGAGAAGGTAAACTTAGGGGTCATCACAAATTTTACAAGCAGAAAATGAGGTTGGCCTTTAATTAAGCTGATGTTAAATTCTGATACTGGTTCCACTGGTTTCTGTGCTGTCATGTAGTAATTATCTGTATTAATTACTAATCAGCCTTATATTGTGACATATCTATTCTATGTACTGTATATTGTGAGTGGGTCCCTAAGCTCAGTAAGTGACAGCAGCACAGAGCATGTGAATCAGTGAATCAGCAGAAAAGAAGATGGGGAGCTACTGGGGCATCTACTGGGGAGACACAGATCTTTACTGCTAAAGGGCTCTGGTTGCCTTGGGCTGGTACAGAAATCCAAAACATAATGTATAACATTTCTACCTACTTCTTTAGTTAGGCTTTAGTTCTCCGTTAAGTCTGAATGCAAAAAAGCAATTTTTTTTTTTTAAATATAAAATCAGAATGTTTAGTGGGAAAAAAAATCTCTATTCTTTTTCGATTTACCGATCAGTTTCCATTATATTTGGAAATAATTATAATTGGAGAGATCCCTATCCTATTTGGAAGTTTCTGTGGTCTGTGCTGGATTTAGCCCAAACATCCAACAGGTTTTTGGTCAAAAATCTAAAATATTTTGGAGGAAAAAGCCCCCAAAAAATCGAGCGATTGGGGAAAAAAATCCCACAAATCTCCCAAAATCTCCAAAAATCGCAATTTCAAATTTTCAGTCTATTTTGTTGAGTTTGTCCCTGTTCCAGTTACATTGTGCTTTTTTAATAATAACTAAGGTCCAATCATGGATTGGTAGGACTTTTTTTTATTTATATTCTAAGAAAATTTTGGATTCTGGTAAATAAGGCCCAGGGTACTCCACCTTTAAGGTAACTTTTTGTATGTTATTAAATGTCCAATTATAAGCAACTTTTCGATTGTTTTAAATTTTTAATTTTTAATAGTTTAATAGTTTATTTGCCTTTTAATTATGACTGTTTGCAGCTTTCAGATGGGCGTCACTTACTCTCTTCTAAAGAACAAATGCTCTGTAAGGCTATAAATGTATTGTTATTGTTTTCTTACAGATCATTCTATTCAGGCCCTCTCCTATTCATATAACAGTCTCTTATTCAAATAAATGCATGGTTGCTGGGGTAATCTGGACCCTAGTTACCAGATTGCTTAAGATGCAAATTGAAGAGCTGCTGAATAAAAAGCTAAATAACTCAAAAACCTTCAATAATAAAAAATGAAAACAAATTACAAATTTTCTAAGCATATCATTCTCTACACTGTACTAAAAGTTATCCCAAAGTTGAACATCCCCTTAATGTGCCATTCTATTCTCTTATTGAAAATCTTTAGAAAAAATATTGTTATTCAGTGTAGCAATTCACCTCAAAAGAATAGATTTCTAGAATATCGGGGTTATGTTTTCTTATTAAACAAGTTCACTAAATCTTGAAACGAATTGGGATGACATGAAAATCCTTATCTCCTGCTGGGAAGCTTATTCAAGCCTTCACGAATCTATTAAAAATCTATATTCTAGACTTAATGAACACTATTTTACATTTGTAGATCAAGCTATAAACTGGAAACAGTTCCAAGTTAACGTCAGCTTGATTGTGATGCATTATTAATCTCTCTGCTCAGAATTTGTAGGGGTTGTAAGCTCAGATATACAATTTGTCCCTGATGAAACCAAGGATGAATGCATATGGGCAAATAAATCACCCTTTTTCACTTTAAGCAAAAACTTTTTCTTGGTGTGCTTCCTGATTTTTGATTGGATTGTTCTCTGTCCCCAAGCAAGGAGGGGGACTTACAGTTGAGCACCCACCACTCACAAAGTGGTAAGTTTGCAGGTTGAGCACTCCATTTTCGTGCATTAATGAAACCAAGGAAACTTCCATTATATCTTCATCCCAAATTTGCAATGGTTTTGAATTTATATATACCTGTAAATGTAAATTGCTATTAAAAGCACCAGCTGTCTGTCAATTGCTATTCTCTACATTGCTGGTTCTGACTATTGAAACAATGCAGCAGTAGCCAGAGGTTTGCAAGCCATTGTGAGAGGTTGAATTATAGGAGAGGTGACTTGTGTTACATTGTTTCAAGAGTAAGAACCAACGGTACAGGAAAAGGTCATATAGTCGTTTTAATTACAATTAGCTGTTTAAATGTTTTACTTGCTGTTTATTTAAAGCTGCTTAGTTTTACATTTTCTTTCATTATGCAGAATTGTATCTAGTGTTGATATCTATTTTAATGTAAATTCCATATTCAAAAGCAATAGCTGTCTGTAAATCGATATTCTCTACTTTGCTGGTTCTGACTATTGAAACAATACAGCAGAACCTAGTCTTGTCAAAAGGCGTGCAAGGCATTGTGTGCAGTTGAATTGTAGGAGAGTTGACCTGCTACATTGTTTCAAGATTAAGAACCAGCAGTGCAGAAAAGGGCAAATAATTTTTTTTACTTGCAATTATATTTACTAAAAAAGTATAACTGTTTAAAACCCGCTTAGTATTACATTTTCTTTCATTGAGCAGACTTGTACCTTGAGTTGATAGCTGCTTTAATGTTTATTCTGTATGTTGCGACAAAATGTCAGATATCCAATATATGACTTCTTTCTCTTTATGGGTAACATGCATTCTGGTGGTGCAGCAGTCTCTGTTCTCAAATGTATACAATAAGTACTCATGATTTTTAATACATTTTTAAAGGTTATAAAAACTCTGCTTTATTTGTTTTTTCTTTCTATGGACTCAGCAGGCAGGCCTGTTCCCAAGCACATTGTTACAGTGACCTCCGAAGCATTATCAGATAATGCCAAAATAATTAAAGTTTTTCTTGCCTTTGCCTCGGCCTGTGAAGTTAAATCCCTCCCACCTGCAGGTGTAAGTGCAGCATCAACAGCTATCAAAAGCCAATTAGTTCCCCGAGAGTGGCCAGCACAAAGGAAGAGGCTCCGGGGTTTCTCAGGGCTCTCGACAACTATGAGCCAACACCGAAATGAAAAACCAGCCACTTGTTTAAACATTCTGCCTTGTCTTTTTAATATCACTCTTGTCAAAACCAATAACAGGGAAAACTTTTCACAGTATTTTCATTTTTTTTGTAGTCCCTTGACAAGCTACCTATGTTTCTTTTTAGCCCCCCCCCAAAAAAAGATGTTTTGACCATTTAAATAATTATTAAAATTTATATCAAAAGTTCTGAACCATTTAAAAAAAAAAAAAATAGAAACCCATGATCAGAAAAAAGTGTTATTTTAATATGGTTTCATTATGTTCATTTAATTTCTTTTTCAAATGATTCATAAGTTCATACGTTTTCCCAAATTTTAAATTTTAAATTTGTGGTCCCAGTTTATAATCAAATCTCTTTTATTGGCATGAATTTACGTGTCCAACGTAAATTCATGCCTATAAAAGAGATTTGATTCACAGAAGGTGTGCAGTTCTATATGAATCTTTATATGTATATATATATATATATATATATATATATATATATACTTTTTTTAAATGATTTTACATTGTCTTGCTTGTGCCATTTAGAGCTCTCAAGGCACGCCTGCCTGAAAATGTCACTGGAATGAGTAATGGATGCCAAAATGTGATAACAATTAAAATATCATTTAATCTTTATACACTTATACACTTTTAACAGTCCATCCCACATAAAATCTCTCTTATTTTTACAGTTCATCTACTAAAGCAGATAGATAATTGAGACACAATTTTAATATACTTAAATACAATATTACAAAAAAAAATTCAATATTAAACATTTTTATGTAGAACAGTAAAATTTAAAAACATTTATATTTACTATTAGTAGTGATGGACGAATTTGTCCCATTTCGCTTCGGCGAAAAAGTCACGAAACAGCGCCGGCATCTTGTTTTTGACACCTGCGTCGGTGTCTGGATGCCAGTGCAAATTTGTTTGTGGAAATGTGTCAAAAAACAGACACCAGCATCTGATTTTTTTTTTTGACGGCAGCTAATTTTGCGCCTGCAAAATAAATTCACCTATCACTAACTATTAGTACATAGGTCTATGTACTCTTCTTCTGGGTTACCCTTCTTGTATTAATACTATCCCATACAAGTGTCTTAATTTAAAGCTAGAATGGCCAAAGATAAAGGGAAAGCACCCACCTAGCTTTTACTGTTGATACATTAACAGGTTTTCATTTGAATGAATCTGTTAAATACAGGCACTGGCTCCACCGTCACACATCCTATTTTTTATTATCAGGGGTTTCCAGCAGTTCAGTCATGAAGGATATATATACAATGGCAAGACGTAACGTCTCAATTCGGGAAAGTCTTTTTTCATATGCAAAAGTTGGTACCTTTTTTCGGAGCAAATCAAAGGCTTCGTTGAGGTTAAACATCCGCTTTCTTTCTCTTATGTTGGCAGCTTGGCGCTGGGCATATGTTATAACTCTTTTTCTTTTGGGGCGACCCGTTGGAGAATAAAGTTTGAATTCCTCTTCATATTCTGTCTCTTCGTCTTCAAATCTGGTTATGACAGAGACATCATCAAGGAATGAGATGGATCTGTCCCCAAATGAAGAAAAATCATAGAAACTGTCACGTAGGTTCAGACCTTGAACTGGACTCATCATTGCACGTTGATTCTCTCTGTTAAAAGAAAAAAATCCATCAGATTTGCATCAATCGAAAAAAAAAAGCAAATGAACAGCAAACTTTACTAAACCTTGGAATTCCACCTGTTGCTGCTTCACAATTTTCTACTGTTTGGGACATTTTAGGATAGTGAAAGCTGTCGTAATAGCCCCTACAGCTCAACTAGTGTGAACATTTATATTTATATCCAAGGAGGTAACAGGATTAAAAAGGAAAAAAGAAAGCGTAAAAATAGTTTCATCCTAATGTCGATAGAAACAGACACACAAAAACCTAGGACACGTGGATATTCCGGTTGAAAAGCATTTGAGTTTTTAAATCCTGTTAAAGTGAAGAAGGAGAATTTTCTTTTTAGTATAGCTGACAGTTCTCACCCGCTGGGAAAGTAGAAAATAAGTAATTCTTCAAAGTATACAATCCAAGAACTGCTCCATGCAGGAACTTGCTGTTAGGACTTGTCTGCTGGAATGACTGAACTTTGGAGAAAGACTTTTCCAGTTGATATGAGATAAGTCTATGCTTGCTCTTTATGATCTTCAGGAGAGGGGTCTAGTGTGAAAAGGGTCAAATGGAAATGTTTACCCTGTTTCCTGGTGCAGAGACAGCTGAATGACAGGACCTCCATTTGCTTAAGCAAGCAGTGTAGCGTACCCAGTATTGCATTCCCAGTTGTAACTGTTGGAACCAGCTTTATCCTGCAAATAAGTTTCAATATGGACCCAACTGTGCAGTAAAACATTTCTTTTAGTTTGGGAGATGAGTTATTACAATGGAAGTCTGTAAACTCCTTTAGACATAAGAAGTCTAAGTACATACTTTATCTTCAGAGGCCTGTATTAGAAACTCCCCACTCAAAAACATTTCTGAGCCATAGGGAAACATTACATCTTAGAACCATTATGAGTTTTTGACATGGTGCACAATATTTCTATCTACGAAATTAATGTCTTTGAGGGATTTAAAATATGACAGCATTATGTACAGGAATATGAGCTTGACTTGTGCATACCACACAGTATTTTTATCTAAGCGAGTATAGAACGAGGTAAAGTAACGGGTATAAATGTTTATTTCAAGTAAAGAGGAAACACCCCGTTCTATCTCGAGTAATTAAAACATGTATAAACCCCCCAGGATCGTTCTATAGGTTATATAACCACCACTACAGTACCTAAAATACTATTGAGATAACCTTGGAATCCACCCGAATTAATTGTGTACATAAAGTGCCATATGCTCAGGTGAGTAACTAACTTGGATTAACTTATTATATAATAAAGTGCAATGTGCTATAATGAATAAAAATCTACCAAAATCACTTGATTAATGTAAAAAAACCAATTCATTCATTCTAAAACAAGGTGCTATGTGCTGTAGTTCATTAATAAAATTACCACAATCACTTGGTTTACATAATTAATATAAAATTCATTAATCTAGAATGGTATGCTATAAGTTATAATTCATTAATAAGATTATCATAATCACTTGGTTTACATGGTTAACGTGCAATTCATTAATCTAATGTGATGAAAGGGAAAAAAAACCTTCGCTTAACACCTAGTTGAGGGACAAAACCCCCCTTATCACCCTAATGGGCGTTCCAAGGTGCTTTCCTTGTGGTTAAATCAATAAAACAATCCAATACAAAAATCCACCCTACAAAAATTTGAAGTTAGAAAAGGAAATATTTGATAGTAATGGTGGAGTTGTCCCAATTGCTTCTATCTTAATTTTTGTCTATCTAGGCCCTGGGACTACCACAAGATAAGAAGGCAGAACGTAGGGGACTGTGGTCTCGTATGATTAACTAATCCTAGTTCAAGAAGGCTTAATCTAAAAAACCACAAATCACCCCCGTCTTGTGATAAGAAAATAGAGGAGAATGAGTAAAGTTAAAGGGTTTAAAAGGCTTGTATATTTAAAAAACTTCCAGGAGAATTAAAAAGAAAGGAGAAGGAGAAACGCCGACATACGTTTCGCTAAATTGCTTTGTCAAGGCTGTCATATGACAGAATATGAGAGCATCACAGTATTCACCCGCATAAAGTAATAGCTATTTTATAATTAAAAAAACATCTATTTATTTTATCCATCAGAGAAAACATTTACATACTGATGCGTATTTATTATAAACTAGGAATGCCTATCCAATTGCTCTCTAATTGTTGCTGAACACTCAACAACTTTTGGCTGTGAAAGAATGTTCTATAGCTGCATGGATGCAAACAGATATCCATAATGGAAAATGCAAGAGTGTAGATTTAAATTTATGGGAACAACTAGAAATAAAAGAAACATAATTGACTATTGAATTTAATTGAATTTAATTTGAATTGCTTGGAGTTTATATTGCTACATTCCTGTTAAGATTATAATTTTCTATAATAATACAACAACAATAATAATAATATAAATTATGTTTGTGGAAAACAACAGACAAAACTGGTAAGAAGAAAACAATAGAATAAGTATTTGCGCGGTGAACTCTCAATTGTTCAAATCTTGTTGTTCTAATCCTGTTTTAAAAATATAAAATGGTAAAGTTTTACATTTTTAAAAATTCGAATTTAATTAAATGTGAATTTAGTAAATCTGCCCCTTAGTGATTACTAAAATGCCCTTGCCGTAACTGGAAATTATTTAAATATTGCAGCTCAAAATGATTATAAGCCTTATGGCAATATAAGGTTATTCTAATATCTGAGTGTGTAATTATTCCCTCCACACACCAAGAATACCCCTTGCTTTATCTGATACCATTATAAAGTACTTCTGTAAATACATGCTTTGATCCCTAACCCTGGAAACTCTTTTGTTTTTTTTATTGTTTTAATTATGAAAAATTGTTCCGTAATTTCATGGATTTGTAAAAATCGGGGAGGCCTTTTATCTGAATTCAGTTTTTCTTTAATTCAAATAAACTCTGAATTTGACCAAACTCTATTAGCTAATTTATTAAGAAAAGTGTAAAAACTATGAATAAAGAAAAATAAAGAATGTTAATGCATAGTTTTCTACAAACTCTGAAATAAACTTGCAAGCTTATAGATGCCAAACTTCTGCATTCTAGATGTCTAATATGTTGTGCTTTATAAATATCAAACATTTGCATTTTGGAAACCCTGCTTTAATTTCATGTGCTTAAGTGCAAAAGAAATGGAATCACATTACTTCTGATTTATTTGTTGATAAATCAGTTTTACTTAAAAAACAAGAATTGTGTACACCTCTACTAAAATTCTCTATGGGGCTGATTTACTAATGGTTGAATTTTCAATCAAATAGGTCCATTTTTGATCGAATAAAAAATAGTTTGAATCGTTCGAATAGATCGAACGATTCTCTGCAAAATAATTTTTTCAGGACAGGTTCTGTGAGGTACCCCATCAGCTAAAATGGCAATTCTGCAGCTTTAAGCTGGCGAATAGTCAAAGTCAAAGGATTTTTAAATGGCAAGTACTTCAAAATTTTTCAATTAAAATTTTCTATATTTTTCAATTTAAATCAAAATTTGGGCTATTCCATAGTCGAAGTAGCCCAAAATTTCTTCAAAATTCAAATTTAAAAAATTCAAATTTTATTTGAATTTTCACTTTGACCCTTAGTAAATTTGCCCCTGTGTGTCAAACCAAAGAAAGCAATATGTGACTTTGTTATCATTATTATTACCACCTACATTTGACAGGCTATTTGTAATGTTTTCAGTATTTTTGAAGTTGCACTGCAGTGCTGTATTTAGTCATTTCCTCCATTACAGGTTGCAATGAAAGTACCGTTAATTAAAATTTTATGGTGATACAAGTTGAATTCCACTATCTCTGAACATAGAACTTCTGAACTCCATTAGACTGGTATTTGCGCTCTACTACTCTCCACTCCATACAGTATATGATAAATATAAAATAAAATACCTTAAGCCTCATCCTAAATGTATGTAAAAGAATGAGAGTTATCCATTAAAGACAAAAGGTCCATCAAGACAAATATTTACTGAGCATTCAACTTTCCATATATGGGGTTTCCCTGGGTGACTACTTGCTAATTGCTGTTTGTGCAGTTTCTGGTTATATTTTCTTGATAATTTTGTTTAAGAAAATAGTCTTTTATGTATATAAACATTTATATTTATAAAACATATATATATATATATATATATATATATATATAAACATCCTTAATTAATATATAGTTCTAAATATGGAAGTGTGGTTGTGATTTAATCAGCCTGAAAGGCCCATCTAGACAAATATTTGCTGAGCTACAGAATTTAATGGACAATTACTTCACAATTTTATTTGTTTTATTTATTGCAAAAATCTAGTGCAGATTGCAGTGCAAAAATGTTCACTGTTGGCAAAAATGATCATTTTGCAGCAAGTCCGAACAGGGTAAAACGTTTACTCATTCCTTCTGTCTCTTTAATTTTTGGGTAGAAGCTTAGTTTTGAGGGGAGTAAAGAATTGTCTGCTAAGATTAGGATTTGTTGAACCATATTGGAATCAAAACATTTAAGATATTTCTTCAAAAACATTGTGAAATGCTAGTTTTACTGATGTTTGACAAATTAATATTTTAAAATGCTTCTTTTACTTCTATGTTCAACCCATGATTTACAAAATTAAGGTGAATATTTGTTTTTGGAGAGTGTGGGACAGATTTATCAACATTTTCTTGCATCAAAAATGACAAATTTGAATTTTCAAGATTTCGTAAATGCTACAAAGATGAGTTTATGTTGGCGAGTTAATGTAAAAGTCAGTGGAGGTTGTATTAGTAAAATGTTGGCCATTTTGTAATTTGAGCTTTTGATATTAAATAAAATTTTGTCAGACTCATTGAAAATGAGTTGACGTGATTGTGCTGTGATTGAGTTGTTTTTTTCACATCTTTATACAATCAAGTTTTTTTAAATACATTTTTTTGACATATAAACACAAATTTGAGGTTTTTGATTTTTCAAGTATTGTGGAGTTAAAAAATATTTTGAAAATGGTTTTTTTTAATTAGTCCTTATGGGGCCTGTTTACTAACATTCAGATTGCCTTTTTTCACTTATGATTTTGTGTAAAAATTCCCATTTTAATTTTTTTTATTTTTCTAGCAGTTGCATATTTTATCAAGTCAGAAGCAAATGTTACATCCTGCCTGGAGATGAACCAGTGAGCTGGTGTTTTCATGGTGTCTGTATTACCTCCACCCTATGTGAGCAGACAGCTAAGATTCTGGTTCACTCCTATTGCTATCCTTGTAAATGCACGGAGGCATGGCTTGTTTAACGTGTTGTAAGTCTGATCATGGGTGATCTATGTAAGCCATTAGTCTGGTTATAAAAACCGCCTACTCTGCACTGACTCATTGTCCAAAGTAGGTGTACTTACTGAGTGTGACTGGGTGTGATTCAAGTCGGATTTCTGCGTTTTCACCCTTGCCTGTCCCTGACTACTGCTTGTCTGCTGTCTGTACTGATTTTTACCTGTTCCTGACTATTCTCTCGGATCTTGACTTTGTACTGCATTACTGTTTTACTCTGGCCTGAGTCCTAATACTCTGTAGGTTCTCGATTCTGTCTGATTGGTATGAACCTCGGACTGACTGTCGACTAAACTCCCTGTTCCACCTACCTGTTCAGTACACATTATGGTTCCCTTGTCTGTACAGAACTCACCTTCACTTTAAGACCATATGAGAAGTGGAGGGCTCCTTCTGAAGCAAAAGGCAGCTACTATTGGAAGAAGCGTGAGCCGAGACCAGGACCTTGGGGTTTGTTCTGGGTTTTTGGATACCCTATGTTAAAGCAAATATATTGACCTGTGTCATTTTTTTTACATTGATAATTTATAATAAAGCATATAAAATATTAACACTAATAAAGATAATACAAAACAGAAACAGACTGTGGTATTGTTATTCATTTCATTACCTTGTTTGGGCCATGCCCCAATTTAATCTAAAGTTTCCGCCTATCAAACTGGAAATACATAGTCAATAACATCAGGAATTTAGAGTTAGGAATTAAATTTTAATCTCTCTAAAAAGCAAATACAGAACTCCAAGTCAAAGCAGTTGAATGGGAGCTGGGGTGAACCTATTGGACTTTTTTTCTAGCTATTCAGACTTTTAGAGGTTTTTGGATTCTTTTTCACTAGTAATTATTTCTGCACTGTTTACCGTTCATACCTTTTATATTCAGATCTTTTAATAAGTTTCATTGCGTTTATGATTTTAGAGAAATAAAGTTTAATCATGGTTTTCAGAAAGCTCTAATACCACTGAAATTCAATTTTTAATATGTGGGCCTCTATGTGTACTCTCTGCACTCATCTGCAGAAAAAACTGTTTTTGTATTCATCAATATGCAAGTGTAGACGTGATTTCTTTGGGTATGAAAGACTCAACAACCAAGAGTTCTGAATAAATGTTTCGTTTTTTTATTTTTACCCATTAGGTTGTTCATAAACTGCTGGCATTCCCGCGTTCTATAAATACTATTTAATTTGTTTCTTTATCCAAGTTGCTAGCATCTGACCAGATCTGACCGTCTTTTCTTTTGAAGCAGCAAAGGAAATGAAAATTCACACGTACATATACATAAGGTCGGGAAATTCAGCTTCGAGGGACAGGTTTTGTTTGTATTAATCAATAACATTGACCTCTCAGGTAATTAAGTGAATGGGCAAGAAGTGGCATTGTTAAACAAGCAAAAGTGAGCATTTCTGTATTGGTATGGAGCAAGCTGAGCAAACTGAAACTTAAACAAAGATGCCTGCTATTTATATAATGTGTTTATATACATATATGCAGAAATAAACGTGTTTGTGTGTGCCCCCAAGGTAGGAATAAAAAACACAAATGCAAAATGATATATATAATTCACAATTTAAGCCCGTATTTAGCTGCATTTCAATGCATAAAAGAGACCCCTTTCTATTTCAAACAATTGACTGCCCAGAGGGGGCCACATCATGATAATGTTTTCTGTTAGGCTTATGCAACAGATAATTGGAATCAGATGTGAACTTCACAGTAATTATTTTTACATGGATTTCAGTCACATACATGTACAGTTCATAGCTGGTCTCCTTTTCTGGAAGTAAAACCATCAATTTATCAGATCTTTTATGACTTTCTTTTTCATGGCTGGCAGAAGATGTGTTACTGTCTGATTCAGAAACTTGACTTCTAAGATGACAGGTATGGGATCCATTATCTGGAAACCCATTATCTACAAAGATCTAAATCATGGAAAGGTTGTTGTCACCCAGAGACTCCATTTTATCCAAATAATAATAATTTTAAAAATGATTCCTTTTTTCTCCATAATAATAAAACAGTACCTTGAACTTGATCCAAACTAAGATATAATTAATCCTTTTTGGAAGCAAAACAAGCCTATCGGGGTTATTTAATGTTTCAATTATTTTCTAGTCGACCCTTCTAGGTATGAAGATCCAAATTATGGAAAACCCCAGGTCACAAGCATTCTGGACAACAGGTCCAATGCATGTACAATGGAAGTGGAGGTTCGAGTTCTCTTTGAAGATGAATGCATGTTCTCCCCTGCCTGAATATGAGCATATTTATAAAATAGATTGTCTGAAATGTACAGATTCCTCCAATTTTTCTTTACTAAATTTTTCCAGATACTACCTCAATGTGTTGTTCTCTCACTTTGCTCTCTTTTCAGTATCAACCTAGATTTCCCAGACCTGGAAACATCTTATTATTGCTCAATGGAGAATGAACAACTTTTTGACAAAATAATAATAAGAAATCATTGATATTTTACATCCTGCCAAAATTATGTGATTGTTGTTAATATGCCTTGGAAAGAAAGGGATTTTATTAATACTTCACTACTTGATTTTACTGATTTTACTTAACTTAATTTATAATGACATTGGCATCAGTGATCTTGGCACTTGCTAATGCTTTAATAAATGGGAGGAAGAATTCTAAAGATTCCTCTTGAAGAAGATATACAAAAGGGACAGTGTGTGATGTTTGTATGTGTTATTATTAGAGACATTCAGGGATGGATTTAAGCCATAGCACTATCTGTAAGGATGTGCTCTGTCACAGGGATGGGGCAATTTGACTCGTTTCGCCAAAATGCATTAAAGTCTATGGGTGACAATTTTTTTTGATGCGGTAGTTTTCTTTCAACGCACAGCTTTTTTTTCTCCCATTTAAGTCTATGTGTGACATTTCCGTGGCCTCTGTGTTCTTTTGTATGTTTTCTCCATGAAATTTGGATTCCTCTCATAATCCTAAAGCATACAGGCTCCTTGTCCAGATTGTGTGAGCATGCAAGAGTCCTTTGATTGTTAGCTCCACACAGAAATAATGTATTATACAATACAACATAAACTCTACTGTAGAATACAAGTATTGAAACCCTTTATCCAGAATACTCTGAATTACTGAAAGGCCATTTCCAGACTCCATTTAATCCAAATTATCAAAATTAAAAAAATGACTGCTTTTTTTAATGTAATAATAAAACAGTACCTTGCACTTGATCCAAACTAAGTTATAATTAATCCTTATTGGAAGTTAAACCAGCCTAATGGGTTTATTTAATGTTTACATTATTTTCTTGTAGATTTACAGTATAAACATCCAAATTACAGAAAGACATAAATATTCAATTAATTCTGTGTAAAAAGGACAATAACTATAGCATGCTATGCAACACAATAAACACACACCACTAAATGTGCAAACACTCACAAGGGTTGATTATTGAGGCCAGACACAATGTAAAACACAGAGAGAGCTTTGTATAAGGCTGGAAATGCATCAATAAAAACTGTGAGAAAATGTAATTAGAGAACCAAATTGCTGATGTTTCTCAGAAATACAACCCATATACCAGTATATTAAATTTATCAGAGAGAGAAAAAGCAGAAATTTTGAAATAAAAAGCAATATCTCGTCAGGCTGATATTTGATGAATTCCAGTAAAGCTTTTAAAACCTGACCTACAGTCCCTTTGATGTTTCCCTTTTGCTTCTTTTTGTAATGATGTCCACACCTGGCAGTATCAAGAAAACAGAAAATCATCTGAAAGGGAGAATTGAAATAGCACATTAAACAGAGTGGCCTTCAATAAACAGCTATAACAGAATATAGACTTCACAGAATCAAATAGATCGGAAACTTACTGAAGTGGATATGCAAGTATTTTATACTTCCCTCTCCCCAACTTCAAACGAAAGTTCAATTTAAAACTATAAGCTTTGTTTTATCTCCTGCATGGCAGAAACATAAAACACATGCATGCTTCAGCAACAGCTCGAAATTGGTCTTCCAGGAGAATTGCTTTGTTGGAGCAAAAATAGACACCGATGTGCATTAATGTGATATTGCATATATTGTCAAAAATAAAGGAAAGCATGATACACAGAAGCAGATTAACCACAACAAGAAGCTAACTTTATCCACAAATGAAATATTTGTGTAGCACATTTTCAAGAATTAGATGAACATTTTTCCAGTTGGGTGCTGCTGCTTAATGTCCTATAAATGAAATGGTGATTTGGATGACCATGCATATGCTTACACATACGCTTCAGGACATTCGTTGATAACTCATGCCGAGTAAATAGGACAACTTCATCCCAAATCATTTTGGGATGAGAACAAATATACTATACCAGAGTCTGCTGGTGAGCAGCCTGAGCATTTGTGTAGCTTGACACCATTATAAAACAAATCAAGATATGTAACTGAGAAGAGATAGTAGGATGAGTACTCACTGATTGTATTGCATGCACCAACTCGGGTGCAATTTTAGGACTATTAGAGCTTCATGTCAAATGTTTTTACTTCAATGCCATTCATAACAGAAATAGAATTGTGTTCTGAGCTTGATGCTCAGCAATGCTTCAAAGGAATTCTAAGGTATCCCAAGCAACACTCTCAGACTATAATGCTGGGCAGGGTTGTAACAAGAGAGCACCAGGACCCCCACCAGAAACATTGCACTGGAGAGCATAGGTGCTCCTGCTCGCTCCTGCCTGCAACTCACCCGCCATGTGATTTCTCAGGTGCAAACAATTCAATTAAAAGAAGCAGAAAGAGTTGGGGAGGGAGATTTGAATGATATAGAGAAATCAGACCCTGCGGTCCGAGTCCCCCGAAACCTCACGGTCAATTTCCTCTATAGTTAAACCAGTGAAGCTGGACAAACTTTAATACTTATGGAGACAATTTGTTGACCAATTCCAGATAGAATTAAAGATGTTTGAAAGAGATACAAAAAATTATTATTGTGTGTGTAGCTTGCATTTTGTAGGATTGTTACAGTAAAGGAATTGTTTGGTATAAAATTAAAAACTGGGTAAATAGGCTGTGCAAAATAAAAAATGTTTCTAATATAGTTAGTTAGCCAAAAATGTAATGTATAAAGGCTGGAGTGATTGGATGTCTAACTTAATAGTCAGAACAGTACTTCCTGCTTTTCAGCTCTCTTGGTTTACACTGACTTGTTAACCTGATTACCAGGCAGTAACCAATCAGTGACTTGAGGGAGGGCCACATTAGTCATAACTGTTGCTTTTGAATCTGAGCTGAATGCTGAGGATCAATTGCAAACTCACTGAACAGTTATGTCCCATGTGGGCCCCCTTCAAGTAGCTGACTAACTCAGATTTAGAGAGCTGAAAAGCAGGAAGCAGTGTACTTTTCTGTTATGTTAAACATCCAGTCACTCCAGCCTTTATACATTACATTTTTGGCCAACTAACTATATTAGAAACATTTTTTATTTTGCACTACCTATCTATTTAATCAGTTTTTATTTTTACCCTGAACTGTTCCCTTAAGAATGTATCTTAAGGAACCCTATTACTAATTTGAGATAAAAAGGTATTTTTCACATTTATGATAAACATTTCCCTTGACCATACACAAGAAAATTGTAAGGAAATATGTCAGATATGTTGATGACATATTGTTCCTTGACATGGGAGGATTTAATCACTACAGCGTGACACAGAAAGATCTTGCACCCTACATTTGAGTTCAATGTAAAAATAAAAAGTGGGTAAATAGATGGGCTGTGCAAAATAAAAAATGTTTGTAATATAGTTAGTTAGCCAAAAATGTAATCCATAAAGATTGAAGTAAGCAGATGTCTAACATAATAGCCAGAACCCAACTTCCTGCTTTGCGGCTCTCTAACTATGAGTTAGTCAGTGAGTTTCATGGGGGTCACATGGGACATAACTGTTCAGCGAGTTTGCAATTGATACTTAGCATACAGGTCAGATTCAAAAAGTTATGACCCATGTGGCCCCATTTGAGTTTTTTTAGTTCATAATCAGAATGTTAGAAATGGTGGAAAATGTGTGCATTATAGGAGGACATGTTAATAGAAATGGAGAAGGAAGGGGCAGATCACACAGCATGATGGTAAAATCCCTTTTATTTCCACTTACAATTTACATTCAGATGAGATCAAGTCCATAGGTTACAAACACTGGCATATTTTACAGGAGATATACTTTGGAACTCTATTTTCTATTGAAGAACAAATTATTTTATTTAAACAGTGACACAATTTAAGTGATGATCTTACCAGGGCAGATGAATTATCTGTCAACAGGCAACATGTACCCTAAATCCCCTGAATAAAAATTAATGCTGAACCACTTTAACTTAGCACTTGAGGCTAACTGGCATCCACTTTGGCCATTCTCTAGCATTGTGGTGCTTCCAAAAAGTTTTTCTTGAGTACATACATTGCCCTACACCTGCTAAGCCATAATAGATTATTGTGCCTAAGTCAAGACAAGATCTACTGAGTTATGATAACAGGAAATTTAAGCAGATACTGATATCCTGGACATACTAAGCCATAACAACAGATGGCATGTTTCAAATTATTTAAACATTGCATGAATGTCAAAAAGGAAGCAAGCTAAATCTCCTGTGACTGTATGATTACTCACAGCAATGTTTGCCATATTAATGTTTTTTTATTCTGTTTAATGAAGCCTCCCCCCAATGAGACATTTTAACATAAATCTAAGAGTAAAGGCAGTAATTAAATTGTACCAATTTATTTGCTTGGCCCACATTATAGAAAATTCTCTAATATCGATTATTGCAGTATGAAATGTACCTATACTTTTTATATTAAATGGTATTAGCTTAAAGGCATTGCAGCAGTAAGATCTAATTGTTTGATTGGTTGCTATGGGTTAATGAGCAAGATCAAATATTGCCCTTGATAGCAAATCAAGGACTGATGAAAAGAAAGTGGCTAGGTAATATTGTTAGGCTGGCCATATGCTGACAATGCACCTCCATACTGAAGCTTATTGGCCTGAGTGTGATTCTTGCCAATTGGCTTCTGACAGTTACGTGGCCGAAAATCAGACAGTTTTTAGAATCACATGGGTAAGGACTTCATCTCTCTTTTGATCATTGCCGTGAGACCAATGTATCTACTGTATCTGATACCCACCAACTTTTACAGACCATCATTCCTTTATGCCTTTATATTCTTGTGTTTCTGTCTCAACCACCTCACCCCCTCCAACGCTGTCAGAGATAGGGTGGACATGGTTATATAATGAAAAACAGCTCATTGGGTTGGGTTTGTTGTAGGTTGACAAAAGCACATTGTTACAGGGTAGAAAGCAGGGGGACATTGGAGGTTGAGGGGTGATGGTGGGTGAGAAACAGTGGCAGAAAGTCAGCATGGGTGGCACAGGGGTTGCCGAGAGACATGAATAGCTTGTGTGCAATTAACACCTTGGCCTATAGGTAAATGGCTAATCTGTAGATGTGTGTGTGTGTATTTACAATACATGTGCATTTACAATATCCCCACGAATGGTTCCAAAGAAGAGGCATCCCATGGTCCTCCTCTAAAATTGTGGAAGTACCAAAAGTATGGCATGCAGCAATAAGGCCTGCAAAATGATGTCTTTTGTTTTGGGGGATGGCGGCTAAATATAGAAAATGATAGAAATACTGATTGATATGCTTCTTTGTAGATATATTTAACTTTATAAAATAATGCAATAGTGATTGGCGAATTTATTCGCCGCCGGCAAATAAATTCACGAAACGTCAGCGATAAAACGTGTAAAAAAAAATGAGTCACGCGTCGAAAACGAAGAGATGCCTCGAAGTCAAAGTGACGTGCGTCAAAAACATGCCGCAACCCATTTTGCAAATTTTTCTGCCAATTCGCGAATTTCGCTGGAAATTCACTAATTTTTCCGTGAAGCGAAACGGGGTAGATTCACCCATCACTAAATGCAACAGTAATTCGAATTTTACTTAATACAAAAACTTTTTTTCAGTTAGTTAGCTTGTACTGTCTAACCTGACTGAAAATTTTGTAAAGTGTATTCATATAGTGTATTCATAAAGTGTATTTCAGTTTCCATTCTTGTACATCCGGAATGTACAAATGCCTCACAGTTTTTAGAAGCCTATAATAGCTCTTCCTAAAAACGCTAAAAAAATTATTGTCTTTTTTCAACACTCATTGATCATTATTGTGTCATTACTAAAATCCCAAATGTATTCACAGAGTCTTTTTTTTATTAATTCTGAAACAATGCTAAGACATCAAAGTGCTTCACATATATACATCAAAGGCAAATCCAAAGTCCGAGATTTCTGGCTAAGACAGTTAAGTTCATTTAATATCCTCTGGGCTGGAGGGGATTAAATTACAACATATAACATTCCTGGAATCTGGAGTACTGTATATGTTGTATTTATTTCCTGTTTTCTTAAAAGTTATGCTGGGACAATAATATAAATGGTCTTTGTTAACTATAATAAGGTGATATTTTATGCTTTTTGTTGTGTCATGCCTTTTGACTAATTCTAATGATTCATTGCTTGCTAGGAAGCCTTATAAAAATCCCTGAAATTAACAGAGGAATCTTCGTTGAGTATATTACATTTAAAAATGGAAAATGTTTAAACTAGTAAATTTGGGCATAAAGCACAGGAAAAGTGTAACTCGGTGGGGGGGGATAACAATATCCTTAACCCTGGACAGTGCCTTTCTTTGCTGAATTTGACCCAATGTACACCCAGACCATCCGACCACACCTAAATCCCCACTCATGGGAGCAATCCAAGGCTAAGTAAATATATATTTAAATCAATATAAAATTAAAGGGAAACTGTCATGGGAAAACATATATTTTTTTAAAAACGCATGAGTTAATAGTGCTGCTCCAGTAGACTTCTGCATTGAAATCCATTTCTCAAAAGAGCAAACAGATTTTTTTATATTCAGTTTTGAAATCTGACATGGGGCTAGCCATTTTGTCAATTTCCCAGCTGCCCCTGCTCATGTGACTAGTGCCAGCACTTTAGGAGGAACTGCTTTCTGGCTTTAAACCCCCAGTCTTTTCTACACCCCCTGTCTCCTTATTGCTGGACTTACAGACTAGCTGGACCTAGGGCTAGACAGATAGAAGAGATAAATGTCCAGTGCCCCCATTGCATCCAAGACAATCTTGTGCCTCTCTTGTCTGCCCCTAGTTCCGTCCAGGAGTATAGTTCTAGCACCTTGCCACCTTGGGGTTGGGTCTCCGAGGGCCTCAGTTCTATGACCCCTGGTGCTCCTAAAGCCATAAAACCTGATTCAAAGGACCTTATAAAGAGTTGAAACTAAAAGAATAAAAAATAATAATTTGCGTTTGCAGCGGATATTACATTAAACTCTTCTATGACTTTTTAACACAACTACAGTGGCCCATTACCCCTAAGAAAACACAGACACACAATTCAATTGTCTTCTAGTACCAAGAGCAACAGTATTATTAAGATATTATTTAAGATATTCAAAAGGTGAAGTGAAAAAGAACTACAATCATGGCTAGGTAGTGTGGTGTGTGTTTGTCCTCGTTATTTCACGAGGTCTAGTAATTCTTGCCACCACAGAAAAAATCTTTGCCAGAGTGCAGGTGGGTCTCTGCTGACCAGTATATACTAAGAGCAAGTAAAACATTTAGAACTCACCAACTCAATGATTTTGTCCTTTCTAGAATTATTATCAACAGATGCGTAGCTTTCAAAGGGGTCCGTTTACTAAAGTGCGGTAAAAATTTTCGCACAAAGTATAGACAAATTTAACGCAGAATATGTTGTCGCAAGTTTATTAACATGCGGTAAGTATACATTTGCGAATATTCTTGCGCAAGAATATTTTTTCGCCAGTTATCGCATTTGCTGAAAATACCGTTACGTACACATTAACGCCTGGTTTTTTAAACAGCGAAATGTGTGAAAGACAAAATTAACGCCAGAATATTCGCAACATTTTAACGCCATCTATATAGTGGCGTTAACTTATTTTTTGGCCAGAAAATTCTCAGTGGGAGTTTAATTCTCATTAAACTGTGCATTTAAATGATACAAAGAGATAACTGATATGATTTCTTGTTCATAGGATTCTATTGGCAGAAGTGTTTGTGACTGGATGGATGAAGTATGGGTTTATATGATGCAGACATGTTTGATAAGTGTCAATCTGGTAATGTTGTTGGATGGTATAATCATCAGTCAATAAAGTTTATGAGTTTTGAAGATGCATTTCTGGCCATAAATGTCACAGTAAAAATTGCCATAATTAACGCCATTATTAACGCCATAAAACAAGACTATTTTCTAGAATAAATATTTGCAAACATAATTTGTCGCCAGAAAATTCGCATCTCGCTAAAATTACCGCTAATGTAAGCTGGTTCGCTAACATAGTTACCGCAAGTGATCGCAAAGGCTTCTGAGAGCATCGCTGTTTAGTAAACTTAGTCGCTGCGAATATTCTGGCGGAAAAATATTCTCAGCGATAAAATGCGGATAGTGATGGGCGAATCTCCCGCGATTCGCTTCGCCTAGAGATTCGCGAATTTCTAGAGAAATTCGCGAATCGGCGAAAAATTCGCGAAACGAGTCGCGGGACGATTTTGTCGCGCGTCGCGTCAACTTTGTCACGCGTCGCGTCAACTCGTTTTCGTCGCGCGTCGCGTCGTTTGCGTCACGTCAAAAACGACGCGCGACTGACGCGCGACTCGTTTTTCGGCGAAATTTCGCTGGTGATTCGCGAATTTATTCGCCAGCAGCGAATCGCGGGAATTCGCCGCGAATTCGACCTAGGCGAATAAATTCGCCCATCACTGAATGCGGAAACTTAAATTCAAATTTTTCGCACTTTAGTAAACGGCCCCTAAGTCTCTTACGACATTCCAATTTGGCAGTCAAAATTGTTGAGGGAGTTTGTGTCATTTCTGGGATACATCATTTGCATGTAATTCTTTTTCCACAACCTGTTTAGGGAACCCTGGAACCTGGTAGCTCCAGGATTCCCTAGTGATTCCCTTTGCATCCATTTTAGCACTTGTATCTGTTCTCCCAAATGTGGCTTCTTCTTTCACCAAAATATGAATTTGGGATTAACAGAAATTTGTGAGACAGGTTTATGAAAAATATAACACTGGAATTAAAAAGATTTCTGAGCAGCTTGATCTTTTTACAAAACTTTCCTGACTCTCAAGAACATTTTTTATTTAACTGAAAAGCTGCTGGGCTGAATTTTTATTGATCAGTAACCTCTCTGTAAAGCATTTACATTCATTTAAGATTAACATTTTATTTTTTTGGACTGAATCAATTTGTTCTAGTGTGAAAAAAAAGATGACTGTGAATGTTTTAAGATAGATATGTTAATTTACCATAAAATGTTAAGACTGTTTTGAGCAGGAGAGAAAGGATTTAGACAATTCAAACGAATCTTTCAAGTTTGGAAAACTTGTTGAATCTTGGATGACCAGCCATGTTTTACTGAACTGTAATGAGAGTTACCAAATCTTTTATTCAGATATTTCAGTATGTTTCTGTTTTACAATTTCAAGAAATGGCTTTATAATGGTTGTTGTTGCATATTAAAATTATTTAAATTTAAGCCAAAAATTATTATTATTATTAATAATAATAATAATAATAATAATAATAATAATAATAATAAGGGATGGTTTGCCTTTAAGTTAACTTTTAGTATGTTATAGAGATAGTTGGCTAATTCAAAGCAACTTTTTGATTGGCCTTCATCTTTCTTTATTTATAGTTTTTGAATTTTTTGCTGATTCTTTCTAGCTTTCAAATGTGGGTTACTGGCCCCATCTAAAAAATAAATGCTCTGTAATTCTACTGATTTATTGTTATTGCTACTAATTATTACTTGTCTTTTTATCCAGTCCCTCTCCTATTCATATTCCAGTCTCTTATTCAGATCAGTGCATGGCTGCCAGGGGAATTTGGATCCTAGCAACCAGACTGCTCATCTTTCAAACAGGAGAGCTGCTAAATAAAAAGCTAAATAACTCAAAAACTACAAATAATAAACACTTAAAATGAATTGCAGATTATCTTAGAATATCACTCTCTACATCATGCTAAATGTTAATCTAAAGGGGAACAATCCCTTTAAGTTACAGGGGAACTCTGCTTTTATGAACCCAGATATTCCATTATCCAAGGTATGATGCTGCTTTTTAACAGTCCGGCGCAGAAAAGATGGGTTCTTTCGTTCAGAGATTTTACATTTTCCTAAATTGTATATAGATTCAATGTAAAAGTGAGGTTCTACTGTATAATTTAAATTCCAAACAGCACAGAAGAAGTCTTTCACTTGCTTTTGACCCCTCTTCTCATCCATCTTGTTTGGGTGGATTTCCTTCAACACATGTAGGCAGGTTAATAAACTCCTAATAATATTGACCAAATTGTGAGAGCATGTAAAGTAAAGTTATTATCCAGTCACTGTATATCGCTAGGAAATATGTCAGCGCTATATAAATAAAGGATACTAATAATAAACAATTTAGCGGCAGCCATCCTGAAAAACACTGCAGTATAATGACCAATAGTTGACAGGAAATGGTCAAACGATGTAGAATTATTTGAGCTTGAAATAATTACACTCAGCTCTAGAATCATGACACTTATTTACATGATTTTCTAGGGGGCAGATTTATCAAGGGTCGAATTCGAGGGTTACAAAACCCTCGAATTCGACCATCGGAATTTGGTCAAATTGCAATCCTTTGAAATCGAACTCGAAGGATTTTAAAGCAATTAATCAATTAATCAAACGATCGAATATAAAAAATACAGTGGAACGATTAAATCGTTTGAATCAAACAATTCAAATGATTTTAACCATTCGATCGAATTTTTTTAATGCGATCTAAAAATGCAGAAATAACCCTACTGTATGGGAGCACTCCATAGGGTTATACAGCAATTCGGTACTAGGCGAACTAGGCAATCAAATTTTTTTTAAAGGGCAAGTACTGCGACTTTGAATGGTCGAATGATTGGATAGATTTTTATTCAAATCATTCTAATCATTCGAATCTAATTTTTTTAAATTTGATGGTCGAAGTACCCAAAAAAGTTAAAGTTAAAGGGCAAGGAAAGTGTACAATAGAATAAGGCTAGAAATGATGTATTGTGTATAATAAACGTAAACATGAACTTACTGCACCACAAGCCTAATCAAACAAATGATTTATGCTTTCAAAGTTGGCCACAGGGGGCTGTCATCTTGTAACTTTGTTATACATCTTTGCAAGACTAGACTACATACACATGCTCAGTGTGATCTGGGCTTCTTAGGGATCGGCATAAATGATCAGAAAACAAAGCTGCGGGAGTTCTGCATGGCTGGGAAGTAAGGCAGGGGCTCCCCCTGCTGTTCATAAATATGATTGTTTCCCTGCCGGAAGTTAGGGACCGTCTGACAATTCCTATTCACAGCAGTAAATGAAGGGATAATTTCACTGCATACAGTCAGGTTTCTTATAAAAACAGTACACATTTTAAAATTAAAATATATTGGAGATAGAGTTATTTTTCATTAAAGAAAGTAAAAATGTGATTTTATTTATTTGCCTTTCCTTTCCCTTTAAAGTATGAAAGTATAAAAGTTAAAGTTAAAGTATGAAGATCCAAATTATGGAATGATCCATTATCTGGAAAACCCCAAGTCCCGAGCATTCTGGATAACAGGTCCGATACCTGTACTTGTTAAATAAATAAAAGGGCACAAGGAATTCAGGGAAACTCAAAGGTGTTGGAAAGAATGCATGTCAACTAGAGAAACATTATGGAATTTTTAAATCCTGCATTGGGTTACATGGGTTAGAGTAAAAAAAAAAAGTAAAGGCATTTTTTAAATGGCATTTTCTTTAAAGAAAAAAAGTTTCAGATTCAAGAGCAAAAGTAATAACTGAAGGTCAGATGAAAGAAGAAGAATCTACTGCTGGGTTGATTCTTTCTTGGCACATCAGACACTGAAGCAGCAATATAAACAATGGATGGGGAATTTAATACTGCTTTATGGAAGACAATTAAGGGGCCAATCAATCCACTGAGCTTCTGATGCAGCTGAAAACAATTACCTATGCAAAGTACAAGAGACATAAAATACATTGTTAAATGCTTCTCTTCATGTAAATATACTTGACCAAATATGTTCTTCCTGCACTTGTAGGAAATGCTGAATCCAACAAAACATGATTTGGATGAGATCCTTTACTACTATTGTCTGATACAGATTCATGACAAGGAATCTGGACGCGAAATGCGGCACACCCTGTATCTGACAGTTATGGCAGGCCTTTTCCTTTTTCTTCCCTCTTCCAGCTCCCAGTAAACAAAGTCTTAGAAATGTAACTGCATCTTCTTTTCTTTCTTAAGACATTTGCCTAAAGCTCAACGGGATCAATAATATGCCAGAAACATTTGTTTTCTTTGTGCCTGTTTGTACAGCTTTTGAACCAAAATATTAATATATTATTTTCTAGTCTAGTTATTTGTACAAATATTTTATATATAGATGTAATGCTTGCTCTGTATAGGTATGTGTGTATGCATTGGGGTTGAATTTAGGGTCAATGTACTAAATTTCCCATGAATGTCTTCAAAATTCAATAAGCATTCGACTATCGAATGCTTATTGAATAGTTCTACGCTATCATTTTGCTCGATATTCGATTTCTCGATGAAATTGTACGATCGAATAACCGAGCCTTCGAGCCTCCGAAAAATTCGTATGATTCGAACGATCGAGGCTTCCAATCGTACGAATGATATTTCGAGGAGGTCTTTGCCAAAGAAGCCTATGGGGGGGGGGTTCCCATAGGTTTCTATTGGTATTCGGTAGGTTCAATCTGGCGAAGTAGGCATTTGAAGGATTTTAAAATTTTAAATCCTTTGATCGTCTATTCGATAATTCGGTATTCGATGATCGAAGATGCCAAATTTGCATATTCGATCATCCGAAAAAGTCGTACAATCGGTATTCGATAGAATTTGATCGAACTTCGATCTCTTCACACGAATTTTGTAAATCTGCCCCTTAATGAAGCTTACCTTCATCTTGTCATCATCTAGCATTGCTTCAGTGTGCTGCTAAATGCAATACCCAATGTTACATTTCTCACCTTAGCGGCTTCTCATCTTGCCCATTCTGAAACTTTGTGTCTCAACAACTTCTCCTTTTAGATTGTAAGATCTTTCGGGCAGAGTCCTCTTCACCTCTTGGTTATTGGCTGCTTTGTATGTAAATCTATATTTTGATTGTACGGGTATGGGACCTGTTATCCAGAATGCTCAGGAACTGGGGCTGTCTGGATAAGGGATCATTCCATAGTTTGGATCTACTAGTGTAAGTCTGCTTAAAAATCAGTTAAAAAGGTTGTCTGCCTCCAAAAAGGATGTATTATATTTCAGTTGGGATCAAGTACAAGGTACTGTTTTATTATTACAGAGAAAAAGGAAATAATGTAAAACATTTTGATTAAAGTGGAGTCTATGGGAGATCCCATTTATTGCACAATTTTTGTGTATACTGTTTGTTGGCACTTTATAAATACGTTACCAATAATAATAATAATAATAATGATAATAATAATTTGTGGTCATCTAAAATGAAGAATCCTTTTCTTTTAACCTTTAACATGTAATATAGCTGGGTGGCTCTTGTTAGTTCTGTCAGTGCTTACCCTGAAATTGTGTTTAATTTGAAAATAGTGATGGGCGAATTTATTCGCCAGGGGCGAATTCGCGGCGAATTCCCGCGATTCGCCACTGGCGAATAAATTCGCCAAAAAACAAGGAAAAATTCGCCGCCAAAAATTTGCCGGCAAAAACGAGTCGCGCTTCGTTTTTGACGCGACGCGCCAAAAACGACGCTCGCCGAAAACGACGCAACGCGTCGGAAACGACGCGACGCGTCGCATTTGACGCAACGTGCATCAAAAAAGACGCGCGACTCGTTTCGCGAATTGGCGAAAAATTCACGAATTTCTCTGGAAATTCGCTAATTTTTCGGCGAAGCGAAACGCGGCCGTTTCGCCCATCACTATTTGAAAATGGAAATTCTATGTCAATGCTGATTTGCTGCAGTTCTGAACCTGGAAATATATACAGATATGGGACCTGTTATCCAAAATGCTCAGGACGGTTTCAGGAGGTTTTGCAAAAAATGAATCTTTCTGTAATTTGGATCTTCATTAGTTGATTTTAAGTCTACTAGAAAATTCTGTAAACGTTAAAGGAACAGTTCAGTGTAAAAATAAAAACTGGGTTAATAGATAGGGTGTGCATCCATTTACCCAGTTATTATTTTCACACTGAACAATTCCTTTAAATAAACCCAACAGTTTGTCTTCTAATAAGGATTAATTATATCTTATTTTTGGAACAAGCTCAAGGTACTGCTTTATTATAAGTAATACTTTTTAAAAAAAAAATATGGATTATATATGGGAGATGGCCTTTCCGTAATTCGGAGCTTATGTGTTTCTAGATAACGTATTCCATACCTTTACATGCACGTAATCTAGGGATGCACCACTATTTTGGATTCGCTTGAACACCCCAATCCTTTGCAAAAGATTCTGCCGAATACTGAACCGAATCCTAATTTGTATATGCAAATTAGCAAGGGGGGGGGTATAAAATAAAAAAAAAGTACTTCCTTGTTTTGTGAGGAAACATCACATGATTTTTAAGATTCGGATTTGGTTCAACCAGGCACAAGGTATGGGGCGAATCCGAATCCTTCTGAAAATGGCCGAATCTGAATACTGAACCAAATCCTGAATTCGGTGCATCCCTAACGTTATCAGACAAGACTTGTTGAGATACTACTACTGACTTGATTTTGAAGTGAGGCACAGTGATGAAATCTCTAGATGACCTAACGACATAATGTACAATTATAAAGCAAATGAAAACCAGATCTTCATGTGATATTGCAAGTGATAACAATGCAGTATCAGGGTTTGCTGCCCTATGCTCAAAACTGGCTTGTGTTGTTCCCTAGTGATGGGCGAATTTGTCCTGTTTCGCCGAACAATTTCCCGTGAAATTTGCGGAACGGTGAAAAATTAACGAAACGACACTGGCATCTCGTTTTTGGCACCAGCGTCCAAAAACGTTTTGAATGCAGGAATTCGCCGCAATTTTGCGCCTGCCGAATTAATTCGACCATCGCTATTGTTCACTGGAGAGACCTTAGGAGTTCTACTGAACAAAAAGATACTCGATTACTTCACATGAATCCCTAAAAGATGTGTTTAAACCTCACACATCGCCTATTTTATAGTATTCTCACTTGAAACACAGATTGCAGTGTTTATTTTTCTTAAAACAAAGTTTTTATGCAATTCTAGCAAAGTGACTAGGCAAGAGTTAGCACAGCCTTTGACTAAACCCATATGTCTGTCGAGTGACTAATCTGACTTTTGCGCTCGGCTCGGTAATGCAGCTGCCTGGAGTTTCCCATGCGTTTCCCACTGAGATTTACATTCTTCTCACCTTTGGCATTTAAGTAACAAAACTTGTTTCTAAGGATCAGAACCCTGGAATCGAAGGCTGTTGGCAAGATATCGTAAGCATAAACACAAAGTTTATAAATAACCCTGAAAGTTTATAACTTGCATATACAGAGATAGTCTGCCACAAAAACAATTTTTGGCTATTGTAAATTTCACAAGAGAACGTTTCATAGAATGTACATTAGAAAACCTTCATGTTTAAACAAACGACGGCCGTATTTGTTTAAAAATAGACTTTTGCATGAAATGACTCACAGAGGAGTCACAAATTCCTTTTGGGTCCTAATGGCATTGTTTTTATGGTACACTACCTATTCCCACTGGTTTTCACATGTTGGGATTGGATCATAGTGATTTTCATATGCCGTACTTAGCCTCATGGTCTCTGGTATTTAATTGCACACTGTTTTGAACATGACATCTTTAAATCCCATTTGTGGGAGAATAGCAAGGAAACATGATTAACTTTGCCATTAATCATCTGAAAATGTCAATTACACTGTGTACTTGTTTTATATAATTTCATGTACTTATCTGTGGTTCTAAGGAGACATATAACCATATAACTACATAATGATATATATATGTATATACAGTATATACATATAATACAAAAAAGCCGTAAATATCTTGTAAATGATATCCTTATAAACGGTGAGTTCTGATGTCATCAGTTATAAACAGCGAGTTCTGATGTAATTTCTGTCACTAAAACTTGTGTATTATAATAAATAAAGTACCTCCAGTTGCAAAATATGAGGATATTAGAAGTGATGGGCGAATTTATTCGCCAGGGGCAAATTCGCGGCGAATTCACGAAACGCCAGCGAAAATTCGCCAAAAAGAACGAGTCGTGCATCATTTTTGTCGCAACAAAAACGACGCGATGAAAATGACGCTACGTGCGTCGAAAATGACACGACACGTGTCAAAAATACGCGAATTTTTCGGCGAAGAGAAACGGGGTAGATTCGCCCATCACTAGATATTAGAAGTTACCTTGGAGATCCATGACCTGTATAAAAACACTCGGCCTTCAGCCTTGTGTTTTTATATGGTCATGAAACTCCTTAGTAACTTATAATATCCTTCTAATTTACAAGAGGGGGTACTTTATTCACTATAAAGAACCTTCTGAGCCTTCTGGATAATGGATCCCATACCTATAATGGCCTTCCCTACCAGGAACGTAGAAAAGGGTTTGAGAGAATGATCAACACCATATATGTTGCAGGTGGGGGGATACTCCTATTTTATTGTGACCACCTGTGCATCAGTTGGTGTTGATCATTCTCTCAAACCCTTTCCTACGTTACATGGACGTGTGCCGACCATCTAGAGGGAATTGAACCATCTTGGCATGGTTTCATGGAAAGGTGAGAGGTGCAGTTCAACCACGTACAAGAACCTTCCCTACCAGGAAACCAGAAAAAGAAAATATATATATGTGTGTTTATGAGAAAAAGGCTGTTGCGCAAACAGTGTCTTTTGCAAAAAAAGTTCCACAACCTATTTAACCAATCGACGTTTCAACCCTTTAGCAAGATCCCTGTGAGGGTTGAAATGTAGATTGGTTAAATAAAGTGTGGAAACTTTTTTTGCAAAGACTCTGTTTGTGCAACAGCTTTTTTCTCATATACACACACACATATATATATATATATATATATATATATATTTTTTTTTTTTTTTCTGGTAGCACCGGGGCATTTTTAGCCCAAAAATCTGAAAATCCAAAATTTTCGGGTTTTTTTTTAGCAATTTGGGAAAAAGAAAGAAAAATTTGAGCAATTCAGGGTTTCTTTAAATGTTTTCAAGTTTGCTGCAATCTGATTAATAGATACATTTGGATTTTAGTTGATAACACCTTTAAAGGAACAGTAACACCAAAAAATGAAAGTTTTAAAGTAGTTTGTTTTAAAGTAATGAAAACATCATGTATCATTGCCCTGCACTGGTAAAACGGATCTGTTTTCTTCAGAAAAACTACTATAGTTCAAATAAACAAGCTGCTAAGTAGTAATGGTGAAAACTGAAAAAAAGCTATATGGCACAGGATAAGTAATGGATAACATTATGTTCTACAGAGCTTATCTGCTATCTGCTGTGTAACTTGTGCCTTTTCTTAATTAAATGGCTGCCCCCATTGCTACACAGCAGCTTATTTATATAAACAATAGTAATAGTTTCTGAAGCAAACACATCAGTTTTACCAGTGCAGGGCAACACTGCATTATATATTTTTTTCTTTAAAATAATTTCATTTTTTTTAATGTTACTGTTCCTTTAATGATTTTCAGCAGACAAAGCATGGTAATCCAAATTATGAAAATATCCCTTGTCCAAGAAAACCCATTGTGCTAAACATTCTGGATAATTGATCCTGTACCTGTACTGATGACAGACAGATTGATAGATAGATGACATACAAACAGATAACTAGCTACAGGTATGGGACCTGTTATCCAGAATGCTGGGAAACTAGGGTTTGCAAATTCGCACACAGGAAAGAAAATAGCTTTTTGTAGTCGGTACTACAAAAAAATGCATTTGTCTAACATTTTGCCATTTTGCATATTTTTCAGCGGTTTCGCAAATTTCCCTGTGAAGAGACACCGGGAAGTTTCAGTTTCACTACACAAAGTTCTACATTTTCTCTATACAATTTATACAATCGGCTTAATTAACATAAATGTTGAGACGTTAAGGAGCAGCATTAATCCCACACATTTAACATATAATCAACCATTAGATTTCCCACTTGACGAAATAATTGTGTGCAAAGATTTGGAAACCTCACAGGTTTCTCCAAGAACTCACAAATGAAGAAGAGACCCAAGAGGTTTAAAAACATATTTTATAATGCATGTTCTGACCGATGAAGAATTGCCTTCTTGGTTCACTGAAAGGTGTTTCAACCTGTAATAAATCTAGATGACAGCACAGACAGAATAGCATAAACACCATCAAGCAATTCCATTTCATTGGAAAATGGCAGAAGCCTAAATAAAACATAAAACGTGCTGAATAAATAAACTTTTGTTCATATAGTTGGTACAAAAAAATTACAAAATAAATACTTTTTGTATAACTGTACTTTAAACTTTATATATATATATATATATATAGGTAAGGGACCTATTATCCAGAATGCTTGGGACCTGGGGCTTTCCGGATAATGGATCTTGCCGTAATTTGGGTCTTCAGACTACTAGAAAATCATGTAAACATTAAATAAACCCAATAGGCTGATTTTGCTCCCAATAAGGATTAATTATATCTTAGGTTGGATCAAGTACAAGCTACTGTTTTATTATTACAAATATAAAAAAAATCATATTTAAAAATTTGGATTATTTGATAATAATGGAGTTTATGGGAGACAGCCTTTCTGTAATTTGGAACTTTCTTGATAATGGGTTTCCGGATAACAGATCCCATATATATAGATTTCACTCTGATACCGGCTCTCTTGGTAAAGGTGCTTGGGTGCAGAAACATCAAAATAAACTAAATCCGCACTCACAGGTCTTATTGATTAAAATTAAAGTTTTTATTTTTAAACACGGACATAATGAACTATGCCTTAAATCTGTATGTTGGGCGGGAAACAGCAGCATCATCAGTGGTATATATTCTTATCAGTGAAAAAGTAAAAACCCTATAGTAATAATTCAATTAATAAACAACAATGATAATTCACCGTGCTATTCAAATTGCTATATACAATAACCTAATAGCGCACCCCAACATGCTAAATTCTCTTTAGTGCAAAACTTGCATAAAAATCTCTCTTGGACACCCAACTATCATTTAATATATATATAGTATCGTAGCTAAATAATTACCCAAACAGACAAAATGTGTAAGCCACATACAAGTATTAAATGTTAGGGTGTGGGTCCCTGGCTCCACAGTGTTTGGTTAAAATCAAATAAAAATAAAAAGAAAGGAAATAATACATAATGAAACAACTCAAAATAAGAAAAAAGGAAAAAAAAAAAATGAAACACCAAACCCTTATATAGTTAACCCCATAGTGTCCATAGTTCATTCCAGAGGTAAATAGCTCACAAAGTCTATGGTACATATGCAGTCTGGAAAAGTATGCGGCAAGTCACATGCCCCAGCTCCAATCGATTCCTGTGGGTTTAAATCCCCACTAATAAGCAAATAGTCACAGTTCAGTTTAATAAGTGTAGGCAGGTAGTAAGTAGTTAAACCTTCAAAGGTGTAATATTGGGCAAACCGCTCAGTGTTACTTACTTGATAAGCAGCGAGAATAGAGTAACACACACTGACTTATTATGTTTCCAGGGAGGTAGATCAAATAGCAACACTCCTCACCAAGGAGGCCAGCTAATGTACCACTTACAGACTGCATTTTTACTATAGTCTTTATTACAGTGCTCCATATTCAGTCCAAATGATGTGGTTCCCATAGTGGAGATGTGCCCAACATATATACATGGTAGGCATGTACAGCACATAATAGTCTAGAAAGTTCTGTCTTGGGTGCCGATCAGTGGCGGAACTATCAGGGGAGCAGGGGGGTGCGATTGAGCCAGGGTCCACACCCCTCAGAACCATCTTGCGCACTGCAGATTTTTGGCCACAGCAGCGGATATTCTCGTATGGAGGGGGGCCTGGCTGCATGTCCTGCACCAGATGAATGACCTTATATTTTTCTTCTTAAGAGCAGGGCAGGGATGTTTTATAAGGGACAAGAAATAAAAAAATCTTCTGCTAAACTAATATACTTATCCATATATGTGTGGGACCTGCCATGTTTTATACAGTATCTTCATTCCTTTTCCAGTCATCACCATCAGATCAAATGAAAATATCAAATAAAAATATTGTTATTACATTAAGGGGGTTATTTAACAAAGGTCGCATTTTAGAGTTATGTGAGCTTTTTTAAACCTTGAATGACCTCACAACTCAAGCTGTTTCCTTTTTAAGAAAGAACTTGAATAGAAAGAAGTTGAATGGAAAAAACTTGAATCAATGAGTTCAGGGTTAACAACCCTGATCGAAATTTTCGAGTGAAACCCTCTGGAAAAAACTTGAACACCATGAAGTCTATAAACATCTTCTAATGGTTCAAGGGACCTCTGCCATTGACACCTACATGACCTTGACAAGTTTTCGATAGTATATTTTCAAATTCAAGCTATTTCCGGGGCCGGATTATAAAAAATTTGAGTTTTTTTTTTTTTTCAAAAAACATGAAAAATTTTATTTTTTTAACCAACAAATAGAAAGAAAAGACAGCTGACTCAAAAATAACCTAAAATTATTTGTGGAATACACAACTCAAACGTTAATCAATGCACCCCTTAAAGTTTGTATCTGTTCATCCAGCACCATCAAATTAACAATTTCATGGTCACAAATATTATATTTTATATAAGAGAGAAAGCAGCTTATTTAGGCAAAAATATGCATAGCATTTATAATAACAATTTGTAGTGCCAAATGGTATAGCTTTATATAGACCAAGGTGGAACTAAGGATGGGCTTTAATGCCATGTGTGCATGAGTTCTATAATCTTTCTTATTTTCAATAGTAAACAGAAGCCTTTTCAATTATAATTATATGACTTTGTAATGTGGAGAAGATCAGTGGGTCAGTGATTGCCTATTGCAGGTTCTAACATAATAAGACATTCCGTATCATCCCTTTCCTTTATTAATGTTGGAGATCATTTCATATACAAATACAGGTATGGGACATGTTATCCGGGACCTGGAGTTTTTGAGATAACGGATTTTTCCTTCATTTGTATCTTCATACCTTAAAGGAGAAATCAACCTTACATTTCAAAAAAACCCTAACTGCTATCCCCACCAAGACTCCCCTCCCTCCACCCCCAGCCTAAGTGATACAAATGCCCCTAAGTCCATACTTACCCCTCTGTGCAGAATCAGGCATTGGACATCATGGGTGCCATTTTCAGCCACTTTGGGAATCTTCGGAATTAGGGTGATCTTCGGAATTAGACTGGCGCTTTGTTTAATTTTCCTGAGTTTGGGAGCAGGCGCAGTTGTTGCAAAGCGGAAGATTGTCCCAATTGCGCATGCGCTAAAACACCAGTCTCATTCTGGAGATTACCAAAGCGGCTAAAGATGGCGCCCATGAAGTTTGATGCTTGAATCTGCATGGAGGGGTAAGTATGGATTTAGGGGCATTTGTCCAGGGTATCACTCAGGCTCGGGGGGGTGGAGGGAGGGGCGTCTTGGTAGGGAAGGCAGTTAGGGTTTTTTTAAACATAGGGTTGAATTCTCATTTCAGTCTACTGAAAATCATGTACACATGAAATAAACTCAATAGTCTGGTTTTGCTTCCAATAACTACTTATTATATCTTAGTTTGGATCAAGAACAAGGTCTTTTTTTTATTATTAAACAGAAAAGGGAAAATTTGAATTATTTGGATGAAAATGTAGACAATGGCAGACAGCTTTCCCTTAATTTGGAGCTTTCTGGTTAATGGGTTTCCAGATAATGGATCCTGTACCTGTATCACACTATCTGGACCCTCATTAACAGGAGGACATGTATCTTAACAAAACTGCAAGTGCTCAGAATGTAGTAAATGAATGGCTATAAAACTAAAAGGGACTTTTGGTCATTTCCTTTTATTTGGAGCCAGAAACACTTGGTGACTTTTTTGTGGTTATGAGTTTCTTTCAATAAACTAAACTGTAACTTAATTTAATTTCTGGAATAAATCAATGAATGCAGCATTTCCTTTGAGTTTTATTCAAACATTCTGAACATAGCATGCATTCTTGTTAAGTTTAAAGTAGCACCGACTGGGATATATAATCAAGCTTAGTGCAATAAACAATGGAATTCTTCCATTTATTTATGCTCCCCTTGGCTCTCTGATGTGTAGATGATATAAGTCAAGACATTCCCAATAGTTTCCCATTTTAGCAAAATTCAACTCAATACAACATAACAAGGGAAAGGGTGGGTGGCACAATGCTGAGTTAGGGTGGCATACATATGTTGGACTCTTGCATTAATAGGTTTGGGAGAATTAGAGCAATAATTACCAATGACTGCATATGAAAGATATTAAAAAGAAACCTTTTTACTATAGGAAGGGTGCATGCAGTGAGTGAGCTTAAAACCTGAACACAGCACAAGGCATCAATGTACAATGTACTGAATTATTGTTCTCTAACTATAGCAGAGCTCAATATAACCAATGATTTGATAGGGATTTTAAGTCTTGTGCCATAGCTCTCAATTATAATGTGCATTGCATATAGGTAAAAATCATGCAAGAATGTTTTGCCATTCTGAAATGAATAAGCACAATGGAGCTTGTGAACTAAAAGTCAACTATGACACTCTGGGTAAGAAATCAGTGTGCCATGCTAATCATGGACCAGTAGGAGCAGATTGTTATAGGAGTTACATGAGTGAATTTGTATACACTAACAGCCTACCAAATATTTACTGTATCTGATAAGGAGATAGTACATGCTAATTGGTGTCTGTCACATATGGCAAACCCAAACCCCAGGGGCTATGAAGATTTTCATTCATCTAGGTCATGGTATATCTAATATAAGTAATTCAAAAAACAAATGGACTTGCTGAGAAATTGTAATGAAGACTACTCATCCGAGCAGTTTCTTCAGTTCAACTGACTGGTGTGGGGAGTTCTCGGGTATATAGACTCTTCCAACTATCCAATCACACTGGCACATTGTAAATCTTCAGAGAGGTGACATCTGAAATTCACAGAGGTGTTGATTCTGTGTAGTTACTGTGATAGGATTGCCAATGTGTCATGCAACTCCTAGAAACAGGTGTTACTTGTGAGAGTTGCATAAATGGATGTGTGAATAGTTCTGAAACCGTCGGGGTACATATGTGAGAACAGCATTGTATGTAGCAGACAGGCCTGGACTGGCCATTTGTGGGTTAGGGCAAATGCCAGAGGGGCTGCTATAAGGTCCCATAGAAAGTCAGTGTTTAGTGGGCTGGTGGGGGCTGTTTGGGCCTCTATGTGGGCTGATTGGGCCTCTTGTGTGCCTGAAATGCCAGGGCCTATTTTAATTCTCAGTCCAGCCCTGGTAGCAGACGGGTGGTGTTGAAGGCCCCACCTCGGTCTTCTTTGTTGCTGTTTTGACAAAAGCCCAGTCTGGGTAGCCACATACTTTCAAAGCTCCTCTGAGATTTTTATGCTCCTTGTCCTCAGCATAGGGGAGGGGGGACGCTACAGGGCAAGACTCCACTGTCTGTCCCACTTAAAGGACAAGGGACACTCCTTTGAAGATAGCACTGTCCAAATGAATAAAGAAGACCGATGGTTTGAAAGAGGCGTGAAAGAGGCGATTCATGTCAAGGTGGAGAAACCATCCCTGAACAAAGACGGGGGCCTTTCGGGTGCTGCCAGAACTTACCACATGACAATCCAGTAACTTCCATAGGGGAAGTCAATGGTGTCAAACGTATAATTTGGGAAGGACCCATTAAAGGAGAACTAAACCCTTAATTATAAAAACCCTACCCCCCTACCCTAGATAGACCCCTCTCCCTGCTCCCCCCAGTCTAGCTGTTATCCATGGTAAATGCTCCTAACTCTTTACTTACCCCTTGGTGCAGATTCTGGGCATCTTCTTCTCTTTGGGTCTTCTTCCTTTGGCAATTTCTGTAACTTTCGGGCATGCGCATCTGGTGCAAAAGGGAAGATTGCTCCAACTGTGCATGCACTGATACGCCCCTCTCTTCCCAAAGATAACCGAAGAGATGATGACACCCATGAACTCTGATGCCCTCAATCTGCACTGAGGGGTAAGTAAAGAGTTATGGGCATTCCAGGGGTAACAGCTAGGCTGGGGGGAGCAGAGAGGGGTAAATTAAGGGGTTAGTTCTCCTTTAAGGAAGGAGCTGGACATAGTCAGGCTGGGTCAGAACCAGATAACAGGAGCAGAACTGTGAAGCAAACTTGAGGTCAGGAATAAGCTGGGTCAGAACCAGGAAGTGACACAGGTGACAGGAAAAGGAAGCAGTATTATAAGAGACAACAATCACAAGGAACAGAGCAACTAGGACCAAGCTTGACCCATAACAGGCAGTGAGTCAGTGCAGAGCAGGGGGTTATATACCCAGACTAATGACTAATACTGAGCACCTGTGGCCAAATTAGTAATAGCTGAGCTCACCATGTCTACCAGGAAATACAAGAATACCTATAACAGTGAATTTCAGCTGTCTGTGCCTATAGAGAAGAGGTAATGCAGACAGCATGAAACACCAGTTCACTAATTCAACTCCAGGTAGGATGGTACAAGTGTACCACCGTTACAATCCTATGGACAATGCCTAGGGTTGTCCACATGATTCTTGGTATCTCTTTGGGGAAAAAAATCCTGAAAATAAAGATAAGGTGTTTCCTGTTACTGCTTCCCTCCCTCATGGCATTGAACTGCTCTATATGGACTACTCCTGTTAATGTAAAGTTGGCCATAGACGCATAGGTGTATATATTGTGGGAAAGGAGCCGGCCAATATCGGCAGAACACTTGGATATCGGTCAGCTGGTTCATCGTGCTGGATGGAAAATTTTGATCTGGTGGCTTTGAGGTCTCTCAAACATCAGCCACTGTTTAGTACTGAATTCTACTGTTTCTACCTGTATATCTGATGATTCAGCTCTTTCTTTTCGTAATTGTACCATCAATTGCCACCTTTAGCTATAACCTAATGCAGATAGGGGTATTTTGATTACTCTCCATGAAGCGCACTGTTACATGTGTTTTACATGTGTCTGCCCCAAGCATACCAGGGTTCTCCAGCCTTCCTACACGGGATACACACAGTACTATTGGCCTTACCAAGTGTGTGTCCCTATGATAGGGTGTAGTTGTGGAACTACACCACATTACAATATCGTTGTTAGAGAGTACAGCTACTCTTAAGGACTAACCCTGTCTATCCCACAATTTGGGAGGCCCATTTATCAACATTCTCATTTTAGTGGTTTTAGAGGTTTTTGAAACCACAAATAAATGCACTTGCTCTAAAATCACAAATGCCCGAGCAGCCCCCCCACCAGCCCAATAAATAGTGACTGTCCATGGCATCTTTCAGCAGCCCCTCTGGCATTTGCCTGACCCACAGATTGCCAGTCTGGGTCTATCTGTACATATAACATTGGTACTGTTTTCTAGTAACTTAATGCACAAAATATCAATATATTGATACTCTTGAATTTTGAAACAATAAATATAGAACATGGGGTATATTTATCTAAGAGTGAAGTTTCGCCACTAGAGGGAAATTCCACTGCTCCCCATTCATTTCTATGGGATTTTAAAGGCGTATTTATCTTTCACTTCACCCATTGATAAATATGTCTTTCAAAATCCCATATAAATGAATGGAGAGTGGCGGAATTTCCCTCTAGTGGCGGAACTTCACTCTTTGATAAATTTACCCCCATAAGTCATATTCTTTCTAGCAAAACCTCAGTCTGCAAATAAAGATCATTAAACGATGCCATCAGAACCCCCTTGTACACAGCACTACAATAATTTAGGCATAATTGAATGTATACAGTAATTGCCATTTAATAGATCTATCAGTTCATTTTACTATGTCTCCCCAATTGTTTGTTAGACATTAAAAGAAATAACCCTCAGTACAATCCATTCACAATATGTGGCAAATCCCCAGCGTTTCTTGCTCTGAGAACAGTCTTTGCTCAGCGAGTTTAAGTGAGCAGTTCTTTACACTATCATTCACATTGTTTAGATTTTTTCTTTTGATTCATGCCTTTTCTTTATTTTTTATATCCGCCTGACCACTCGCAGCAGCTGTAACAACACTTGTGGCATTACCAGTAATTTGCAACTTATCAAACATGATGGAGCCTTGTTCTTTTGTATAAACCAAGGGCCTCTGCTTAGCATTCGCTAGATTTTGGAAATACTGTAAAGGAAACGAAAACCCTATTTGCATGCCAGACAATGAAACATAACACACGCTGTATACACGTCTTTGACATTGTAATTACTCGCTGTTGTTTAGATTCCTTTTATGGTCACTGCTTTTGACTGTGTTGAAATCAGCTGTATCAACATTTAATCAAAGCCTTATAGATTTTCGCTGTATATTTGTCCAACGTCAAAATGGAAATAGCTCTGCGAAAAAATATGTTATGGTGATGAAAATGTTTTTTTGCCTGGTATGTTGCAAAATTAACATTTGTGTGGCATGGCTGATAGAGATATGATTTTTTTTTTCATATTTCAAAAGCATAAGTAAGATGTATAACAGGCATGGCCAACATGCATCAAAATTTTTTTATGTGCAACAATTTTTTCTCACTCCAAGGGGCAATTTACTATTACTCCCAGAAATTAGCTCGACCAAATTCGCAATTGTTTTAGGCTATCATTTTGCTCGCAATCTGATTTCTCGATGAATTCATACGATCGGATACCGATTGTTCAATTTCACGAAAATATGTGAAGTTCATAGTTTTGCCGGTAATCCAAGCCTGGTGAAAAAATTCACTTATCGTTATTTATAATTCTATATGAATACAGGGCACCTAAACCTCTCTAAATAATTATTCTCCACTTATGAAATCCACTTATATTTCAAAAAAGAAATTGCTTGTGCCAGAGAAAAATAGCGCATGCAGTGATCTCCTGCATTTTGAGCAGGTAGGATGTTTTCACCCAACTATCAACATGCTTTCACTGTAAAACTCTGTTTTTTGGGAATTTAGAGCATATGTACTGTACGTGCTCTATAACTAAAGTCATACAGACTGGTTTTATAAACTACATGGCCTCTTGGTGATGTACACAGAAATAAATCATATCTGTTTCATGTGGTTTGTAGGACAGAGATTTCTAATTCACCAAAGCTGCAGTTGTATTGTCCCGTGAATCACTCTCCATAAATAGAATTTTAAGGGCAATTTTTGAATTGAAATTGCAGGTGCATGTGTTTGGGGATTGTGAGCAAGTTGATGCATTATTACTAGCATGGCTTGTCATTTCTTTGGAAAATATTTAGGTGGGTGGTAGTTCCAGGGATCTCTGCTCTGCGTGATAGTAGCTACAGGGTTCCACAACACCAGTTGGTGTACATAAGTTCATCAGAGCAGGTTGGATCCACACAATGACCCTTAGTACAAATACAGAGAAATGCAGAGAACATGTTCAGGCAAATGCCTTTAATGAAAGGTAACAGAAGAAAAATCCAGCCATTAAGGGACCCACCACCCTTCTGCATGCCAGGGATCTGAGGACCCCCTGCATTAATTTAGCCACAGGAGATATGCAGGAGGGTATAGTGGGAGTTCACCATTAGAGTGGGGGAGTCGAGAAAATAATGAAACATCAATAATTGTGTGTAAATCATAAATAATGTTAGCCGTATAAGTTGTTAGCCCTATTCTAGTACAGGTATTAATTAATTATGCCCCAGCACTATTCCCGGGCCACCCGCCCCAGACCCAACCCCTTGCCCTCCAGCCACAAGCCATCCAGCCCCCCAGTCTAACTGCAACCCCCATCCACCCACCACTGGCGCACAACATTTCATGACTGGAACAGGTCTGGGTCAGAGGAGCCTACCAGGTTTTTTCCCAGTGTTCCACTGGCCCAGTCCGACCCTGTTAAACCAGATTTTTTTGCCTCCAAAAAGGAAAAAAAAGTACAATGTTCTGTTTCATATTTATAGAGAAATAGGGAATTAGTTTTAAAAATGAGCATTATTTGAATTTGAAATTCACTAAAGCGCCAAGCATCTAACGCTAGCGCTAATTCGCCAGCGTGACCTCATTTCGTAACTTCGCAAATTCACTAACACCAACTCTGGCGAATTTTCACCAGCAAAGTAGATAGACTTGTGCAACTTCACACCCTTACACCAGGTAAAGTTGCGCACTGACGAAGGATCGTAATTATGCAAATTCACCAAGATCAACATTTTCCTGAACGTTACCACTTACGCTAGACGTTACTTCACCTGGTCAGAACAAGTGCAGTTCAATAAAATAGATAGATTAAAAAAAATGTTAAAATTTTTCTAAGTTCCAAAAAAAAGCTGGCGTGTTTTACCATTGTAGAGTGAGTCTAAAAAAGATCGATTTTTTTTGGGGAGGTTACCCTCCTTCCCCCCTACATTTCCTAACATATGGCAACACAACTATACAGGAGGCACATGTAGGGCAATAGGACAACTTTATTTTATTTATTAAAGGTTTCCTGGGCTTGTGTAGTGGAATGTAGTGGCTGTAACATATACTTCTACTATACGTTAAAGTTCCCACCGTATGCAAATTAGGCTTCGCTAGCGTAACTGTGCTTTGCCTAGCGAAGTAACACAAGCGCAACTACGCTACCGTTCGCAGACGTGAGCGTAACTTCGCACTTTGGTGAATTTGTATAGCACTGGCGAAAATTAGCCTGGCGAAGTGCGGTGAACGCTAGCGAAGCCAACGCTAGCGAATTTTCGGAACTTAGTGAATTTGCCCCATTGTGAGATCCCCTTCCCAAATTGTCTTGGTTAACGGATCCCACAGTTGTACATTAATGTATACGAGAAACATTATGTAACAATGTACTTGAATCAGAACTTTGAACGCAAGCACTTTTCAATTAAGTTAAGTTTGCATGTAATACAAAGAAGTATGTTTATTTTTCTTGACATGTATAATGTGTTAGGGCACATATATGCACATTATACATGAGTTGCTCATGTATTTACAGGCACAGATGTGCTCACACACACACACACACACACATTCTAGCATGTGCTATTCAACGGCTACAGTAGTTAAATTGTCATTTCATAATAAGAACATTTATCTGATGTCATCTCTGGCAAGAATGATGTACTGCTCATAACATTCTCTGCAAAAACAATGGGTCCTGTTCATGAGACTATTAAATAAGCTACAGATTTATGACTACTTTAAACTTTTCAATGCCAACTCCTGACCCAACTCAAATCTAAACTGTTATAAGTTAGACACTGATTTAAGGCAACCTTAAATTACATTAGTTAGTTTGGCTTTCAGCCTTAAACCAGATTATTTAAACTTTAATTTAATATACATCACAGTTTATAAAGGGATACAAGTGTTGACAATGTTTTCTGTTTTTTTTTCTCTCCAGTGCATTAACTAAAAGAGATAAAGCAAGAAGGGGCATAAGTCATGGGATTCCATCCCCTCTTCTAACAGTCTGAAACAATATCTTTCAGTTACCAGTATACAGTGGTGTAATTATAGAGGAAGGCAAAAATATGGTTGCTTGGGGAGGGGGCATAAATTGGGGGAACAGAGGGCCCAGACCATTATAGCTGGAAATGTTTCCTACCTCCCCAGCTGCTCTCATATATA
>CM044441.1:36120636-36153569 GCA_024363595.1 Xenopus borealis
ATATATATATATATATATCTAAAATAATTTTATAATGGATGTGACTTTAATTTGCTTATACAACTGGGGAACCAGAAGATGGGAACCTCCAAGCAGATACCCCAAGTGCAAAAGCATTAATGGGCACAAGAGCATGCACATTTAAATGAAACTTACGTCCAGGGTCTGACTGCACTCTGCATGCACATATCTTCGATGCTTCCTAATTTGTTCATCTAACTGCCTACAACAGTGCAGGGCTTTATTTAAAGGGTAACTGCAGCACTTGTTCAGAGTGTAGGGCATGGCACAGAGTGTGGAAAACATGGCAGATACAGACTGTCCTAGTTTTTTGCACTTTGCATGCTGCTCTGCACTTAGAAAATTACCCCATTGTTGACTAAACCACATTAGGAGTCTCTGGAGTCCCAAATATTTTTTATATCCCACAATCCTAACACAGTAACTGAAAAGAACAATGGAGGTCAATTATTTAGTGTGGAACATTTATTTAATGCAAGAGAATTTTCCTGCATTTGACCCCCTACCGTGCACTTTTCTGCAGGATTCTGCATTTTCCTCTATGAAAGTCCTCTATGAATAAAGCAATATATTCAGCCCTTCAGTGATCTCCAACTTGCACCCATCGTCAAAGTAAATCACCCATAGTGTGTGGCTGAAAAGTAGTGATGCTCAGGTTAAGCAGTTACTCAGAGATGTTATAATTAAGTTAGACTGCTGATTAATCATATATAATTATATATATAAGTGGTTACTTAAGACACAAATACTATTATAGCTTACTTTTTTTAATTTCAGCGGTTTGCTGCTAGTAAAACTTATAATGGTTTCTTTAGTATTTTGAAACTGTTCAAAATGATGCCAAAAACTAATCAAAAGTCTTGGATACTCTTTTGACTTTGTACACTTGTGGATTATAGAGAACTCACAGTAGTTTCTTGGAATGGGGTGAAACATGAAGACAGATAATGTGAGCAAGAGGATAGGGTTACCTTTATGTTAATTTTTAGTATGTTATAGCATGGCCATTTCTATGCAGGTTCGTTTGGTCTATAAAAATCATTTTTGATATTAAAGGTCTTCTTCTGACTCTTTCCAGCTTTCAAATGGGGGTCACTATCTATATAAAATCAAATGCTCTGTAGGGCTTCACATTTATTGCTATTGCGTTTACTCCTAATTCCTGTTCAATGTTGATAAATGCAAGGTTATGCACTTTGGCAAAAATAATATAAATGCAAGTTATACACTAAATAGCAGTGTGTTGGGAGTTTCCTTAAGTGAGAAGGATCTTTGGGTTTTTATAGATAACAAGTTGTCTAATTCTGGGCAGTGTCATTCTGTAGCTACTAAAGCAAATAAAGTTCTGTCTTGCATAAAAAAGGGCATAAACTCAAGGGATGAAAACATAATTATACCTCTTTATAGATCCCTAGTAAGGCCTCATCTGGAGTATGCAGTGCAGTTTTGGACTCCAGTCCTTAGGAGGGATGTAAATGAGCTGGAGAGAGTGCAGAGACTAAGTGCAACTAAACTGGTTAGAGGGATGGAAGACTTAAATTATGAGGGGAGACTGTCCAGGTTGGGGTTGTTTTCTCTGGAAAAAAGGCGCTTGCGAGGGGACATGATTACACTTTACAAATATATTCGAGGACATTATAGACAAATATCAGGGGACCTTTTTACCCATAAAGAGGATCACCGCACCAGAGGCCACCCCTTCAGACTAGAAGAAAAGGACTTTCATTTGAAGCAGCGTAGGTGGTTCTTCACAGTGAGGACAGTGAGGTTGTGGAATGCACTGCCGGGTGATGTTGTGATGGCTCATTCTGTTGATGCTTTTAAGAGGGGTTTGGATGATTTTTTGGACAGACATAATATCAAATTCTATTTTGATACTAAACTCTACAGTTAGTATAACTATGGGCATATATGGTTTGTGTTTGAAAGAGTGGAGATGTGTCTGTATGCATGTATGATGGGTTTTAATTTGGAGGGGTTGAACTTGATGGACTCTGTCTTTTTTCAACCGAATTTAACTATGTAACTATGTAACTATTCAGGTCCTCTCCTATTCATATTCCCAGTCTCCTATTCAAATCAGTACAAGTATGCGATCTGTTATCCGGAAACCCCTAATCCAGAAAGCTATAATTTACAGAAAGGCTTTCTCCCACAGACTCAATTTTATCCAAATAATCCACATTTTTCCTTTTTCTCTGTAATAATAAAACAGTAGCTTGTATTTGATCCAATCGAAGATATAATTAATCCTTATTGGAAGCAAAACCAGCCTATTTTCTTGAAGACTTAGGGGCAGATTTACTAAGGGTAAAATTGTCGAGGGTTTTTAGACCTCAAATTCAATTAGCGAATATTTGGCGAATAAATATTCGCCAAAAATCGAATAAAATATTTGCCAGTTTTGAGCGCATTTTTGACTATTCGCCAGAAATGTACGATCGAACAATTCTAGGAAAAATCGCCCAAAAAAACTTGAATATTCACCAAAATCGTACAAAACGAATGCTCAAAGCGTTCGGTCGTACGATTGAAATACGGCAAAAGACTTATAAAAAAAAGCCTATGGGAGCTTCCCATAGGCTTCTATTGCAATTTGGTAGGTTCAATCTGGCGAAGTAGGCAGTTGAATAAAAATTTAAAGGGCAAGTTCTTCGACTGGCGAATAGTCGAGCGCTCGAATATATATTTATTCGATCTATTTGATGCAACCGAATATTCTATATTCCATGGTCGAAAATACTTAATTTGCATATTCGAATAGTCGCAGCATCGAATTTAGACTATTTGAGACTATTCGCGCGAATATTCGAATCCTTGACACGAATTAAGAAAATCTGCCCCTATAGGTATGAAAATCCAAATTACATAATCCGTTATCCAGAAAAGCCCAGATCATTCTGGATAACAGGTTCCATACCTACAATCCAGTTGCAGATTGTCTCAGATTATCACTCCCTACATCATACTAAAAGGTGAGCAACCCCTTTAGCAACTGTGCAAAATAGGTGCCTAGTATGTGTTCTCCAATGGATTTTTGTTTTATACTGAGCAGCAATAGAATTATACAATATTGAACTAATTCAGATATTTCCTCTAGCAACTTGAACAGATTTATTTATATCAAAGCTAGTGATCAGTGTTTCACTTAACTGAAATATTCTCAAAAACGCAATGCAATATTTGTGAAATGTCACTAGAACGTCATCAAATTAATTGGAGCCAATGGGCATTTTGTATTTATTTGCATGCATTTTCTAACACCACACATAGGTGTCAACAGGCGTCTATTCTTGCACCAAATGCTTCGGTGTCAGTATTTTATTTTGCATTTTTTTCTGAAGCCAAATGCATTGGAGTCAAAGGGTGTTTTTTATTGTGGTTTTCCCTTCACAAAAATGCCTCTTTGACATGCACCAAAGGGATGGTAATAAAGATCATACGCTTGAATTGACTATGAAGATTCAGCAGTGGCAAAATGGACCAATGAAATCATTGTACAGGTATGGGATCAGTTATCCAGAAACCCGTTATCCAGAAAACTCCAAATTACGGAAAGGCTGTCTCTCATATAGACTCAATTTTACCCAAATAATCCAATTTAAAAAATTTTCCTTTTTTCAATGTAATAATAAAACAGTAGCTTGTACTTGATCCACACTTCAATATAATTGATGGTTATTGGAAGCAACTCAGCCTATTGAGTTTATTTAATGGTTACATGATTTTCTAGTAACGAAGAGCTACAAAAATCCAAATTATGGAAAGATCTGTTATCCAATCCTTATCCAAACGTTTTATATTTAAAGGCAAAGCAGCTACTATTCGGTAGACATTTTTCCTTGGCAGAGCTATGAGATTAGAAGCCTAAAAGTGATTGTTTTTTCCTATATTTAAGGGAATATTTCCTGCCCTTTAATTAATATGCCCCTAGACCTCTACAATTACATCCGTTGCAATTGGCCTCTATGGAAATTACACATACTGCTTTAGACTTTTTAAACAACACTGGGAAGTAACATCATTGTCACTTCCCTTTTGTAAGCCCCAGGGCAGTGTGCTTTGGCTGAGCATTGGAACAAAACTTTCTCTGGTACAGGAATGCTGCCAAAAATTAAAACATTTTTATTTATATACACAAATATAATGTCTAGTGCCTCATATAGATTGAATGTGGCAGGATTCCCTATTTAAAAAACGTTATATTTTAGTGTTCTGCCAAGACACGCAACCCTGGGGGCTCAGAAAGTACGAAGCATAAAACACTGCATTTATTAGAGAAATTAACATAAATAAATGAAATCGCTAAGCAATTCTTGATTACATTATTTTTGGCTGTGAAAATGAGTCACTTCTCCCCTAAGCTCAGTTTGTGGTATAATTGCAGATTAAAAATTATAGGGACGTTAGGTGCTAATGAAAACTCCCTTATTGTTTGTAATGTTACTTGCACTAGTTTTGATTTAAACTGCAAACCAGCCCATTCGGAAGGAGGACTGCTGTACCTACACGATATACAAGGCATTTCATCTCTATGACTTCTCCCAGGGACACTGCTGCAATAAAGACATCATTCATCAGTTCTCATTTTACTTCATGGAAATCGCTTAAAGGAACAGGAACACTAAGGGGCAGATTTTCTAAAATCACATGAAGGATTCGAAGTTCGATCGAATTTTCAAAAAGATTAGAATAATTCGAATACAAATCTATTTGAATATTCGACTATTCGACAGTCGAAGTACTTCCCCTTTAAATTTTTATTCGACTGCCTAGTTCGCCAAATCAAAGCTACCGAATTGGGTTTCAGGATTTTTGATTGAATAAAAAAATTCGGTCGAATGATTAAAAATGTTCAAATCGCTCTATCTGAATGATTTTATCGATCAATCAAATTTTTTCTATTCGATCGTTCCGGTAACATCATTCGAATTTGATATTTGAATTTGAAGGATTTTACTTCCCACAGTATTCCCATCTTTTCCCATGGTCGAATTCTAGGGTTTTTTAACCCTCAAATTAGAGTCCTGCAGCGGGTCGGGTACCCGCGGGTACCCGCGGGTTACCCGCAAAATCCTGCGGTACCCTGCGGACTGCTTGTAGAATTTCTGGGTGCGGGTACAGAAGCGGGCCGGTGATTCTGCAGGTTGGCGGGTTGAGGGTCGGGGATCCTCGCTATAGCGAGTTTTACTCCTTTTTCTGAGCATTTCTAATAATGATGATGTCACTTCCGGTTTACAATGACAGCACTTCCTGTTTTACTCCTTTTTTCCCTGATCGTGGCTATTTCCGATGATGTCACTTCCGGTTTACAATGACAGCACTTCCTGATTCTTGATGGTCAGCGGGTCGCGGGTCCGGGTTGCGGGTAGCTAGTCGCGGGTACGGTTCGGGTCACGGTCCAAGTGGGTAGGATTGCGGGTCGCGGGTCCGGGTTGCGGTTTGCCAACCTGCTAATGAGTGTGCCAAGTCCTGTGTGTTCTTATGGGTTTTGAACTTACAGAGATTGGCAAGACCCTGAGCCTGTGTATGGACTTTGGGTAATGCAGAATTGCTACAATCTACTGTATTTGTAGCAACTAATCATGCTTTTGGGTCCCTGTTGGGCAAACACATTTTCATTCCCCCAATTTTTTTTGCTATGATTTTTACTACTAATTTTACTATTATTATGACTTTTTTAGTAACCAAATATTAGTCTAGTTTGCCTACTCAGTGGGGTAGAGTTTATAACTATGTAACTATGTAACCCTTTTCACTAAAGGTACTAAATCAGTAAAATCAGGGAAATGCATTATATATTGGCAAAGTCACAGAAATCCGGTGTAAAATGCGGGAAATAACATGAAGCTGAGCTCTGCACCAATCAGTCCTTCCAACCTTCTGTTCTGAATCGAGCACCAATTGATGTAGGGCACTGACAGGACCCTGGAACTACCGCAACCTGGGCAAAAATATCACCACAATTGCAACAAATTGAGGCCCAACTCCCTCTGGTAATGCTGGAATTCTGGGAAAATGGTGCATTAAAGGAAAAAATACATGGTGACTGAGCTTGAATTTTCATAAGGGAATATTTACAATGTTATCTCAATAACAAATGTGTTCTAAATCTGGGTGTCTTCTATATTCCATGTTTACTGGATGTAACAGTCTCCATAGACACGTTCATAGAACTATATACGCCATGATGTCACATTTGCATTCTGGGGGTTATTGGGGAAGAGTAGAGCTGGAGGGACAAATGGGGTAAAGGAGGTGATAATAAAGGGTACCAGTGCCAAGCTCATGCCTTACATTCATGAGTCACAATGGGGCTAGTGCCCAGCACTAACTTCTTTTATAGCATTAGGTACCGGTACCCAATAAACCCGTCAAGTATACAAAAGGATGGTACATACCCAAAGACTACTTTGACCAAGGGTTTATTGATTTTCTATGTGTTTTACAATTCATCATTTCAAGCACTGCAGGGGTGCAACTACATTGATATTTTATTATAAAAAAAGACATATAACCCTATGGGGCATATTTAAAGGAGAACGAGAGGGATTTTACACTTGGGGGTGCTAAATGTTAGTAACTGCTTTTTACCTACCTAATACTCCGAGCTGGTGCTCCACCAGTACATAGAGATCAACTTCCTGCTTCCTCTGGTCTTCTCGGGCTCGCAGTAGAGTGGAAAGCCAACAACATGTATTTTGCATTTCTGCAGAAGTGTGGGATCAAATAGATGCTGAAACAAGGTATCACATCATCAAGGTAATGATGCCAATAGCTGAATGGTTAAACTGGAGATCTCATTCAACTAGCATCTGAATAATGCATAAACTATAAAGAGCAGCAAACATTAGAAACCTTTAATCCTTTAATAGCCCTGCACCAAGGAGATGACTAATAAAAAAAGTAAGTGCCCTGTTCCAGAATACCATGGATCTGTGTAAGGCATACGGACATAAACTCAGGGGGGGAGGGGGGGTTCTAGTCTGTTAGAATAAGAAAATGTTATACTCATTATGAGTCGTTTTAATACAGTTAAAGATGAAATAGAATTTTTTTGTGCATTCTTTCCAGGTATTGATATTTTATCATATTAAAATACCTACTGACCATACATATATAGATCGCTTAAAAAAACTTTTAAATTTGAAATAAACCAAATAGGATTGTTTTGCCACCAGTTTAGTTACCATCTACTACAGATTAGCTACTACAAGCTACTGTTATTATTATAATGGAATCATTCAAAATATGCAAAATAATTGAAAACATATTTAAATAATTTAAAAATAAAATAGAAACTATGGGAGATAACCTTCCCTTAACGCCACTGGTTAAGGTGCAGTGCGGGGGAGCGGAAGTGAGAACAGGCAGGAGAAGGGGGCGGGGCAAAATACCCATGTAGCATGTCGGGTTGAAGATAAGGAGCGAGTAAGACAAGGGGCAAATTCATCATTGCGCGAAGCGCCTAACGCTAGCGCTAATTCGCCAGAGTGACGTCAATTCGTAACTTCGGAAATTCACTAACATCTGCCGAATTTACATTAGCGAAGTAGATAGACTTGCGCAACTGCGCACCCTTATGCCAGATGAAGTTGCGCACTGACGAATGATTGTAAATTCGCAAATTCACTAAGATGAACATTTTCCTGAACGTTAGCACTTAAGCTAGACGTTACTTCGCCGGGTCAGACCAGGCAAAGTTCAATAAAATAGATAGGAGGTTGAAAAAAAAATGTAACATTTTTTCTAAGTCCCAAAAAAACGCTGGCGTATTTTAGCATAGGAGTTATATTTTTTTGGGGTGGTTACCCTCCTTTCCCCCAACATTTCCTAACATATGGCAACACAACTATACAGGGGGCACATGTAGGGCAATAGGACAACTTTATTTTATATATTAAAGGTTTCCTGGGCTTGTGTAGTGGAATGTAGTGGCTGTAACATATACTTCTATTATAACTTAAAGTTCCCGCCATATGCAAATTAGGCTTTGCTAGCATAACAGCGATCCGCCTAGCAAAGTAACACTAGTGCAAATACGCTACCGTTCGCCAACCTGAGCGTAAATTTGTACTTGTCAATTTGCATAGCGCTGGCGAAAATTTGCCTCGGAATTTTCCCCCTGGAACGTGTATGATAAGGAGTGGTGTAATGAAAAGGAGACAAGACACAAGAAAAGTACCTGCAGAGAGAAGATAGATTGCAGTGATACAAAAGCAAAATGGATTAGTAGTGATGGGCGAATTTGGGGTGATTCGCTTCGCCAAATTTTTCGTAAATTAGTAACAAACGGCAAAATAATCTTGAAACGCCATCGTGTCTCGTTTTGGACGTTGGTGTCCGTTTTTTGGACGCTGGCATCCAAAAACGCGGGAATTCACCGCAAATTCACCCCAGGCGAATAAATTCACCCATCACTATTGATCAGTACAGATTTTGTATATGTCTGAATCTTGACAGCAAGGCTTTAGGGGCAGAATTAACAGCACCCTGTATCAACTCCTGGTAATTCCAAGCAGAGCATGTGTTGCTAACCTTTACTAGCTTCCTCATTGGAGCCTCTGACTGCTTTACTAACTACCCTGATGTGACAATATTCCTAGAGTGAGCTATTACAAATCTTAGCACCTTACTGGGCCTTCAAAAGTATGTGTTGTGTGAGGGTTGCATGGTTGCAGCCCACACAATCTTGACTGACTGAGCAGCCCCTACAACAACTGCCTAGTGAGTCAACTCTCCTTGGTCTGGGCTGCAGAAGTTTAAGACTTGGCAGGAGCTGAAAATAGGGGCATTGGCAGTTTTGCATGGTTATATGTAAAAGGTGTGAAAATTGCATCTGCATCATTAGGGGTTCACTGAGGTTCTCTAACATGTCTTTAATTGCATGTGATTTTGTAACCACATGTGGGAAACTGCTGCCCCAGGTCAAGAATTAAAAATGTGTTTTCATGGCACAAGAATGTATTTATGTGGTTCATGCACTTTGTTTTATTATTGTATCTGATTTATCTGACACCCATATGATTTTTCTGTTGCTTCTAAAAATTGGATGGAGGGCTTACATATTTACTGCATGGGATAAAATGATAAAATGAAAAGCAACTGTATGAAAGTAGTCAGGTGGAGCATCATGAATTGCCTAGGATGTTTGCTTAACAGGGGATATCCAACCTGATACCAAAAGCACAAAGTTAATGTACATGCTGAACCTATTCTATACTCATAATATACCCTGCCATGCACATTTGCACATTTAAAACATTGCATGCAGCAGCCCCTTCTTTTCCATGAAATTTACCAGTGCACTCAGAAGACATTGTTCCCCAGAAGTCATACCTCCTGACAGATTTGAAACATAAGACATAAACTCTACTTTAAATCTGTGAAGAACTATCCCTTGCTTTTGAAGAAGAAACCCATGATACATTTTTATATAGCAGATAGGTATATTTACTTCAAAAGTAGAACAACTAAAAAAAAATTAGGTACAGGTATGGGACCTGTTATCCAGAATGCTTGGGACCTGGGATCTTTGGAAAAGGGATCCTTCTGTAATTTGGATCTCTATACTTTAATTCTACAAATAAATTATTAAAAAATAATATGGATGCACAGAATCCAGGATTTGGTTCAGGATTCCACCCACTCTAAGTGCCTGGCTTAACCAAATCTCAATACAAAAAATCACATCACACAAATAAGGAAGACAAATATTTTCTACCACACAGTCCCTCTTTTTTTCCCTAATTTACATATGAAAAGGTTTGGATTTGGTTCAGTATTCAGCTCAATCTTCCTAAATAAGATTCTGGATTTGGCCAAATCCTAAAATAGTGGATTTGGTGCATTCCTATAATAAATAGGATTGTTTCGGATCAAATAAGAATTTGGCTAAAGTAAAGGAAACATTTTAAAATGTTGAATAATTTGATTAAAATGGAGTCTGAGGGAGATAGCCTTGCCATAATTAAGAGCTTTCAGGATAATGGGTTTCTGGATAACAGATCCCATACCCATAACATACCATTAGATCCTGAATGTTATTCCACCACTAACTTGTAACATCTACGATAATCAAACTTCTAGCCGGTATCCAAATTTCAGTCCAGCTTTTGTGTTGTTCCTAAAAGGCCACCATAGACTTGTAAAATGGAAAGTTTTGCAAAGCTGGAGGACAAAGTAAACTTGATACTGGCCATGAACTTTTCCAGAGCTTCAAGTAAATAAACAATGCACTTTCTAATAAGAGTTAGTTAGGCCAAGCTATTAAAGGTTATTGCATGGATAAATACCATGCACGAAAATATGCTGACGCACAGATTCCTTCCAGTAATTTACTATCTATTTTATTTCCTATAGGTTTAGGAAACATTTACAATTACTATTTATAATTATAATAAATATTAGTTTAACAGTATGTAATAACCACTGCTAAATAAAGTACACATATGTAATCGCATAATGCACTATAAACTGAAGGACTAGTGCTACGTAACTAAATCCCCACACCAAAAAACTTGCTGGGCTTCTTTTTGATTTAATGGGTTTTCTCTATATTTTTCCCAGGCTAGGATACTGTATGCCTGAGTATGATAGGACAAATGTTTGTGACACTGAACCATAAATGAATTGACCTCAAAAATAAATTCACTCAGACAAAAAAGCAATGTGGCGAGCAGCATAAAGTTATGGGGCTTATTTATAAATGTTAGTCACAACTTGCATTCAATTTGCTAGCTCACAAAATAGAGTTAATTTTAATGCATTGACTGCAATTGGCATTTGTGAGCTAGGCAATTGGTGCAACATGCTTGCAATTAAGCTAGAATTATGCTTAATTGCAAGCATGTTGCACCAATAGCCAATTGCAGTCAATGCATTAAAATGAACACTATTGTTGTAAGCTAGCAAACTGAATGCACAATTCAGAAATAACACAATGTCCAGGCTGGCAATTGGTGCAACATGCTTGCAGTTAACAAAGTTGTACAACTCTCTCCAACAAGGCACACAGTTTTCAACTTTATCACAAATGGCTAAAATTATGACTATCCCTAAAACCATCCACAGATCTAACAAATTGTCAAAATTATAGGCTCATATCCTTATTAAATATTGATATTAAATTTTATCTACCAATTTAGCCACTCGGCTCAACTTGTACCTTCCTCAATGGATATATAAGGACCAAGTTGGGTTTATACCCGGGCGACAGGCAAGTGATGCTATTAGATGCCTTTTACTGTTGATCCACAAGGCAGGCAACTTTCGTTAAAGCCCTATTGCTGAAGCTGGATATTAGAAAAGCTTTTGACACAGTGTCTTGGCCATATCTGTATCATATACGTCAGCAGATTTGGTCCAAAGTTTCAAATATGGGTGAAAGCGTTGTACCAGTCTCCTTCTGCTTATGTCTCAGTGATGGGATATCTGTCCCCAACATTTACATTACACCGGGGTACCAAACAATGGTGCCCTTTATCACCTATTCTATTCGACCTTGCCATCAAATCTTTGGCTGCCCTTATAACAGCCGACCCTAATATACAAGGCATTAATGATTTGCACCACAAAATATCTTTGTTTGAAGATGACGTCACAATGATGGTTACCCAGCCTTCGACCTCTTTGCTTAACCTATTTAACCTGCTGGATACATTTGGGGACATATCTGGTTTGACTATAAACCCTGAGAAATCACTCCAGAGACTGTCAAACTTTTAAAACTAAATTTTGAATTTAAGTGGTAGTCCAGCTACATTTCAATACTTTGGGTCAACATTACTGCGTTGTATTCGAACTTATACATGTACAGTATAATTACCCTAAACTCTCTAACTAAACTGATGGAAGAGTGGAGTAGGTACCACATTTCATGGATCGGAAGTATAAATTTCAATAATATGACCCTACTGCCAAAGATTTTATACTATTTCGGAACTCTCCCTGCTTTAATCAACCTTTCACATTTGAAATAGTTTCAGGGGAAGATATTAAGGTAGATTTGGAATAAAAAGTCCCCAAGGTTCAAACAGAAAACCCTTTATGCGTCCAAGGCACAGGAAGGTCTAAGCCTTCCAGATTTATTGCATTATTATTATGCTGCCACTTTTGCACCTTGGCTCAGCGAGCCCTCAGTGGATACAACAGGAAAACAATCTTTGTACCCCTTTCACGGCAGAAGCGTTGCTATGGCCTATAACCCAAAAACACTGGACACCACTTAAAAAATATGGGACAGAGTCATGTATTCCACCACACTTACGTCTCCATGGGCACCATTCACACCTTTGTTTCACAACCCGGACTTTATACCTGGCCAGAATGTTGTAGCCTTTCAGTGGTGGCATTCAAATAACATTACCAGAATTTTCAATTGCTTTACGGTACAGGGACCCATTACAGTACTTAATTTACAAAGTCAGAAGCCTTTAGAGCACTACAGGTGCTACATTATGCCTTTTCGTTTAAGACTCACTGGGAAGCAGTGGAGAACAATGTGTCCTTTTTTGAAAGATGGTGCATTTACCCATCCTATTGAATGGGTATGCTCTCTATATTGTGTTTTAAATGATTTACCAAATCTCAGGGTGCATACTTACGTCCAGGCATGGGAAAGGACACATTGTCAAACCACTGCCTGGCTGCTAAGAAAAGTAAGACCCAAGCAGCCAAATACCGGATCAAACTATAGAGCTGCTAAACAAAAAGTGAAATAACTGAAAATCTATAAAAATTTAGAACTAGTTGATGTCTCAGAATAGCTACATCTTCATCTAATGTTGATTCAAAGATGAACTACCCTTTTAATTATAGGACTGTTTCATCAAGACCTTTCTTACTTGAAAGTAAATAGGATTTAACCACAGTTTAAGGGCTCTTAGAATTATTTTAAAGGGATACTGTCATGGGAAAAAATGTTTTATTCGAAAAGCATCAGTTAATAATGCTGCTCCAGTAGACTTCTGCACTGAAATCCATTTCTGAAAAGAGCAAACAGGTATTTTTATTTTTCATTTTGAAATCTGACATGCGGCTAGACATACTGTCAATTTCCAAGCTGCCCCAAGTCATGTGACTTGTGCTCTGATAAACTTCAGTCACTCTTTACTGCTGTACTGCAGTACTGGAGTGATATCACCCCTCCCTTCCCCCCCAGCAGCCTAACAACAGAACAATGGGAAGCAGGGCCGGAACTAGGGGTAGGCAGAGTAGGCGGCCACCTAGGGCGCAGTCATAGGTGGGGTGCACTTTTGAAGGGAAATAATGTTTTTTTTTAATTTCTTTAAGTTTTAACTTCGGCCCTGTCTCCAGCAGGAGCGTTCTGCTCTACTTCAGTCCCCACCTCCCTCTTACTTGCCCTTTGCCTGGCACAGATCTGGGGCAATATTTTTGCTGCTGCTCTGGCACAGGCTGGTGGCACAGGTACAGACTTGGGGGGTAATGGCTGATGGTACAGTTACAGACTTGGGGGGGCAATGGCTGGTACAGACTTGTGACACAGGTACTGACTTAGGGGGCAATGCTGGTGGCACAGTTACAGAATTAGGAGGCAATGCTGGTGGCACAAGTACAGACTTAGGGGACAATGGTTGGTAGCACAGGTACAGACTTGGTAGGCAATGGCTTGTGGCAGAGGTACAGACTTGGGGGGGTAATGGCTGGTGGCACAGATACATTTTTGGGGGCAATGGCTGGTGGCAGAGGTATAGAATTGGGGGGGCAATGGCTGGTGGCACAGATACATATTTGGGGGCAATGGCTGATGGTATAGGTACAGACTTAGGGGGCAATGCTGGTGGCACAGGTACAGATTTGCTGCAATATTTTGAGTGCTGCTGGTGCAGATACAGATACAGATTGGGGACAATATTTTGGGTGCTATTTGCTGACACAGGTACAGATTAGGGGCTGGCTGGCACACATACAGTTTGAGTCATTAATGTGTTATTAGGTTTCTTTATTTAAGAAAAAGTGAATAGGTGAGAAATGGTCATACAGAACGGGGGTGGGGGGGGGCTTTGATTGTACCTCTTGCCTAGGGTGCCAAACTACCTTGGCCCGGTCCTGATGGGAAGGTAACTAGATAACAGCATCCTAACACAAGATTCCTAACAACAACTTCTGGGTGGATCTAAGAACAGCACTCAATAGTAAAAACCCATGTCCCGCTGTGATTCCTTCAGTTACATTGATAAGGAAAAACAACAGCCTGCCACAAAGCAGTTCTATCCTAAAGTGCTGGCACAAGTCACATGACCAGGGGCAGCTGGAAATTGACAAAATGTCTAGCCCCATGTCAGATTTAAAAATTTTATATAAAAAAAATCCATTTGCTCTTTTGAGAAAGTCTGCTGGGGTAGCACCATTAACTCATACATAAAAACATGTTTTCCTATGACAGTATCTCTTTAAATGCACTTTTTATTTGTAAACACATGAAAAAACACCCATGTATAAAAATCCTTACTGGCCAGCCCTCTAGCTTTTATGCTGTAATTCAGCAATCTTTCAATATATATTGTTATTGGGCCGGTAGTATATATAGTATATTGCTGAACCAGATTTCTTTACTATATGCGCAACATATTAAAATGATTTCTAAACATGATCAAATACTTTCCTAGCCCCCATTCACACAAATACATTATGTAGCCCACTATAGATTTTTCTGGCTCTGACAGTGAACTCAACACTATTCTTTAAGCTCTAAAGGTGTTAAAAATGCATTTTTTTAAAGGTAAAACTAATGAAATACATAAACCAACAATAATACTGAGATTTACCATTCCAATAAGCTTCTCACATTATAACACCTTCTCATAACCTACTTTTTTATTGAAGAAACAAAGCAACTACACATTGTCTGTATTTTCAATATCTACCAGCAATTAGTCACCCCCCACCCGCTCCAGTTCTCTGGCCCTATATGAAATAATGAACGCACCCCACCACCACGTATTTTAGGTTTAAACTGAGGGCAGAGCATTACAGTTTCAATTACTCAGCATTATTGCAAAACCATGCCTGAATCATATGTGCCTGGATATGTCATTTGCATCCACTAAAGGCTTAGCGTGCAGCTGTGACTGTGCATGTGGTATGAGGCAGAAATGGACCCTGCTAACTAGGTATCTCGTGTCATGGGACCTTTGATTTGCTGTGAGAAGTCATTCCTAAGCTGTGTGGTTTACCTGTCATTTTATTATATTCCTTTTCTATTGCCACTGCCAGCTCATTAATGTCTTGTAACTGGGCAAGGCAGGGAGGAATCAGTTACGCAAAGGCAAGGCTTGTGCCTCAGGGAGCAGTACATAACTCTGCATGTCAGTAAATATTTTCAGACATACAGGTATGGGGCCTATTATCCAGAATTCTCAGGAGCTGTGGTTTTCCCGGAGAATGGGTCTTTCTGTCATTTGGATCTTCCCATCTCAAGACTACTAGAAAATCATGTAAACATTAAATAAACCCAATAGGCTGGTTTTGTTTCCAATATGGATTATTTATCTCTTAGTTGGGATCAAGTACAAGGTACTACTTGGATGATTTTTTGGACAGACATAATATCAAAGGCTATTTTGATACAAAATTCTACAGTAAGGGGCAGATTTACTATTGGTCGAATTTCGAATAAAGGAAAATTAGAAATTCGACCAGGTGAAGTAAAATCCTTCAATTCGAAGGATTTTACCGCAAAATATAAAATTTGATCAATCGTTCAAATTGATCGATTCGAAGATATTAATCGATCAAATTTTTTATATTCGATCAAAAGCAATGAAACCCAATTCGGTAGCTTGATTCTGGTGAAGTAGGTGGTTGAATAAAATTTTAAAGGGGAAGTTATTCGACCATCATATTCGAATAAAATTTTATTTGAATATTCGAATTCGAGTATTCGATGGTCGAATATCCCTACTCTGCATATTTGAAGATTCGAATTCGAATTTAATGCAAATTCGATCAAACTTCAAATTCTTCACGTGAATTTAGTAAATTTGCCCCTTAGTGTAGCTATGGGCATATATATGGTTTGTGTGAAAGAGTGGAGGGGTGTGTGTGTGTATGCTGGGTTTTAATTTGGAGGGGTTGAACTTGATGGACTTTGTCTTTTTTCAAGCAAATTTAACTATGTAACTATGTAAAAGAAAATCATCTTTTAAAATTTGGATTGTTTGATCCAAACATCCGTAACATGGATAACAGGTTTTCGGATAACGTATCCCATGCCTGTACTGATTATAGTTCCATATGGTAATGTGCCTTCCAGAGTGCCACTGGTATGAGCCTTAACTCCAGCAAATTAACACCAGCTATTGAACCAATCAGAGAACTGAGTTTAGAAGCAAAAACAATCATGTCAATGTGCCAGCAGTTGTTATTATTATTATTATTATTGACAAGCGCATTGATACTCTGCATATCCACCGGCAGAAAATGCCACTTCTGTGTTTAAATTTTATTTTGGCTGTTCATGTAAAAAACTGGCATTACCTCTCTCCCACTATACAAATTCTGGTGTTTTTGTTCCCCAAAGCTGTTTTCAAAAATGCTTTGGACATGGGGTTTCTAGATAAGAGATGTTTCCATAATTTGTATCACTGTACTTTATCCTATTAAACCCAATAGGATTGATTTGCCTTCAATAAGATTAATTATATGTTAGTTGGGGTCAAGCACAAGGTACTATTTTATTATTAGTACCCTGGCAGTCCCTATATGGACTGGCAGCCTACAGGAGGCTCTATTTGTCAGTTTTATGCAACCTTGCCTTCGAGTTAGGAATTCACCTACTTTGATGACACTTGGGGCACCAGCCAAGCTACTGGTTGGGGAGCAATGGTTAAGGGGAACCATGTGCAATACCACTATGCATTTCTTCATTATCAAGAGAAAATCAAGTGATCGGTTATAAATACCAGAAATTGAAAAAAAAAACAGCAATTGAACGGAAATGTTGTTTGCTGCGTGTCTGTGCTGTTTGCACACATTTACAAATGCAGCAGCAAATGTGGAATGCTAAAATGTCATAAAATTGTACATATAATGATGATAAAATGTCCTTGTACTACAATGTAACTACAATGTACTTCTGGCAGTGCTCTGATGAATTGTGGGCAAGTGTACAGTTATATGTGCGTTTATATTTATATCCTTTTAGGGTACTTTCATACCTTGGTATAGAGATAGCAACAGATAGATAGATAGATAGATAGATAGATAGATAGATAGATAGATAGATAGACACATATAGATTAGATAGATAGATAGATAGATAGATAGATAGATAGATAGATAGATAGATAGATAGATAGTGCTGCTAAAAACAAGCCTCCTCAGAATGAAGTAAGACTCTGGTGCAGGAACACATAAATCTTCCCATGTAACAGTAAAAAGCATTAACAGCAATCATGAATATGCTAACATTTAGAGCACTGAGTAGAGTAGTCTTGGCAGATCTCTGACTACTGAGTCCAGGTGCAATGGCTACAGGCCAGGGCCACCCTATGAGTGAGCACATTTTCTCTACATTTACACTAATGAATATTTTTTTCGGCCTCATTATCCTCAGCTCTATAGTACCTTATAATCTGATTAAAGCAAACAAACAAAAAAAAAAGCAGTTTTGACTTAGATCATTGTTTGAAAGTACAGTGTACTTCCCCTGATGTAACACAGGAAATCATTCTCTAGCAATGTGGTTCCCTTCAATTAGCAAACACATAAACCATCGCTAAGAACATTTGTGCATGCGTGAAGACTGGAACATGGCTGTATGGTACATATCAAAGGGTCAGTCTCTAGTCTTAGCACCAACATGTCATAACTTTTTACCCTTTTACTTCTCTGGCTATTCAAGTGAATTCGCAAAAAGACTTACATGTGAACGGTTTGTAGTTACCCTCGTGGCGGCTATCCATATGGCTGCACTCCGTTTCAGCCTAGGTATACAGGATTCACTGGAAAATGGATAAACGGAAGCTTGATAGCCACAGGTAAAAAAGTGAAAAAACTTTATTTCCAAGTAAACATAAAAGCATAAACAGGCATCTTACTTGAGACCTAAAGCTGAACTGTGACATGTCTAGTCACCTAGTCAACCTATTCAAGTGAATTCCCCTGAAATACAATTATTTTAATTCAAAGTAATGTTGCAATGAGGGGGGTCTGTCTTAATATTTTTTTTTTTACAGTGAGAGCTGTGAAGATGTGGAATTCTCTCCCTGAATCAGCTGTACAAGCAGATACATTACATTTGCTTTAAATGGCATGTAAAGGCAAAAAAAAAATATATAATTTTTACTTTCTTTAATGAAAAAGAAACCTATTTCCAATATACTTCAATTTAAAAACGTGTACCGTTTTTATAAGAAACCTGACTGTATGCAGTGAAATTTCCCCTTCATAACTGCTCTGCAGGGAAACAATCATACTTAATAACAGCAGGGGGAGCCCCTGCCTTACTTCCCAGCCTTGCAGAACTCAAGCAGCATTATTTCCCTGTAGAACAGTCGGTGACTGTGTAGAGAATTGTATTGGATTTTATTTTTGCCTTCACTGTTTCCAACTCCAGCTGCAGCAACAAAGATAATAGAGCCAAATTTAAACAGCCACTGGTTCTGGAGAATTGGAGAAAGTTTCTATTAAACAATACAAAAACTATAAAATCCACATTTGATTACATGACAACACAGGACCAGTGCAGTCTGTATACTCTTTATCGGCTACTGACAAATATTATTTGAGTTGTGCTGTTTTCATAATTTATGACGATCCCTAAGCAGCCCAGATCACACTGAGCATGTGCACAGTCTTGGTCTTGCAAAGATGTTTAACACATTTACAAGATGACAGCCCCTGTGGCCAACTTTGAAAGCATAAATAATTTGTTTTATTAGGCTTGTGGTGCAGTAAGTTGATGTTTATGTTTTGTATACAAAATACAGCATTTCTAGCATTATTCTATTTTAAGAATTGGTAGGATGGCTTTTTAGCAAGTGAGGGAATACTGGGTTATGAAAGATATCTCAAAGTACAAGTTGATTCAGGGACTAGTCCCATTGCCATCTTGGAGTGAGGAAGGAATTTTTCCACATCTGAGGCAAATTGGAGAGGCTTCAAATCTTCCTCTGGATCAGCTTGCAGGTAAGTAGGTCATATATAGACTTCAAAGGTTGAAGGACGTGTGTCTTTTTTCATCCTAACTTGCTACAAATTCAGTTTTATCAGGAGGCAACTAACAGGAAGCAGGCAGTGTGATATTGGAGAGTGGTGGGAAACATATGTTGAACATTTTACCCAGTTTGGAATCAGACTGAGGACCCCAGTTGTACAAAACAGCAGTGCTAACCATTGAGACTCCTTGTGAATTACCCAGTACAGGTATGGGATCCGCTATCCAGAAATCTGTTATTCAAAAAGCTTCAAATTATGGAAAGGCTGTCTCTTAAGTAATCCAATTTTTTAAAAAAGAATTCCTTTTTCTCTGTAATACTTGATCCAATCTAAGATATAAGTAATCCTTATTGGAAGCAAGACCAGCCTATTGGGTTTATTTAATGTTTACATCTGGAAAACCCCAGATCCCAGATCCCAAGCATTATGGAAAACATGTCCCATACCTGTACCTGATATCCTTTCACATGTGTTCTCGTAGACAGTCACCCAGTACCAAATAACAACTGGCTTATATTATCAATAATTAATCTTTGCTGTTTGTTAATTTGTCAAACTTATTTTTTCAGATGGCGTCAATTTTTTTTCCTTATAATCATGGAAAGGTTTCAATATAATATAGTAATTTATGATGAAAAAAGACATACGTCCATTGAGTACAGCATTCTGGTTCAAATGAAACCAGCCTAACTGCTAGTTGATCCACAAGAAGCATGCCCACTTTGCCTCAGAGAGGGTAAAAATGAATTCCTGACTCCAAGATGGCAATCTGACCAATCTTTAGATCAACTTTGTGCTAAAAGCTAATTTCAGTAACTGAAATATTTTTTCAGTTACTGTTTGCTAAACAATAATGCAACCCATTCTTGATGGTATCTAATGAATATGCCAGTACAACTAATTCAGGGATAGAATTCCACAATTCCATAATTCTTGATAGAAAAAGGTTCTTGTATATTTTAATGGAACCTCCTCTCCTCTAGTTGCAAATAAATACCCTCATGTCTGATGTTATGATCTACTGATGAATAAAACATTACAGAGTTTGATTTGTTTCCTTACATTTATCTCTTCTCAAGATATTGTATGATCGGACATCCCCATCTCCCGACCTGCCACTAACCTTCAGATTAAATAAAGTAGTAAAAGAGCAGATCAGCCAATGTTCTGCCCCTAACAGCAATCGTACTGAAGTTTATGTCCGACAAAGCTGGTGGCAGTCTCCCACTGAAGATCATCAGATCAGCAATACATGAAAAGATATCATCAGCAGCCAACCAAAATCTTTTAAACTGTCTGATCGACTGGACGACCGATTGGCATGGCAAGACAAATGTTGGGACACTCCACACACTATCCATCTTCAATTAGTACGATCAGATTGTTGCGTCCATGGCCAGCTTCATTCAAAAATATCCAGTTTGTTTCTTGGGACTTCTAAACCTTTACTATATGTGTTATATTGGTTCCTTTTCATCTACCCCCATAGGTTGTGATTTGTTTTTGTTTGGCTTCCCAAGGGTGTATTCCATGAAACATGTTAGTTTAAGAACATTCTAAAGATATACCATCATCCAAACTGTATTCCCTGGAAACATTCTATCCAGTTCGCCGGATAACAGTTATCTGTTATTGATCTTTATGAATTAATGACCCAGCCCCACCCAGACACTATTTTTCATCAGCATATTCACAGGCTCCTAGCAGTTTATTCAGCAGGCCCCTAGTCTTTTTATTATTTTTTAATATCAAGATCCAGCAAAGCATACACAGTCATGGCAAAAAGTTCAAGCAAACAAATTTGTACTATAAGATATGACATCATACAAAATGAACAAAATAATTAGGACTGGTTTGACTGTATATTGTGTCTAGTCATTTAAGTTAAACAAAAATCTACATGTTTTCCTTATTTTTTTATAATTAAGTATTGGTAGATCATTGTTTTGTTTTTCCTCAATTATTATAGAAACAAAGATAATTTGCTTATAAAGAGCTTCTTATCCCTAAATAAACAATCTTCTCACTTCTCCCAGTCACAGCTTATTTTGTAGATTTACAGATAACCAGACCTTGATTATATATGGGATTTTAACTGAGAACGGTCATTTGATAACATCCTTCTTCTCTTCCCACACTTGTTCTAAAGAACCAGACAAATGGAAAATTAAGGCAGTTTAAGTTTCACTGCTGGCACTGTTTTATACAATATGAGGCCCATTTACTAACAATGGAACCAAAATTATTGGTTTTCCAATTAGTTTAAAATCTCAAAAAAATTGAGATTTATTAAGTATAAAAATCATGAAAACCTCTAATACAAAACTTCGCCGGGCAAAAGTTGTCAAGGTTCTATAGAAGTCAGTGGGAGCTATGCCAACTGGATGGGCCATTTTAAAGGAGAAGGGAATGTTAAAATTAAGTAAGTCATAGAAAGGTCCACCTAAATATACCAGTAAACCCTCAAAGTAATGCTGCTCTGAGTCCTCTGTCAAAAGAAACACTGCATTTCTTTCCTTCTATTGTGTACACACGGGCTTCTGTATCAGACTTCCTGCCTTCATCTTAAACCTCCTTGCCCCAGGCGTGAACATGCTCAGTTTGCTCCTCTTCCCCCCCTCCCTTCTCTGCTGTATTCTGAGCCCAGAGCTATGAGTGAGCAGGGAGAGACTCAGGCAGGAAGTGATGTCACACAAAGTTAATACTGCAGCGGCTATCCTAAACAAACAGAGCGCTTCTAGAGCTTTTTACTCAGGTATGGTAAAACATTCCACAGAATAAATATAGCATTCTAGCTTGCACTATTGCAGCTAATCTATTGGCAATAAAATGCTTCCCTAGCTTTCCTTCTCCTTTAAATTAATTCAAACCTTTAGAGTTTATTACATTTTTTTAGACGAGGAAGTGTCCGAAATTTTTAGGGGTTTTAGAGGTTGTCACAATTTTTTGGATCCTTCAGCGTAATTTTCCGTTCTGGCAGGTCTTTTAATAAATTCCATGGCATTCGTGGTTTTTAGAGAAAGTGGCTTTACTTGTGGTTTCAAAAATCACTAAAAGCATGAAAATTAGACTGTCAATAAATAGGCATCTAAATAACAAAAATCATAGATATTTCATAAATAAATATAACCCAAAGAGTATACTTGCACAAGGGGTATTTTGCTTCTTTCATTTCTGAACACAAAAAGCTCACTAATATTGCAATCTGTCTTTTGTTGCAGTTGGTGAATATGCAGTCTAACCCCCTAATGTTAAATTCGCTGTGAATTCCCGCAATTTGCCACCGGTGAAAAATTTGTGAACCGATACACGCGCCGTTTCGTGAATTTTTCACCAATTCGCGAATTTCGCAGGAAACAAGAACATAACAGCAAAATAAAAGTAAAGTAAAATCCATATGTCCCAAGACAGTCTATGTGAGAAACACTCCATTAGTTACAGTCCTTGATCCACATTAAACTTTTCATGCTTCACATTCTTTCTGTTCTGAACAAGAAGAACCAGCGAAATTTACCAGGTGACAAAAATAAGTTGATGTTCCCCACAAATCACTGTACTTTGTCTTAGACACCAAATATAGCTCTACAAATGTAATGTGCAAAGCATCACTCCCACGTTGTCTCCAGAGCTCAATATACTGTCATCTTGTCGACTCAGACCGAAATGTATGCTTTCAATAACACGCTGTAAATCTAGGCATGTTTCCAATGTAGTTGGAATGACACTATTGACACTTTTCACATCTAGTAACATATTTTTGGCCTGGCTAGTAGAACATGGGTATATCAAGGAGGGTAGGCCCATCTATAATAGTTCTTCAGTTTTACAAGCATACATCTTCTCAAACAACTCAACTTGCTGGGCACAAGTGGCTCTGGAACACACAATATTAATTTATACACATGCATATTATAGCATTCGCATTCCATGTCCTTGTCGAAACCTGCTCTGTGGGTAATAACACAGTAATAACACAATGCCAAAAACAGTAGCAAACTTATGGTATAACTCACTAGACAATGAACACTCACAACACAGTCACACAACCAGAAACAGTGCTGAGAACGTTGTGTTTCTTACTCTAGTTCTAGGATTCCAATCCTCAATTTACTGACCCACTATGTCATAACTGGACGTGAGCAAACTTTATTTACTAAAAACTGTTTCAATTAGAAAGGAGACCCACATTGCTGTTTTTTGTTTCATTTTGAACACTGGTTCCCAAATGAAAAAGGGAGCAAATAAAATTGCCAAACCAACTGATATATTCGTTACAAAGTATTGTTTTAGTATAAATTTAGAATCTTTCACAGCTAATTTAAAGAATACAAAGAATTGGGCTACTTCAAATATTCCCTGGAGTGTGCAGTCTTTAGGAATGCATTATTCATCAGGTGTCAAAATGACAAACTCTACAAACAGCTCTTTGATTGGGGCTCACTCATGTTACTCAACAATAGTATTGAAGGATTCATATGACCAGTCCAGGTGGAGCAAATAAGTCATGAAAACCTGCCTGTCCCTGGCACTATGTGTAATCCTTAATAATGTTGTCCAAGCGCATATTATTATATCACGTTAATACATTTTGCACATTCTCATGCAGAGTATCAATAATTTTGATGAATGGTCAAAGTATATGCACAGATTTTGAAAACGATTGTGCAATTACAGTGCTAACGTTTGTACATTATGCTGGAGAAATGGGAAAAGAGCATTGAATTACGAGTAAGAACAGCAGTTTGATCGAAATTGCATTTTGCTCACTGCACTTGTTATGTAGAGTATTAAATAACCTCTATTACAAGTCACTGATGAGTATTATGACTACATAAAATATGACTATATATAAGCATAACGACAAAGGGCAAGTGTTGTTATACAGGTTATGAGACTACATGGTAGTCGCATGGGAGTTCAGGTAGACAAATTAGTAGTTTTGCATCTCCTTAAGGCTAGGTCCAGACAACTGCGGATCTCAGCCTGTGTGTCTCCACAGGCAGAGAATCAGCTCCCCAGCTGCTTCTCCGTTCCTGCTCTGCCTGCACCTGGAAGCATTGTCTCGGCTATGGTGCAGGCAACCAATTACAACATTTTCCATGTCTTGCCAAAATCCACCCATAGTTAGAAGACATGGGGAACAGCAGGGCAGCGGATTCTCTACAGGGGGTATGCATCATTTGGCCCTAGACTAAAGAAGTGAAGTTTTAAAGAGGAATGTTGTTCCCACTCATTTCTATGGAGCATCAGTGTCCCAACAATTATTATTATTTTTGTTATTAATATGTATTTTTAGAGTGCCAACATATTGTGCAGCACTGTAAAATAAATGTGTTTATACAAAGAAATCAAATGAATTACATACATAAAGCGTTACATACTTAACGATCAATACCAGTACAAAGGGTGGGGAAGGCCCTGTGCAAAAGAGCTTACAATCTAAAGGGGAAGGGAATGAGACAAAAAGATCTGTGAGTGGGCAAGATCAGAAATAAGCAAGGTGAGCTATGTATCATATGGTATTGCATTTGGTAGGTACACAGAGTGAGTGGAGGCTTCTCTAAATAAGTGTGTTTTAAGAGATCTTTTGAAAGGAAAAAACGTTGGGAGAAAGTTGGAGAGACTGTGGAAGAGAATTTCAGAGGAGGGGTGCAGCCCTTACAAAGTAGTGAATGCGAGCATGTGAGGAGGTAATGAGAGAAGAGTTGAGGAGCAGATCAAAAGAGGAGCATAGTAAGTGTTTAGGTGAGTATCTAGAGATGAGTTCAGAGATGTAGGGTGGGACATAGTTATGAAGTGCTTTGAATATCAGAATTTTATTCTGAATGGTAGGAAAGCTCACTGTTAAGTGAGTATCTAGGGATGAGTTTAGAGATGTAGGATGGGGCAGAGTTATGAAGTGCTTTGAATGTCAGTGTTATGAAGTACTTTGAATGTCAGAATTTTATTCTGAATGGTAGAGGAAGCCGGTGCAGGAATTTGCAGAATGGTATGGCAGAGGAGAAACAATTGCTGGGGTGTAGTGATGAGCAAATCTATTCCGTCGAAAAATTTGCGAAACGAGTCGCGGCACGTTTTTGACTCTCGGCGTGTCGATTTTGACGCGTCGCGTCATTTTCGGCGTGCAACTCGTTTTTTTTTACACCAGCGAATTTTCGGCAGGCAAATTTTCGCTAGCTTTTCGTGAATCGCGGGAATTCACCCATCACTACTTGGGTGTATAAGCATGGCGGCAGTGATCATTATGGCCTGGAGAGGTGACAGTCTCTGGCGGGGTAGGTGAATTAAAAGAGAGTTACAGTGGTTTAGTGATATGATGATAGAGTGAATAAGAATTTTGGCGGCATCTTGGGTGATAAATGATCGTATTTTGGATATGTTCCTTAGATAAAAGTGAAAAGATTTAACAAGTGCCTGGATATGAAGCGTGAATGACAGGGCAGAATCTATTGTGGTTGTGATTGTGGAATTTTAACTATGATAGGAACCCCAACAGAAAGAGGAAGGGGAGAAGATGATTCTCCATTGTAGGAGACACTTAAGAAACCTTTATTGAGATAAGAAGAGAACCAGGACAGGGCCTTGTCAGGAAGGCCAAGTGAATGGAGGGACTGGAGGAGGAGCTGACGATCCACAGTGTCAAATGCAGCAGAGAGATCAATAAGTTCATGGGCACTATGGGGTCTGTTTACTAAATTGCGGTAAATTTGAACTTAAGTTTCCGCATGTTATCGATGAGAATATTTTTCCACCAGAATATTCGCAGCGACTAAGTTTACTAAACAGCGATGTGCTCAGAAGTCATTGCGATCACTTGCGGTAACTACGTTAGTGAACCAGCTTACGTTAGCGGTAATTTTAGCGAGTTGCGAATTTTTTGGTGACAATTTACATTTGCATATATTTATTGACACCAGTCAAACATGTAGGTATCATATAAACCCATACTTCATCTATCCACGCACACACCCTTCTGTCAATAGAATCCTATGAACAAGAAATCATACCAGTTATCTCTTTGTATCATTTAAATGCACAGTTTAAATGAGAATTAAACTCCCATTGAGAATTTTCTGGCCAAAAAATAAGTTAACGCCACTATATAGATGGTGGTAAAATGTTGCGAATATTCTGGCGTTAATTTTGTCTTTCACACATTTCGCTGCTTAGTAAACCATGCGTTAATATGTACGTAGCGTTATTTTCAGCGGATGAGATAACTGGCGAATACATTTTCTTGCGCAAGAAAATTAGCAAATTTATATTTACCGCAGGTTAATAAACTCGCGGAAACATATTCTGCGTTAAATTTGTCTGTATTTTGTGCGCAAATTTTTACCGCACTTTAGTAAACGGACCCCTCTGTATAAATTCACAACTCGGCACCAGCAGGCTATCTTTATTTGACTTTATACGTTCACTCAGAAGTATGTGAAAAATTTGTATTACGATATATTCATATAGCAGTCACTAATCACTGCTTCAGTAGGGTTAATGATTGCATGTTGTAGGTTGACACCCACTTATGACATCACACTTACCTGGGTGGCTCCATTTATGCTTTAAATTAACATCATGTGTGTAGTATTCACCTTCCTGAGAATGATGGTGCCGAAACGTTGAAATAAACACAATATTTGTTTTCACTATTCAAGTCCTAGGAGTGCGGTTTTTTGGTTTATATATAAATTTTCTTTTTACCTGCACCCATGCAGTTACTATAGGGGTTTTGTGTGCACCAGGTCGGACTGGATATATATTTATATTATATATATATATTTATATATAGTCTTCTATCTGGGTGCAAAACAGAAAAATGTATATATGGTAATAGAATGCTGATGCACATCAGGATTATTTCATTAAAAAATTACTTACTTTATTTGATCGACGTTTCTGTCCACATCTGGGACCTTTATCAACTTTCTTTGATTGACATTTTGGGACCAGACGTAGACCGAAACATCGATCAAATAAAGTAAGTTATTTTTTTATGAAAAAATCCTGGTGTGCATCAGCATTCTATACCATATACAGTATATATATATATATATATATATCCATATTTTCAAAAGGACCCGCACTCAGAAACTGAATTGTGAACTCAAATGTGTTTATTGATGCTCATCCAACGTTTCGGCCCGTATTGGGGCCTTTCTCAAGGACCTTGAGAAAGGCCCCAATACGGGCCGAAACGTTGGATGAGCATCAATAAACACATTTGAGTTCACAATTCAGTTTCTGAGTGCGGGTCCTTTTGAAAATATGGATGCATGAATACATTTGACCAACACACCATCTAGAGAGAAGAAAATCCGGAAGGAGTGCGTCCGCTTAAACCTACACAATTATATATATATATATATATATATATATATATATATATATATATATATATATATATATATATATATATATATATATATGCTGTCCCGTAGTACTCGCACTCAATACTCCAGCACTTTCAGTGGTGCACGATAATAAATTCATGTAGTGTACAGATGATCAGCACTCACTGTTCTTTGGTGAAGAAAAACACTCTTTTATTCAACGAATGCACATCATAATCCAACGTTTCGGACCCACATGGGGTCCTTTCAGTATGAAATTTGTGTCATTGAAAAGTATAATAGTGAGCCCAGTGGAATTTGTTAACTATGATAGATACATCTGGGATGTTATCGGTGTTAGTTGGGGGAAAGAAAAAAAATTCTGTTTAGAGAGGTTTTATTTAAGGTAGCATTGTGACATCCAGGTAGAGATAGGGGAAAGGCAGGAGGAGAGCCAAGTTAGTGATCCCAGGTGCCCAGGAGCCAAATCCACCACAACAGCAAGAACTGCCATCTGCAGTGTGAAATACAGGTAGTAACACATATTCCCATTTCTTGAGTGATATATATATATGGTTAAGAAACTGAATTAATTTTGCACATAAGTGTTTGGGCCATACATAGGGTTGCCACCTGGCCAGTATTTTACCGGCCTGACCGGTATTTTTGATGGTTCATCTCAATGTTATTAATAGGCAAAAATATAAATATATAGGAAGGCCGGTATTTTTTTCAGGAAAAGGTGGCAACCCTAGCCATACAATATATACTATATATGCACAGTAGAATAATTCTGATAATGTATTAATCATTTTGATAAGAACTATTTTAATACCAATCATCACTTTCCATTAGTAACCAGTACAGGCCAGCGCTTTGGAAATGTAACAGGGACAGGATAAAAAAAAAAACCTCTGGTATGTTGTTCAGAATATGGCTCGTCATTTCAAACTTTTCCTTTAGATCCTGCCATTATGTTGGGAGAGATTTTGTTTATTTCCAAGAGGCTGCGCTAACACTTTGTCTTGCTATGTGCTAATTGTAATGTTTTTGGCACACTTCCTTTGTAGGGTTGGTCTGTTTTTTTGCTGCATCTGTGTTTACATTACCCATGCGAGCAGTCAAAAGTCTGATCTGGGCTCTTTCAGCTCCTTTCAAGAGTAGTCCTTGAGGAGATCAACCCTACCATGCATATCTACCATCAGTTTCTCCCTGGAGTCCACCCTGATCACTTTTTACATTTCATTGACATTCTGACACTGGGAGACCAGCTCTGCAGTCTGCAGATATGAAGTGCGGATTCAAAAGCTTGTTGATAAATTGTTCTGTAAGGGCTTCACTATTCATTTCTGTCAGTAGACAGTAAAATGGCAATGGCCGTTCAACATTGTTCCAAAAACAACACTTCCTGCAAAAGGGTAGGCCACAATGCACTGACAGACTGGATTTAATCTCACTCAGTTCAGTATTAAGTGTTATATAAAATTGTACAGCTGGTGTTGAAGAGGAGCATTGTTCCCACTCAGTTTTATGAAACTCTAATCTGCGGCCCAATAATGCACGCTGTTTGCATGGAAAAAAAAACTGGATGATTTAAAAGCTAACATGTAGCAATAATAGGTAGGAAAATATCTCAGGGTACTAAAATAAGTCAATATAATAACAGACAAGAATTGCAGCATGCAGAAAGAAACATTATCGAAAGAGTCTAATGATAAACTGAAGGGTTACAGAGGTTAAGCTATATAAAATATTTCTGATACGTGTACAAATTAATATTATACGTTTCCTTTTTTCATAGTTTTTTTTTTTTTTTTAATTAAAGAAATCTGTTTTAAACCCTAGCCTCCTATATTGCTCCTGGTAATTCTTTCTGTTATTGAGAGCAACTGCAGGACTTAATCACTGGAGAACTAAAACTTATACATTGTATACTTCTATCACTTTTTTATAGCAAAGAACACTGAGAAAATGCTAATAAATGCACGTAAATAAGAACAGTTTTTTTAACGAGTTATGAATTTATTTATAAAAAAATAAATAAAATGTTAGTTTTCTTAATTATCATTATTAATTATATACATATACACATTTATTACTTGCAGTGTTAGTAAGAAGACCACACGTATTTCTCCATCACTGTAAGTTCAGATGTGGGTGTTGGGGTGAAATTCCCTTCCTTGATATTATAGCCTTGCACCCAATGACAAAAAATGTCTGTTTTAAACTTCAAATTAATTTTTATTATTAGAGAGAATCTTTTTTTTTTGTATGAGAAAGAATGGGTTTGTTAAATTATTGTAAGATCACAGTTTGTATTAAATCTATGTAAAGCGCCATATAACTTGTCAGCACTATATAAATAAATGATGTCATGAATTAATAGAAATGGAATGCGTCTTCAGAGGCACTATTTTGGCAATTTTGCTAGGGTACTTATAATGCAGTATAGGATCCGTTATCCAGAAACTCGTCATCCAGAAAGCTCCGAATTACGGTATGGCCGTCTCCCATAGACCATAAAATAATCCAAATTTTAAAAAATTTCTCTGTAATAATAAAACAGTACCTTGTACTTGATCCAAACTAAGATATAATTAATCCTTATTGGAAGAAAAGCCAGTCTTTTGGGTTTATTTAATAAAAAGAGGGTCCCCAGTGACCTCCACAGCCAATATTTTTTTCCACTGAGTCTTTTAAAGAGACAATATACTCACTCACTTATTCTTTTAATATAAAAAAATAAATTTTTTTAAGATTGTAAGCTCTTTCGCGTAGTACCTTCATCTTTTGTACCGGTTCCTGGTTGCTGTATATGTTATTCTGTATGTTCTATGTATGTAAGTCTGTATGTTGTTTGTATTAAAGCATTTATTTTACAGCTCTGTGAAATATATTGGTGCTCTAAAAAAATATGCTAATAATAATAAATAAATATTGCTCACTTTCTAATTTCCTGCCTCACTTCCTGTTCTATTGAGTCAATGCTTGTATAATTAGCTGCTTCTCATCTCAAAGTCTAACAAAGGCTGTAGCCTAGAGAAGGGACGGGCTTGTTTAAACAGAGATCCATAACCCATTTTCAACAAATTACGATGTTTAGTAAGTAGTGAGGCTGATGTATTGTTGCTAACTGTCGTTCCTTCCCTCATCCAAGCTGCAATGGGGACGGTTTGCTTAAATAGACATAATGAGCTCTTTTTAATGGTCAAATTAAGGAATCTTGGCCTGGAGTATTGGCTCACCAACCCCTTGGATGTTGCTCCCACTGGTCTCAAAGCAGGTGCTTATTTTTTAATTCCTGACTTGGAGGCAAGTTTCAGTTGCATAAACACTTGAAGTAAATTAAAAATCACACTTTATTGGCTTGATATCCTTTGTGCAAATTCACACCCCTTAGTTGGTAGTGTACCCCAACCCCAGGAATATTTTGCATGCTGCTCCCCAACTCTTTTTACATTCTATAACATACTATAAGTTAACTTAAAGAAGAACTGCCCCTTTAATTTAACAGAAGAAACACAAACTAATCAAAACAAGACCAAGATATTTTGGTAAATAACTTTTATTTTTGGTAGGTTTGTTATTAGTATGTTTTAGTTACACTGATGAACAAAACAATCAGTAATAAAAAAAAAAGTTCACAAATATATATATATATATATATATATATATATATATATATATATATATATATATATATATATATATATATATATATATATATATATATATATATATACATAAACTCTTTAAAAATGCTGTGGAATGAACTGTATAACTAACCTACACTTCAGTTAATAGTTGTAAAGCTTTTATTTATATTAGAACTACTGCATTCAGGGCCAATTTAGTTTATGTGCACTAACCAGGCCACTAGCAACCCCCCTTCCCTCACAACACCAAAAGCTCTAGCCCAACCAGTCACAATCCCAAACCTTTTAGCCTGTTTGAATTAGAGAGATGGGAGCCACACTAGGAAATGGGTCAGAGATATGAACAGCTGTCAAATGTCCTGCCCATTTCCCAGTTCTTAAAATTCAGATGAGCAGATGTTTATGTATTGCTGTTGCTCCCTGGAACAGCCAGGGGAATAGTCTCATAGCAGCCACATGTAAGGTAGCCACCTTTGTCGGTCCATGGCATCAGGGGCAAAGCTATGATGATGGGACAGACGTGATGCTGTTGGGTTGAGTATTTTGTTGTGGATGAGGTTATTGTGATCTTGAGTGCCACTGGGTTGAACTGGATGTCCTTTTGAAATACCATGCTGTCTAATTCATTTCTGTGGCTGATAATAGATTGATTATCTTTCAGTGTGTGTGCAGCTTCTTGAGAAGGGGACTTGTCAATTGACCCTTCATCCTCAGCAATCCCACTGAACCCCATTGTTATATACCTTGCGCATGCTGTCATCACTGTTATGTCCTAGCTTTTATTTCTAAATTATACTGCAAATAATTATGTCACAGTGGCGCCTGGATTTTGCTATTGAGTGTGGTTCTTAGATCTTATCTTGTGTTAGGCAGCTGTTATCTTGTGTTAGGGAGCTGCTATCTCATTACCTTCCCATTGTTCTAGTGTTAGGCCGCTGGGTGGGGGGCAGGGAGGGGGATGTGACTGAAGTTTTTCATAGCACAAGTCACATGACTGGGGGCAACTAGGAAACTGACAATATGTCTAGCTCCATGTCAGATTTCAAAAATAAAGGGATACTGTCATGGGAAAAAACTTTTTTCAAATCGCATCAGTTAATAGTGCTGCTCCAGCAGACTTCTGCACTGAAATCCGTTCATTAAAAGAGCAACAGGTGGGGCGTGGCTTGGTGCGCAATGTGAACAGACGTAGAAAGGTGCAGCTGCGCAGCTCGACTCTACAACCTTTGATATTATCCTGACAAACAGCTCTAAAAACGGCGTCAGAAGCTGAATCCGGGGAATTATTACCTCCAAGATCACTAATTGGGCAAAATCGGGCGGCTAAGAGAGCCTCGGAGGCAGCCTCCAAGCTTGAAAGATATGCAAGGGACCCCCAGCTGGATCAAAATGGCGCCAACGAGCAAATACCAGCACCCGATATGCGGGAAGGCCCAAACCACGAGGTACCAAGAGAGCAAGAACCAACTTTGGCAGACCTGTTATCCGAGATTCGGGCAGCCAAAGAATCCAGTAACAGCTTGTTATGCTCTAAGACCGATGAAATAAAAACTGAACTCTCCATAATAAAACTGGACATACAGAAGGTGCGCGAAAGAACAGCTGCCCTGGAACAAAGGGTGAGTTCGGTGGAAGATCTTTGCCATCCATTACCAGAGAAAATCCAATACCTGCAACAAACAAGCACAGACTGCACCGCCAAGTCAGACGACCTGGAAAATAGGCTGAGGCGCAATAACCTCAG
>CM044441.1:36157031-36184770 GCA_024363595.1 Xenopus borealis
GAACCCAAAATGCGAACGTCGCGCGACGTTCGCGAACTTTTGGCGAGCGCGAACAGCAGACACAAAAATATTGGCTAAAATTGTTGCAAATAGACTAAAAACAGTAATTCATACGCTAATTGAGGAGGATCAGCTAGGTTTCATGCCAGGCAACACAACAGCCATGAATATTCGCCACTTAATGGTGAACCTATCGGTCGAGCACCTAAACAGTGGTAGTAGGGCAGTGGCGGCACTAGATGTCGCCAAGGCCTTCGACACTGTAGAGTGGGTTTACCTATGGAAGGTGTTGGACCGAATGGGATTTGGCCCACAATTCACAGCAACAATACAGTTACTGTACGCCAACCCAAAAACAGCCTTAAAGGTGGGGGCAGCGCTTACAACACCGTTTACCCTCTTCCAGGGGCACCAGGCAGGGCTGTCCACTCTCACCACTTTTATTTGCTATTGCTATAGAACCTTTGGCTGCAGCAACAAGACAGAACTCGCCTATAAAAGGCTGGGCCACTGAAGCAGGAGTGGATAAAATTCAACTATACGCTGACGACACACTGGTCTACCTAGCAGACAGAGACCAATCCTTAAAAGAACTAATTAAACTAACGGAAATATTTGGCAAGGTCTCTGGTCTAAAGGTAAACCCCTCAAAGTCAACCTTATTCCTAGTTGACCCCCCTCTAGCTAACGAAGATCTAAGCAAATGTCCCTTACAGATGTCAAACAAATTCACATACCTGGGGGTCGAGATAGCCCTGCCTATAGACAGGTACTATGATCTGAATATAGCTCCTCTTATGGAATGGTTAGATGCCAAAATAATAGCCTGGGAACCCCGGCCTATTGGACCAATGGGCAAAATACAACTGATTAAAATGTACGTTCAGAAAAAGCTGATGTATGCACTGTGGCATGCGCCGGTCCCTATTCCCCCAAAGTTCTTTGCTAAACTTGACACTAAACTGTGCAAATTTATTTGGGCAAAAAAAAGAGGCAGGCTGAGTATGAAAGTAATGAAAAGACCTAAACACGCTGGCGGGCTAGCACTGCCCGACTTCCAATCCCTCTATCTAGCACTGCAGATCTCACATCTTTCAGTCTTGAAGGAGGATGGCCCGTGTACAACTCTCTATAATGTATGGAACACCCTAACGCCTAAATCGATTACTCCCATGCAATCCCTACTCACAGCCCCCATAGAAACAAGGGCAAAAAGAACCAAGTTGAGCCCGATCCTGGGGGGTGCCAAGTGGGCATTTGGCAAGATCAACCAGCTAATGGGAACTGCCTGTGTAGACCCCACAACACCTCTGTGGGGCAACAGTAAACTGGGAGGAGTTTCGGTGCTCACGCCGCCTAAGAGTTGGGTGGACAAGGGTATAAACAGCATAGCTGATGTATGGCGGCAAAATAATATTCTGACTTTTCCTGAACTAAGAAACAGATGGAAAATTTCATCCTCAAACTGGTTATTTTACATGAGGCTTAAGGCAAAACTCGGGATGTGGCTGAAAATGAAAGGCTCAATGCCAATGGAACATCCACTTTTATCCTTACTCAATAAGGAAAAGACCCTGGGTATAATATCCAAGATATATAAACTAATTGAGGAGCATAGACTTGGGGGTAGCCCCTTGATTTGTAGAGACCACTGGGAAAGGGATCTTGGTCCACTAACTGATACACAATGGTCAACGGCACTCAAAGCCCCCAGCCAAGTTTCCTTTGTCCCTAGACATAGAATGTTACAATTGTTTTTGATACACAGGGCATATTGTACGAGAAGTAGACTAAGTAAAATGTATCCCAATATACTGCCAGTGTGCCTCAGATGTAAACAAGCTGATGGGGACTTGTTACATACACTATGGGATTGCCTGGAACTACAGCATTATTGGGGAGAAGCATTAGCAATTCTTGCCGAGGTATATGGTTATGTAAACCTGAAGGACCCTAAACTATGCCTCTTAAATATTATGACTAACGCAGAGGGCACACATCAGCCACCTCCATTCCTTAGTAAAGCTGTATTTCAATTGCGCAGACTTATTACCCTGAAATGGAAAGAAGAAACTCCCCCAGAATTAAATCACTGGTTAGCGGCTATGTCCCAGCTTGCCAAACTGGAACTTCTAATGGCGACCCGTAAAGGCGTTCAGGATAAATTCAATAAGGTCTGGGGGTCCTGGCTACAAAAATACCCTATATAGAAGTAATGTAACTTGAACTCTATTTAAATTAAACAAGAGCAGACTGCTTGAAGGGTCATTGATGGTAAATACGATGTTTATGTTAATACTAGGTTCCTTGCATTGTACCTTTGTGATGTATAAATGATAATTGCATTGTTTCATGCTGTATAAATCTGTCTATGATGATTAATAAACTTATTTGAACAAAAAAAAAAAAAAAAAAGAGCAACAGGTTTTTTATAACTAATTTTGAGTTTTAACTTGTTAACTCTGAGCTTTCCAAACGTATTCTGGTGTTTATAATGGAATAATAATAACAACTTTGTGCTAGTGGATCATTCTGATCTACACAACTTACATAGCATAATTAGGCAGCTTAAATCTAGCTGGCACATAAAGAACATTCCCCTAAAAGCATTTTCAGAAGCGAAATTGATACAACAGTCTCTGTGTTTCATCCATTTGATCTCCAGCGTGGCTCAGATATTTCCACCTGTAAATATAAACAGGAAAGTTAGGGTTGCAAATACTGACCGAGAGCACAATGCACTTTCATTCATTCCATTGTGTCTACTTTTTATTTTCTCAGATAAACACCTCCAGGATAAAATTATTTGCAAATGTTTGTTTTTTTCGACTTCAGGCAAAACCAGATGTTTTTTTTGATTCACGGAATAATACAGAGAACTGCAAGAAAAAATTCAGCTGTACTGGATCAAATTGAAATGTAGAAATTACAAATAATCTAGTAGCATTAAGTCAAAGGCAACTGGACATGTGGGGGTTATTTCCTGTGTGCGGTTATTTTTCACGCATGCACGCACCATCGTTAGAGGGTCCCGTGGGGGGCCCTGGACAGGGGTCCCTGATCCAAATTAAGATATAATTAATCCTTATCGGAAGCAAAACCAGGCTATTGGGTTTATTTGATGTTTAAATAATTTTTTAGTAGACTTAAGGTATAGAGAGACAAATTTTGGAAAGATCCCTTATCCAGAAAACCCCAGGTCCCAAGCATTCTGGATAACAGGTCCTATACCTGTAATTATACTGGCACGTCTGAGTTTAACTTGCTATCCATTTTATTCAGTGTTTTTACTGGCACATCTAGGGTTAATATGATTGTTCATTTTATGTAGTGATAATACTTTAATAAGTGAGGGTAATATGATTGTTGTTCGTTTTATTTACTGATTTTATGGGCATGTCTAGGGTTAATATGCCCATTATGCATTTTATTTAGTGAATGTGCTAGCCTGTCTGTGGTGTATAAAATGGGTGACATGGCACAACATGGGCATGGTTAAAATGTTTGCCGCATTGATTTGGAATTTGGTAGAAGTAGGTACAATGCCTATAAATCAACAATCTTATTTATGATGGATGTTTAGGTTTATCGATTAACATTTTGGGCCAGATTCAATTCAGTGAAAAAAAGTTTATCACATTGAACGTAAAAAAAAAAGCAAATTAAAAAGTTTAAAGTTTTTTCTCTTGCATGCAGTTTTTTTAACGCTTCATTTGGATAATTGATTGAGTACAGGAGATGCTTGTGCGGTTGGGATTTTTATCTTAAAACATGATAGGGTCATTAATGTCTTCCTAGTGCAGTTACAGTTGAGCAACATTTTCCACAACTCAGTTCTAAAAATTCCATTCATTAAATGTAGCAATACACTGAATATCAGATTTGCTTTGGGATTTGCCCAAATCTGAACATTCTTCAGCAGGATTCAGCCAAAGCAAATCCAGACCGTTTAAATCATATGACTTATAGTTGGAGATCACACATTTTTTCCAGGGCACTAAATGCACGGATAAAGGTACTTGCATCCAAAAGTGCTTCCTGTACTTAACAGGGGCATCATCAATATGACTGACCCCTCTCAACAACATCAACACCAAGCTTCTACCCACTTTCCTAAATGGTTCTAAATTAATATTTAATTTATACATTTCTTATCTTTGTCCCGGCTGAGCAGAATCCCTGAGTTGCGTTAAAGGCAGCTGTTAGAATTGATACACTAGAAGCTAATACTCCAGAGATGCTGCTGAGAAATGTATCAACTAAATGTTGCAAAATTGTAACAGTTTAGAGTCTGCACCTGAATTACTGAGCTGAAACACCAGGGACATTAAAGGGGAACTCCACAAAAACATAATTTAAGCTTTTTGAAAAGTCAACACAATTTCAAGTACATCTGCAATATACATCAATTAAAAAATATGCAGATTTTTTATGGTTTTTAATGGTTTCTGACAGTTCCCTAAGCCTAGCCCCTTGCTCTCCTGCTTATTGTTCCGACTACTTTGCTGAGCTGGCTGACTGCTGTTTCGTTTTTATCAGCAGACAGCTGTCCTCAGCCTGCTTCCTCCAAACCCCACAATTTCCTGCACATGTGATTTCAATAAGGAACAGTATATCACAGTGCAGTGCATTGTGGGTTATGTAGTTCCTGCATGCTTTCTGTAAGTTGTGCAGAAGTTGTTACAATATGTAACATCAGTGTTAATTCCCTCCTTCTCTATGGGGGTGGGGGGTGGGGGGAGGAGGTTAGCACCCAAGGGATTGAATTCCCCTTTAAACAGCTGGATTTCAGCATAGAAAATTGCATTTATTCATACTTTTTGAAGAAACAGGTAACTGCGATATCAGCAGATTTTGGTTCTGAAATCGGAGTTCCCCTTTAAACTTTAAACCTAGATTTTGGGAAACATGGGAAAAAAAAAAAATGGAAAGCACTTAAAAAAAAACTTTTATTTTTATTTATGGAGAATAGTCTGAAAACAACTGTGTTTGGAAGGTGAGCAATCCCCTTTAAATAACAAACCAACCAAAAGTCATATCTTGGATGAAAAGGCCACTGCTTTTTTTAAATCACATAAATAACAAACAAACATAGACTAAAACAGCTGAATGTAGGCCAATAAACAATCACATTTATAGAATATTTAACTATTAACTTTCTTAACATCTGATAACTGTTGAAGGCTCCAAAGAATTGTACCCAAGAGTGAGGGGCTTGTCTGCTCCCCGCGGGGCCCCTTGGCAGATCGTGCCCACCGCAGCTGCCTGGAGTCGGCTGTGGAGGAGGGGGTGGGGCTCTGCACGGCCCATACCAGGGCCTGTACCCACCTAGTGCGTTACTGCCCAATATTATTTACAATCTAAAGTCCCTACTATTTACCACTAAACTAGGGGCAATTTCAGCAAGAGCCAAGATACATTCTCCATGCATTTAAAGGAGAACTAAAATGGCTAAAATTCCACATTTTATTTACTGAACTTGTTGCACCAGCCTAACGTTTCAGCTTGTCAGTAGCAGCAATGATCCAGGACTTCAAACTTGTCACAGGGGGTCACCATCTTGGAAAGTGTCTGTGACACTCACATGCTCAGTGGGCTCTGAGCAGCTGTTGAGAAGCTGAGCTTAGGGATCGTCACTAATTATCAAGCAGAAAATTAGGTTGACCTGTATTATAAGCTGATGCTACAGGGCTGAATATTGAATTCTGATGCTAATTGCATTGGTTTCTGTGCTGCCATGTAGTAATTATCTGTATTAATGACTAATCAGCCTTATATTGTGACTATATTTCTATTCTATGTGTACTGTATATTGTGAGTGGGTCCCTAAGCTCAGTAAGTGACAGCAGCACAGAGCATGTGAATCAGTGAATCAGTAGAAAAGAAGATGGGGAGCTACTGGGGCATCTACCTGGGAGACACAGATCTTTACTGCTAAAGGGCTGTGGTTGCCTTGGGCTGGTACAGAAGCACAGAACATAATGTACAATATTTCTAGCTACTTCTTTAGTTAAGATTTAGTTCTCCTTTAATGAATTGATTGAAATAAAACCCAGGATTCCAGCAGTGCTACTGCTAACCCCTGCACCATGACACAGATATATTTACATGTTCGCAGTTGTATCAATGAAAAAAGAATATCATAGCCTGCATTTTTAATTCAAATAGTTCTGAGAATGAAGGTGCAATTCCATGACAAGGAATTGAATTTCTCTGATTGTTCCAAGAGAACAAGGATTATAGTTCTAAACCTAGGTATTTTCCCAGTTCCGTTTACTTAGTAAATTACTTCATTCAATTTTAATGTATCTATCCAGCAGGCAATTACTTTCCTTAGATTATATTCTATTATCAAACATAAAAACCATGAAAACAGTATATAAAAAAACATATTTAACTAGATTTAACACATTTATTATTTTTGTTCTTGGTATCTCATGGAAGCATATAGCTTTTTTTTTTACTGGATCAACATAGACAAATCGACAGAGTCTGAGTACTCAAGACAAGCAAATTCCTTTTGGCAGCATAAAACATTTCCTAAAGTTCAATACTTTTTGTCAAACCCCATTTTTAGGGCAGAGATAGACAAACAGGTAAATGGAAAAGAAGAAAACATTTACTCACTGTACCAGCAGGAAATCGACGAAAGAAAATAAACAGGACTTGAATTCTGAGCTTTTAACCTGCTAGCCGGTCACTTTCTTTACTGTGTGCATTCATAAACTGGAGAAATAGTGAAGGGGAGGTAAAGGAACCAAAGGCTTCTGGGATTCCTGGGACTTCCAAGCACAGCTGTGCAAACATACACTCGCTTTGTTAGGGAAGGGTAGGCAATAGCCTGAAACTGCTGAGCTGATCTGACCTATAAATCCCCTGCAAAAGCTTTTCCTGAAGGAATGCCAAAAACTCAATGTAAACCATTTACCAAGCCAATAATCACTGTCCCTTTAAGGAAATATCTGTATACATTATTCTGTTTATTGAAAAGTAAATAAATAAAAAGGTCCCCTTTGCAATATCTATAATATGCCGAGTATGAGCCATAAAGCCAGGTGATGAAGAACAATTCCCCCATCTTCCCATGTAATGATGAAGAATTAATTTCATCATAGAAGCTGCATGTTCCCCCCTTTTTTGTGGGGACTGTCCATATCAATGGGTTGCTGGTTATCCAGCACAAATGGCTGCAATGTTTACACTGTATTGCAGATTTTATTGTTTAGGCACTGAGTTGATTAGTGATGGGCGAATTTATTCGCCAGGGGCGAATTCCCGAGATTTGCCTGGGGAAAATTCGCTTAAAAAAACGAGTGTAGCCAGGTGAACCCCTGCGCGTTTATTTCACATCAATGATGTAACGTTTCGGGGGAGGACATGTCTGACGAAGGGGTCTGCCCCCGGAACGTTGTTACATCACTGATGTGAGATATGAGGCTTATAGTTAAAGAACAAGTAAACGTTTTTTTTTCTATCTCTAAATTTGCTCTAAACAGCCCCTCAAATTAATGTACCTTAGTCCCTGCTGCAAGTCTGCTCTGGTTTCTGTGTTATCAGCAGCTTGTTTCACCTTCTTCCTGGTGCAGAGTGAAGCCCAGCCCCTTAGCTTTCTGAGCTGACCTTATATCTTGGACTAGTCCAGAAGATCATTTGCATACTATGACATAGCAGAGAGCAGTGTGTATAGCAGCTTTTGCTTGGGGAAACTAGCTTACTAATGAAACACTGGCTCCCTCTTCCTCTCTATTGTGGAACAGCAGCAAATGGACTGCTCAGTAAACTAAGGGGCTGGGCTTCACTCTGCACCAGGAAGAAGGTGAAACAAGCTGCTGATAACACAGAAACCAGAGCAGACTTGCAGCAGGGACTAAGGTACATTAATCTGGGGGGCTGTTTAGAGCAAATTTACAGAAAGAAAAAGAAAAACATTTACTTTTCCTTTAAGGAGTTAAAAAGTAATAGTGCCAGTCTAGGAACTGGCTGTTATACAAGGGAAAATCTGAATTATATTTGGCATTAGCAAGCGTGTTTATTGTGCACTACTACTTCTTTGCTACATTGCGGCAGGTATGTATTGCTGGGCCATCTCTAGCTGGTCATTATGCAGATCTTATTACTAAATGTATAATGTATTTGATTTTGCAAATATTGGGCTAGATTTAACTCAGAAAAATGGTTTATGAAGTGAAAAGTGGAAATTCAATTTTAGGAGAAACAACTTTTTCTCCTATATTTTTCCCCATAGACTTCAATAGAGTTTTCCACCTGAAAAATCTTGAAATGTTTTTCTCAACTGCATCTCAAATCGAATCTCATCCAGGACTTTTCAAATGATAAAACTTGAAACCTGGCCATTATATTTTCAAGGTAAAAAATGTTTACAAAAGGGTAATAACTAGATTGTATGTCGGCACGATAAACCTACACTTAAAGGGCACCTATGGCCCCAATAATTTTCCCCAAACTGAAGGTGTGGGCTGAAAGAGCCCGCATTCCTGTTTGGGGTTCTAGGGGCATGTTTACTATGATTGGAGATAAATATTTGGAGAGATTTCTGGAGATGTTGCCCATACCAATCAATCAGCAATTAGATTTAAACAGCCACCTATAAGTTAGCAAAGATCTGATTGGTTGCTATGCGCACCATCTCCAGCAATTTCTCCAGATATTTATCTCCAATCTTAGTAAACATGCCCCTACTTTAAAAAAAAAATCATGGCATCTTTACAAATGCAATACAATGTGCAAAATTTGGATGCAACGCCCTATGTTTTGTTCCCCACAAGCTAGTGTATTTTTAAAGATTAAGGAGTTTTTTGTTTTTTTCAGTGGTTGAATTTTCGAGTTTTTTATACTTTGAAGGAACTCACAACTTGACTGGTTTCTTATTTAAGAAAAAACTTCAAATGGAAAAAAACTAGATTCTGCAAATTCGAGTTGCGAAACCAAAAAAATAGAACTAAGCAAGTTTTGAGGAAAAACTCAAATCTCTTGAATTGTTCAAGTTTTTGGGGAAAAAACTTGAACATCAGGAAGGCTATTAACGTCTTAAAATGGTTCAAAAGACCTCTGCCATTGACTTCTACATGACCTTGACAGGTTATAGTTGGTGTATTTTCAGAATTTCTGAAGGGTTATAATAAATCTTGAAAAATTTTAGGTTTTTTGTGGCCAAAAATGTGAGTTTTGACCAAAAAAGAACCTCCAAAACTCAAATTTTCATAGAAAACACAACTCGAACCTAAATAAATAACCCCCTATTGTTAAATTGCATGCAACTGAATTCAAATAGCCTAATTTAGGGGCATGTTTACTATCATTCTCTCTCTTTACTATCGATCTCTTGAGATGTTGCCCATGGCAATCAATCAGCAATTAGGATTAAATAGTTACCTACAGGTTAGAAAATAAAAGTAAAGATTGTTGTGGGCAACACCTCTAGTGATATTTATCTCCAAACATGCCCATTGAACACAAATGCATAATTCATTAGTAGTGATAATACTGCCCCATTTTGCCAAATACATTGGAGGTCAATGAGCAGTTTTTCAAATAATTTTCCTGCACAACATGCAGTGAAATCAATGGCTGTTTTTTCCTTGCGGCGTGACTTTTTTTTTTGATGATGAGTCTTTTTTCCTCTCCCCAAATACATTGGAGTAAGTTTTTCTAGAGAATTCTAGAGAATTGCATGGAAGTCTATGAGCCTTTTTTCCTCCAAAATGCATTGAAGTCAAGGGGTGTTTTTTCTCAAGGTTTTTTTTTTCTTGCTAAAAGAGAATACAAAGCAAAATTGTAGCACAGATTCAAAAAAAAATTTCACCGCTTGTGCAAACTGCAAATTTGGCAGTGAATCCATGCCTAGTTTTTATCTGATCTTCAACACCTATGTATTTAAGTTCTTATGGTGCAGTACACAGCACAAGTCATTGCTTATAATACGCTTATAATATGGTTATAATCTCTCAACTACATCTGCTAGACATTACATTACACTGATGGCTCATACTCCAGCAACAATTACAATGAGTGGTTCATGTTCTTCTTTAGTGGAAATAAATGCGTACCTGCGAGTCAGCAAAGTGTTAAATGGATGCATTAACTCACCTGCACTACATACACTAATATTGTACATTTGACATTGGATTACAGGGATTAGATTAACTTCTATTAAGTCATTATTCCCAAATCAACAGCTGCAGATCCCTTCACTGTCAACTTTCATTCAACAATAAAGCAATCATGCTGTGTGATGTATTTATATAAAGCTTCACTTGTTTTAGCTCCAAAGCTTAGTCTTCATTATGACAAAGAGTAATCATCTGTCTTTCACAGCAAGTAAGTGAGGTACACGTACCCCACGCTAAGATCCAATTGAAGTATAGCATCTAAAGCTTAAAATACAGATATGGGACCTGTTATTGAGAATGCTCAGAGCCTGGGATTTTCAAGATAAAGTATCTTTAAATAATGATATTTATACCTTAAGTCTACTAGAAAATCATGTAAATATTAAATAAACCCAATAGGCTGGGGTTGCATCCAATAAGGATTGATTATATATTAGTTTTGGTCAAGTACAAGCTACTGTTTTATTGTTACAGAGAAAAAAATAATTTTTTAAAACTTGGACAATTTACATATAATAGAGTCTATGGGAGACAGTGTTTCCATAATTAAGAACTTTTTGGATAACGAGTTTCTCAAAAATGGATTTCATACCTGAACAAAAAAAATCCTCATCATGAGCCTTAGGTATGCATTAGAGTCCAATAAAAAGTGTGCGTTTGCACTTACACATCTGCATGACTCTCCCTGAAGCACAACTTCATTTGATTAAAAGGTTACCACCTGTTTGGTTTCACTCAGGTATTGTATCTCAGTATGAGATTTAGGTAGATTCAGGGAGATTTAGTCACCTGGCGACTATTTGCCTCTTCTGCACGGTGACAATCTCCCCAAGATTGTCTCCTCGTGAGGCAACTTCGGAAATCGAAGCGCTGCGAGTGTATTCGTGCAGGCGATTCAAGTAGATGGAGGGCAGATGGAAGGCAGTTCGGGGAGATTGTCTCCGCGCAGAAGAGGCGATTAGTCGCCAGGCGACTAAATCTCCACAAATCTGCCCGTCTGCCCCAACTCTTAGGTTGTAGATAAATAGATAAAACATCTGAAAGACAAGTCACAGCCTAATAAAGCATAGATACACAGAAGAAAGGCAGACAGATAGAATATCTGGCAGTCAAAGAAGTCATAGATACACAGAAGATAGACAGATAGAATATCTGACAAGTTATAGATACACAAATGACAGACAGATACAGGTAGATTAGAAATAGAGAGATACTGATCAGATAGAGAACTGATCATGATGTGGTTTCACTATGATACAAAAGAGGCAAAATATTTATCCCCTGGGTAGAAAAGTGTACCCCTGAGGGGGCATGGATCAGTGCAGGGGATCAGCCTGAAGTCCATTTATGTTTCAATAAAAGTGAATTATTTACTGATACTAGAAGCCGAAGTCTGGTGAGTATATACCTTTCGTGGTTTGGAAATTCAGCTTGGAGGTTAGTTTTGGAGTAAAAACTTATTTGATGTCCAAGATACTCAGTGGCCTTCAAGACATTAAATGGCTAATATATCAATAATCTCCTACATCTCTAACTGTGTTATCTATTACCTAAGGACACATCTGGGCTGGCATACAAAATAGGCCCTGGCATTTCAGGAACACAGAGGCCCAAACAACCCTCCCACCCACTGTGATTGCTAGTCTGGGCCTGCCTAAGAGGGCCCCTGTCCAAAGGTTGAACCTCCAGGGGGACAAAGACTTGAAATGAAAAGCTTTGAGAACCACTGTTTCAAGGAAGTATAAAGATTGGGGCCCAGTTCACACAAGATGTATTCTTCTCTGAGGTTTCATGTTCTTCTGACATGAACAGTTGGGAATCTTGAGATTTTATTTCTTAGAAAATTTGTTTTTTTTTAAATGCTCCAGTTAATAGTGCTACTCCAGCAGACATCTGCACTGAAATTCCTTTTTCAAGAGAACACATCTTTATATTTAATTTTGAAATCTGACATGGGGCTAGATATTTTGTCAATTTCCCATCTGCCCCTGGTCATGTGACTTGTGCCAGCACTTTAGGAGGGAACTGCTCTCTGGCAGGCTGTTGTTTTTCCTTCTCACTGTAACTGAATAGAACGCAGTGGGACATGGGTTTTTACTATTGAGTGCTGTTCCTAGATATACCAAGCCGCTGTTATCTTGTGTTAGGGAGCTGTTATCTAGTTACCTTCTCATTGTTCTGTTTTTAGGCTGCTGGGGGGAGGGGAAGAGCGACTGAAGTTTATCAAAGCACAAGTCACATGATTTGGGGCAACTGGGAAATTGACAATATGTCTAGCCCCATGTCAGAGATCAAAATGAAATATAAAAATATTGGTTTGCTCTTTTGAGAAATGGATTTCAGTGTAGAATTCTGCTGGAGCAGCACTATTAACTAATGCATTTTGAAAAAAATTTTTTCCCTTGACAGTATCCCAGTGGAACTGGAGCAATCCTGCTCACTAAGCATGTTGGGTATTGTGGGAGGAACACTAGCTGCCCACTTCTAACATATTTACAAAGTAACATAGAAAGTTAGGTTAAAAATAGTCACGCATCCATGAAGTTCAACCATTTTATGTTCTATTATGGAATAAAGGGTCAACCGTGAAATATACAATTTTGTTCACATGCTCTATTTTATAATTCTACGATCATTATTTATTTTCAAATAAAACATAAAATGATAGCCACATGCAGCTGAACCTCTCATTTATAGGATTTCCTTGAGACACAGACAGATGATTTTGCTCTCAGTCTACACCCCCAGGAATCCTGTATATGAGATGACCTATTATTTTATAAGATAACATGGCACGAGAAAATAAAAAGTCAGAACTGTTATAATATGATTTGTTTAAGACTTAATGCCACTCAGTTATACAGATGTATACGCTTAAATCGGTATGCTTTTTAAATGTCATATATTACAGAATATATAGATAGTCTGCGCACATTGCGGGGCAACAAACCCATCACACATATTTAACTGCTCTTGAAATGATATCCCTCAAACCTTAGAGTGCCTGCTGGGTCACAGTAAAAACATAAACGCAGGAGGTTATAAATAATCTTTCTTTTATCAAACTCTATAATATCCTGGTAACTTCAAAGGCCAGGTCAAAGATACAGATCCATTGAAGTTCTTTAGACAGTAAGCCTTTATAATAATGGGTACTTGCTGACCAGGAAAGCGTTTGGGAAAAAGGTTTGCGCAAAACCTTCACTAAACTGTATTGTAAAAAAAAAAAAAATAATAAATTGAGGTGGTATAGTCCACCAGTTTAAGGTATATTGCTAAAAGACATTGAATATTCTAGTTTTAGAGGTATTGTGATACTGAAATTAAGTTATCTGATATCAATGTATATATATATTGATAATGATTTGTAAGACAGTAGAAATCCCCCTTCAGATTAAAGAATAAATATTGTATGCATATCAAATGATATGAAAGACGGTTCTCCTTTACAGAATCCCTGGGACTAGTGGGAGGGCAGAGCCAGTAATGCTTCCTACAGCCAAACAAAGCTGTTACCATTGGAGGCTTCTGTTGCACATCACAATTTCCTTGTAAAAACTCTGTCCTTATCCACAGACACCGAATAAGACCACTGACCTTTAACAAATATTTATAAATGATGTAACCTCTAGGAACATTATGTAGTGTGGTTTCCCACCATGAAATTACTTTTACACTCATAACTGTTGTATTATTTGCCTCTATTATGCTTCATGCCCTAAGTGAAATGAGAAAAGATCACCCTCTATTTTCAGAACAGTTTACTTCACACCAGATATTTCAGTTTCCATTTCTAAAGTGCACAAATGCTACATGAGAAGGTTACATAAGTAGACATTTCAAATGCCGTCAACAGTTATGAGGAATTTATATGGAATGCATAAATAATATACTTAAGTGTGAATATAAAAGATCCATATGTTCTTAAAATATTTATATACCCATATATATATATATAGATATATATATATATATATATATATATATATATATATATATATCTATATATCTATATATATATATAGATATATATAGATATATATATATATATATATATATATATAGTGTGTGTGTGTGTTTTTTGTTTGGTTTTTAAATGTTCTTTAGTTATATTATAATATAAAAGTTGCAATGAGTAATATGACAGAAACTACATCACTAAGCACTGATTATAACAGAGGACATCACTAAATACCATTTAGAAGGATATAATTTACAGCTTATTCATGGCTCTTGAGCATTATATAGGGAATAAAGTACCCCCTATTGTAAAATATAAAGATATAAGCATTGCTACCCAATGCAATAACACATACAGTACCTCATCTCTCACCCACTTGACTCTGATCTTGCCCAATCCCACACCTTATGTATCATTCCCTTCCCTTTAGATTATAAGCTTTCTGCACAGAGCCTTCCTTCTGTACCGGTATTTATTGTGATGTATGTAACTCCATATTTATTGTGATGTATATAACTCCAAGGGGCAGATTTACTAAATTCACATGGAGGATTCCAAATTCGATCGAATTTTCAAAAAGATTTGAATTCGATTTTGCAAATACCTTTTTTTTTGGAATACTTTGACCATCGAATTTCAAAAATTCAATAGAATCGAATGATTCGAATAAAAATGTATTTGAATATTCGACCATTCGATGGTCGAAGTACTTACCCTTTAAAAAAAAAAATTGCTAGGGGCCAGTTCGCTAGGTTGAACCTACCAAATTGCTTTAAAACACCTATGGGAAGCTCGAAGGGTTACATTTGTTCAATTTGAAAGATTTAATCATTAGATTGAATTATTTTTATTTGACCAATCGAATAGCGGTAAAATCCTTCAAATTCGATATTCGAATTCAAAGGATTTTACTTCCCCTTTAAATTCAATGGTCGAATTTGAGGGTTTTTTAACCCTCGAATTCGACCAATAGTAAATCAGCCCCCAAATGTTCTATGAATGTAATTCATGTGATTTAGTTGTATAATCACATTCACTTTACAGAGCTACAAAATAAGTTGGTGCTATAGAAATACATGTTAATAATAATGTTAATAATACAGAGGAGTTCCATGGCCATATAAAATCACAAAGTTAGAATTGATAATAATTGGTCAAGCTTGGTTTAATAAAAATATGAGACAAATTTGAGCTTTAGTAGAGACCCCCTCAGTTTGCCACTACCAATAGTGGCTCTTTATGCCAATGTCTCTGTTAGGTTGATATTTATTTGTATCCTATTGGCAAAGCTGAAGGTTAGTGGTTACAGCTACTTTATTGAATGAGTTGCTCAGTATTCATTTCACATCGTTAACTTGAAACTGTAATAGCTAAAAGAAAATACACACTCAGTTATTCCATCTTATGGAATGAAGTCTTATCCCATCAACAGCAAAGAGAAATGGGAGAAATGGAAAATGTCATACTTTCGCAGTATGATAAAAGAAAAGAGGGCATAAGATGTGGAAATATTTCATTATCCCTCAAGAGTAATATGGAACAGAGTCAAAGACTTTACAAGGCAAATGATTTATTCAGGTTTTCTATTTTCTTTGTAATTATTCTTATCTCCAACAAAAACATACAGTGTCATATTTATGGTGGGATCTTCAGCCGAGCTTGCATTGCTTGAGTTTACTTTTCAGTTTTGCTGTTTATCAGACTCCTTGGCGTATAATTACGCCAAGATAAAACAAGGCTAGTTAATGGCTGCTATTTAATCTGAAAAAATGTCCCTCCAGTATGCAGTGTATGCATGCGATTGTCATCACTCTTCATCCCACACATTTGTTCTTTTGATTTACAGCATTCAAAATGTCTTTGATATTTGTGTGCTGTGGCTTTCGTTCTCCAAGCGAACGTATCATCTTCTGCTTTGTGTTCATTGTGTGCGTTTCAATGGCATTTCTATTCCAGTGTGGTTCCAGGAGCAACATGTAAGTGTTCAGGAAAGTGCATTGTGGGTGAACGTTGACAGGCACTGGATAATGATGTACAAAATGTGAAAACAACTCGCTGACAAGCTAATAGTTCCAAGAACATTTTGCCTCCAATCCTTCACTGCTAACTGTAACACGGCAAAGTAAATGGCGCTCTGCTTTGGAAACCATAAGACATTTAAAAGGAAAACATTCTGCTTTATACTGTACATCCTTTTGTCTCTTCTGTGTCTCTAAGGTCTTGAAACAGAATGTATAAGGAATGTATATAAATGTATATACTCACCATATAGCACAATGAAGCTTGCATTTAACATATATATTGGCTTTGATAAGCTATTTTAAAACGCAGAGCTTTATTCTTTGCAACCTTTTTTGTAAATGATAGGACAGACATTTGGTAATTTGCTAAAATAATTGAGGAATATTTCAACAAGACCTTACTCACAGGGGATAGAAGCACAGTAATCATAGCAGCCAGAATTGGGTGTATTAAGCTGAGCACCAGGGAACAGAACTGCCCAAGGTCAGGAGATGTATAGCAACAGATCTATGATTTTTAAGCTAAGGTACAATCAAAATGAAGAAAGAAATACACGGAAATCCCCAGGCATGGCTGCACCGGGTTAATTGTAGCAGATAAAAAGAGCAGATATAGTTTAATAGCATAGGTAATTTCCCATACTTCCCAACTGTCCTGTTTTTTGCAGGAAAGCCCCAATTTCAACAGCTCAGCCTGCAGTCCCGGTTTCTTACTGAAATGCCCTGAGTTTCTGTTTAATCTTTTTCACTGACCCCAGAAAAAGATACAACATTTCTAAAACTTAATCAAACAAGAGGATTTTTGGCAGAGTGTCCAAAATACTCAGCATCTGCTCTTAGATATATTTGTAACAATTTAAGATAAACAAAGACACCTATGTAACTATTTAAGATAAGTATGTCTTTTTGGAGTACTGAGACTTGCAGCTTAAAGGGGTTGTTCCCCTTCCAACACTTTTTACAGTTCAGTTGGTTTCAGATAGTTCACCAGAAATAAAGACTTTTTCCAGTTACTTCATATTTTCTCTGTGTGACTGTTTTTGTAATATAGAAGTGCAGAATTTAATTATTCACCTTCTACAGTATCTCTGGGGGGGGGGGGGGGGGGGGAGTCCTCAACCTTTTTTACCCATGAGCCACATTCAAATATAAAAAGAGCTGGGGAGCAACACAAGCATGAAAAAGTTACTTGGGGAGCCAAAGAAGGGTTGTGATTGGTTATTTGGTAGCCCCTATGTGGACTGGCAGCCTACAGGAGGCTCTACTTGGCACTATACTGGAATTCAAAAACTAAGCACCTGCCTTGAGACCACGAAGAGCAACATGTTACTCACAAACTACTGGTTGGGGATCACTACTGTAATCTGTTTAATGCATTTAGTTCACGCATTCCTTATCTTTGGACCTGCTGTTGGAATTGATTTAATATTTGCTAATATTCCTGAGATGTTGCTGAGAAATTGGGGCAGATTTACTAATGGTCGAATTTCGAAGTGAAAAAAATTAAAAAATTTTAAGGGCTTTTTCGATTGAAAATGTCTGTTTTCGATTGAATAAAAATCGTTCAAATCATTCGATCGCATCCTTTGAATCAAACAATTCGAACGATTTTACTCAAAATCCTTTGAAAAAAATTTCAGGACATGTGAGGTCCCCCGTAGGCTAAAATGGCAATTCAGCAGCTTTAAGGTTGCAAAGTGTCAAATTTGAAGGATTTTAAAACGCCAGTACTTTTTTTCTATTCAAATAGAATTTTGGCCTCTTCGATAGTCGAAGTAGCCCAAAATGACTTCAAAATTTAAATTTTTTAAATTCTAATTTTATTCGAACATTCACTTCGACCTTTAGTAAATGTGCCCCTAACCTTTAAACTTAGATTTTGAAAAAAACTGTAAAATAAATAAATAATGTAAAGTAATTGAAACAAGACTTTATTGCTGGGGAACAATCTGAAAACAATTGAACTGAAAAAGTATCTGGAAGGTGAACAGCCCATTTATAGGGAAAATAATCTGTATAAGCAAAACTGTAACAACACATAAAACATGGCCTAAGACACAGAAATGTGTTTAAAATTTCTCGACCTTGCAGCTGCAACTTATTTATTAAAATGCAGCGCATGTCTGTGCAGCTCTGTGTGGCTGGCCTCACCTCCTGCTCCCGTGCTATAACAAACTTTATTAACTTCCAGTGGTGTAACAAGTGGGGGAGCAGGGGTTGCGATTGGGCCAGGGTCGGCACCCCCTCAGGGCGCCCCTGCAGCTTGTGCACCAATGGGGTGGGGAGTCCAGCTGCAAGTCCCGCACCAGGGCCTGCCCCCTTCTAGTTAAGTTACTGTTAACATCAACAATTATCAACACAGTTTGGCCACAAAATAGTAACATTTTGTCCCTTTTTCTGATTTTCCAATGTTGGGAGGTATGATATCCCATGCTAAGGAGTGTTTAGCAGTATAGTGGCTATAACCTATAACTATCAGTCTGCCACCTTTCAACAGTCGTTCCCTATTATTTGAACAAAGATCCTAGTAAGAGCAAAAAATTCCAAGCTTAGCAGGAGCTGAGATTAAGCAAGGCAAACAAACAAAAAAAATTGTAAGAATTTTTTTTTTCCGTCAGTAGAGAACTTCCCTTAGCTGGCCCTGCTGCTTCTCATAATGGAAATCAGCCTGTACCAGTGGTGTTGGACGGATTTTCACTGTAGTCAGTGACAGGATGCACTGCTGGATCCGGACATTTCTCCACCACTGAAAAAAACTCCATGAGCTGAAAAACAAATTACAGTCAGTTACAGCTAGGGCATGTAAAATTTCTTCAGGGAAAAGGAGAGCCCTTACAAAATATTGCAATGGCCTGCCAGTTTCATCGCAACAACAACCTACATTCCCTGTAGTATTTAATGTTGCATGCTGTAATGCTAATGCATCAATTTATAATGTTTCCAGAGATTAGTGATTTGGGAGGGGGGGTGTAATTAAAGTTGCAAAGAGAAAAACAATTTGCACCAATAAGAATAAAAATCCACATATTGCAATGTAATATTGTTCCTTAAACTGTTATTGCATTGCAAATTTTGCAGCAAACTATAAAATTCGCAAACGGTCGTCCACTGTCGGAATTGGTCACTAAACAGTTTCCAGGGTACGCATTAATTTATATTAAATTCGCGCAAAGCAATATTTATTAGCGCAAAGGCATAACTTTTCACAATGCAAATATTTTTTTTGTTACCGACTTTTATTACATTTCCATGTTATTTAACGAACACTTACAGAATCCCTCTAGTATATGACAGAAGTATAGTGCAGGCCTTTCTAGTGTAAACCTCCAACTATTCTGATCTATAACTGGATGAACAGATGTCCCAATGAAACTTGTGCTTCTAAGGGGTAACAGAATGCACTTCTAGCCAATAAGCCATGAGATTTTTCAAGCTTGTGTGAAATATTTTTGTTATGCACAAAGCCATTTATTTATCTCCTGCTCTGTACATAGGGTTGCCACCTTTTACTACATTTTTTACCGGCCAGCATTGAGGGAGGGAAGAAAAGGGGCTGACAAAGGGGTGTGGCATGACGTCACAGGGGGCGGAGCCACAGCGGCTGAAGACGCGAGAAAGGTAAGTTTTAATTGGATTTAAGGCAGGGCAAGGGCCTTTTTTAAGGGTTATTACAAATTTACCGGCCAGGTGACAAGTCTATCTGTACAAGATCATACAAATGCACACTTGAGTGGTTCATCATAAGTCCATCAAAACTGGGGGAGTTGTGTCTCCCCCCTAGATAACACCTGCCATAGCTATTATCATGGCTCCGACAGGCCCCAAAAGGGTGGACCCTGGTGCAATTGCACCCCCTGCACCCCTGCACGTCACACCAGTGTTTGGAGTTGGTACTAGGTCCATTGATTCTTTGTGCCACAACTATAGAAGTGTAACTGAGTGCAACTATATAGAAGTGTTAAAGAGCATCTTTCAATGTAAGTACAGGTATGGGATCTGTTATAAGCTTCCAATTACAGGAAGGCCATCTTCCATCGATTCCATTTTATCCAAACCTTTAAAAATGATTTCCTTTTTCTCTGTAATAATAAAACAGTAGCTTGTATTTGAGCCCAACTAAGATATAATGAAACCTTATTGGAGGCAAAACCAGCCTATTGGTTTTTTTTAATATTTAAACGATTTTCTAGTAGACTTAAGGTATGAAGAACCAAATTATGGAAAGATCCATTATTCGGAAAACCCCAGGTCCCGATCATTCTAGGTAAACAGGTCCTACACATTTAATGAATGGGAAATTTGCATGACTGCAACTGCATGTGTGGTAAAAACGACGGATTTGGCCTTTACATTGCAAGCTCTAATGAACAGGGCTCTCTTAACTCCTGTATCAGTCAGTATTTGTAAGTAATCAGTTTGATGTGTACATTCTTTTATTATACAGAATAGCAGAATATTTTGGTGCTTTGTAATAAATCTCAATAACTATTAATAACAATAACAGCAACTTATTTGTTACAATACTAATTCTTCTTCTGACTGAGGAACTAGCCCCGATATGCCAATGTATTTGTAAGTGTTTTTAACATTTGTATGCAATATGAATGATATATTTACCTGTGGCATCAAAGTATCTATCTAAGATTTGGCCCTTTCCTTTTGTCTTGGATCCTGGGGTGTCCTGTAGTGATGTGCAGGTAGGCCTGATACCCACGGGACCTGCGGGTTGGGCGGGTTCAAGCTGACCCTGCACCCCTGCGGGTGGCTAGTTGAGGTCTTCCTCCTGCTCTCCCTGTCCACCACTGTGAACTGCTGGCTTCCGACTTCCGGTTTCATTTCTTAAAGATGCAGCCCCACCCTTTTTATGACATCATCTGCGGGGCAACACGGGCATTAAAATGGAGGCTGGAAGTCACGCTAGGGAGGGGGCTAGGGTTCCCACCTGGCCGTTTTTTTTACCTGCCTGACCGGTATATTTGATGGCTGATCCCAATGTTATTAATAGGAAAAAATATATAGGAAGGCCGGTAAGAAAAGGTGGCAACCCTAGGGGGGGTGGGTTGATGAAGGACGGGTTAGGGTCGGGTACAGGTCGGGTTTTACCTGACCCACACATCACTAGAGTCCTGGGTAAAACAGACTTGTAAACGGTACTGTTTGTATAAGCCCTATCTCTTTTGAAAACAGCTCAGCATGTCTCCTAACATATTTAGCAGTAAACTTTTACATATTCTGCAATTTTAAGAATTCCAAATGATATAATATAATAACCATTCAACAGATGTGCACTAAGTAGACTTCAGCATGTTCATGTAAGGCATAGACCTCAATACAGTAAGGCAGTCATGCCCATTTATAAACAGTGTAATCCAACATGTCAGTAATGGTAAAGAGATAAATGACAGATATAGCCTACTGCGGGATTGCTTCTCTCCACATAAAAGCTCACAGATGTGATCAATAATCCTGCCATCTGTTAACCAGTAGAAATCCGCATTTATTTTATGAGACTTAAATCATCAAAGGACTTGAATTAAATGCGTTCACTTGTTTTTAAAAGAAACGAATGCCAATAATAGTGGTAGCTGTGATATTGTATGTAGTAGCAGCGACCTTATGTTATAATGCACAAACAGAGAAGAATATGGAATATAAATAATATTTATAAAGGGTCACTACATAACAGAAGGCAGCATACAAAGTTTCAAAGCTGTTCAGAGTGATACTGACACTAAAAAACTACTTTTAAAAATATGAATGTACATTAAAAGTTATCTATAGGTCATGTTGATCGTTATTTGCTGAAAGATTTGTCTAAGTTACTGTGGAAGTTTCTAAACCTGACTGTTTTCCAACCTCACTGTCCCATGTCAGCCTGTCAGTTAAAGGGATACTGTCATGGGGAAATTTTTTTTTTCTTCAAAATGCATCAGTTTCCCATCTGCCCCAAGTCATGTGACTTGTGCTCTGATAAACTTCAGTCACTCTTTACTGCTGTACTGCAAATTGGAGTGATATCGTCCCCTCCCCCTCCCCCCACAGCCTAACAACAGAACAATGAGAATGTAACCAGATAACAGCTCCCTAACACAAGATAACAGCTGCCTGGTAGATCTAAGAACAGCACTCAATAGTAACAATCCATGACCCACTGTGTTCCATTAAGTTACATTGAGAAGGAAAAACAACAGCCTGCCAGAAAGCAGTTCCCTCCTAAAGTTCTGGCACAATTCACATGATGAGAAAATCTCTAGCCCCATGTCAGATTTCAAAACTGAATATAAAAAAAATCTGTTTGCTCTTTTGAGTAATGGATTTCAGTGCAAATGTGTACTAGAGCAGCATTATTAATTTATGCATTTTTGCATTTTGAAAAACATGTTTTCCCATGACAGTATCCCTTTAAAGTTTCTAATACTAACAGATTCCTGCTGCACAAATATGGCAGCCCCCTCATACAGGGACATGGGGCACTAGACATGTAATGTAAAAGCATTGTGCAAATACTTTATGCCAAGGTTATAAAAGACAATATTATGATTGATGTAAAAGAAAAGAGTTTCATTTCTGGTGTCAGTATCTCTTTAAGAAGGACTGAGAGGCACTATGTGGAAGTGTAAAGAGCGCATTTTAAGGAGAAGTCTACCCATAACACAATAAACCCCTGCACCCATCTACCCATAGGCTCCTCACCCCCTCCCCCGGACCTACTTCCCCTCCTGGGCAAATGCCCCTAAGTTGCTACTTACCCCCTCAGCGCAGGTCCTGACTGTGGAGATCTTCTCCCCAGCCATCTTCTTCCCTGATCCATCTGCGTTTGGCGGCGAATGTGCAGTAGAAGCATTTGCCAGTTCAGCTCAACTGCACATGCACTGAACGTCACGAAGTTTCCACTGGAAAACTTTACGACTTTCACAGCATGCGCAGTAAAGCTGAACCGGCAAATGTTATGCGTATGTGCCACCAAGTGACGTAGAATCCAGGAAGAAGACGGCTGGGGAGAAGATGGTGCCTGCAAACTCCACGGTCAGGACCTGCGCTAAGGGGGTAAATAGCAATTTAGGGGCATTTGCCTGGGGGAGGGAGTGGGCCGGGAGGGAGGGGGCATGGGTTTATTGTGTTATGGGTAGACTTCTCCTTTAATGAAAGTGGTTTTGGACACAAGTCACTGCAGGGAAAAGTGGAAGTTGCCCACTGTGTCTGCAGATGAAATGAGCTCTATCAGGGTCGTTCCTGTTCTCACCTTGCCTCAGGTGGCATGGAGCGACAATAGCGCTTGCTGCATTAGTGATGCGCCCTCTCCTCCACCTGCTCCGAGGCTAAAGGTGGAGGCGCCGAGCAGGAGGGGGGCGACATCGAGGCTGTTGTCTCAGGCGGCAGTTGTCCCTGAGCTCTATGGCACTAAGTTTGCCCTAGCGGCAATAACCCATAGCAGCCAATCAGCAAGTAGCATTTATTGGTCCCCTGTTTAAAAGAAAATATGCTATTGGTTGTTATGGGTTACTGCACCTGGGCAAACTTAGTGCCTTGCAGGACTTCCTGCCATAAAATAAATACAATAAACTAAAAATTGAGTGGCACTACATCAAAACCAAATGCCTGCTAGTCTGTTAAGTACAACATGTGGGGGAGACTGCATAACCTTTAGAGCATATTAAGGGATGATTAATGGCTGAGCGTAGTCGGAAAATTTGGCCCTGTTATGATGTCATTAAACTACCTTATAACATCAAGATAATTGAGTGTGATATATCAACTATTTCCACTTCATTAAGTAACAAAAGACGCCCCCTGATCAACACATTTACATTATTTAGCCTTTAGTTATACTTTCTGTTCAAATTATGATGAGGAGGGTAACATCTTTTCTAATAACAATACCAACACCTAGTTAGGAACACTGGATATGATTTAAAGGTCTTAGAGACCTAACAATTCTGCAGCCAATGAAAACTATTTTTATTCCAAGCCTTGAGGGAAGCGTTTTGAAGCTAACAAATACAATTTTAGACGGTAACAGCAATGCCAAATACCTCCCAGAAGGTTAAGCTTTGCAGTTGTGTGAATTTAAGAGCCGTGCACACATTTCAGCATACGTTCAAATGTATTGTTTTAGCATTCAATTTGTATAACATCGGAGCAAGATTGTCCTTTATCAGCATTGTTAATGACTTTTCTTGGTTTCTTCACCCCACCCAGATTTCCATTATAAATTCATTTTGACATTGGGCCCATGTTTCAACATTTTTATTAAAAACAAAATAGAAAGCCCATCACTAACAGAGCAGCGATGTTTTCCCTTAATCCCCGCTCTGCCAAAACTAACAAAGGAGAAAATGTAATTCTGGATGTTTTCCAAAAAGACGGAAATTGAATGGCCTTTTTTTCTTACTCTTTGACTGGTAGCATTGTATACATAAAAGAATGGACTCCGGCTCATTTTGGAGTATCACAGACAAGGATAAGATCATTGAAACCTAGATTATAATATGTGCCTCCAAGAAAGTTGTTTAAGATCACTTTCCGTATGCCAACGCAATTTAGAAGATCTCAGGACTTGTGCCGCTGTTAACATGTTTCAGCTGTCAAGGTCATATATGTAAAGTGAATTTAAGGGGCAGACGTATGAAGAAACTGTTATTTGTCATGAATTGTAACTCTGTTATCTGCAAAAAACTATTATATACCTCTATTACTGTATACACACTGGCATTTCAATTGTCGTTGCTTTCATTAATTTGTGTGTAAACTATTTGTCAAATTTGGGGGCAATAAAAAAATGGAAAGCATGTGATAAATGGGCAGTATACCCCCATGTTCAACATTAGTTAAATAAATAGGACTTGTGCTGAACATACATTTTGCCTATTGTTTTAAGCACACTTATATATGGTTTGTGCCATTTCTTGAGCTAAAAAGGGAATATGAAGCTGCTCCATGCTTTGTCCTTGCGAGTTGGATAACTAAATTATCAGTATACAGTCCCCTCTCTTCACCCTTTGTTGTGACTGGAGGAGAAGCCCATTATAGGAGTTATCTGTGTACTGGTAATTTAAAGGGGACCTGTCACCCACACATAAAAAGCTGTGAAATAAAATTCCTTCTCAAATTAAACATGAAACCCATCCATGAAGGTATTTAAAAATCTCATATTTTGCCTGCCTCAAGCATTCACTTTCCATTCTGCTTTTCCTTGATGTTACTGCCCTCCTTACATTCCCACTTCCTCCTCCATGCCTATGTTTGTGGGCATGGGTATCAGGCAGGGCCACCATCAGGGGGACACAGGGGGTACTCCTGTACCAGGACCAGGCCTGAAGGGGGGCCCGGCTGTGCTGCATTTTTCAAAATAGCTGAGCCCCCCTTGATCGTGCCAAACAGCTGAAGTCCCAAATTGGCAAAAAGACCCAAAGTCCTGAAGCAGCAAAAAGACCTGAAGTGGCAAAAATACCCAAAGTCCCGAAGCTGCGTCCAGAAGCGGCAAAAAGACGCAAAGTCACAAAAACAGACGAAAATTGGCCAAAGTCACAAAAAGAGACGAAAATTACCCAAAGTCACCAGAGGAGGCAAAGGTGAAGCCTTGAAGCCATGAGTTCAATTCTACTGAACACCAATGTGTATTTTTTAAATTTGAATCCCCTGCCTCCAATGTTTTTTTTTAAATATTCTCTGGGGGCCCAATGTTTTTTTATAACTTGTGTGTGTGGGTTACCTTTTTTAGTGCTGAAGTCTGTGTGGTGTTTTAACTGTGGTGTGGAGTGGGTGGGATTTGGGGTGGGGCTTGGAGTGGTCGGTGCCCCCTAAAATTTTGTTGAACGGGGCCCTGTGATTTCTAATGGTGGTATCAGGTCCCCCATTGTGGTACATCAACAAGATTTTGTGGTGATGTAAAGCTTTCCTTAAAGGAATTGTTCAGTATAAAATAAACTGGGTAACTAGAAAGGTTGTTATAGGCCAAAAGTCGGCCAGATATTGATCAGGAAGGTTTGATTTTTTTTTGGAGATTGAGGACCTACGATCTGTCGGCGCCCATTGTATTTGTTGTAATCCGATCGTTTAGCCCTAGGGCTAGCACAGATTAAATCAATAGGCCCTATTAATTGCACTTATGTTGAACAATGGGATATAATGCCACTTTAAAGCATGCAGAGCAGACAAGGGAACAGCTTGCTGAGAAAGAAAGAAAAACATACACAATGCCTAGATAACATCAAATAATATCATATGTAATGAAAATGAATTATATATAATATTAGTAAATTATATCCAGCAACAGCTGACCTGTCTCATTCCATGTCTTTAAAAGACTATCACTACATTACTTTCAAGTTCTAGTTCAAGTGCAGGCAATAATTTACATTGGATACTTGGCTGGTTACAAATTATTTCAAGGATGTACTCGGTTGGAGAACAGTGTGTCATTTTTTATGTTATTTACATTTCCAACCATAATGTAAATGAATGCATAGACCAGACACAAGTTATCTGACCTATTTCATCAGACATATTTTGTGCCAGATGAATATCTTGCAGTTGGACTAAAATCCTAGGTTTATTATAAGATACATTGTTTAATCATTTCTAAAGACTGAACTACAGTCAAGTTTGTTTTTCTAAACAAACATGAGTTGGGCCAAAGAGAAATTGGTATAATGGGAAAGAAATTTGGGGTGTGGCAATTATTTCCCCAATGGTTTTGATGATTGCACATGCTTCAACCTCAGCGGCTTATTTACATGTCTCGTGGGAATAATTATATTTATACAATGCTTATGTAAAACATCCTGATAAATTTCTGGAATTGGAAAAGTTTCAAGTAAAAAGAATTTAGCTATATGTTGAAAAAAAAATATCCTCTGTCACCCCGTCATTTATGCAAGGCACCCACAGTTGCAGTTGCGCAAAGAAGGCCATTGTGCTTAATTATACCTTTTATTAAAGGTACTGGCCTCCATAGCCATTACATACACGTGCGTCAATGTCCATCCTGCCTTCTCTTGTGAATTACACACAGTATCCCTATGGACATAGGGAGAGATCACACCAACCGATATCTATAGACACAACATACTTGTACATAAAGGATTGAGCATGGAGATCATTTTATCACAGAGAGCCTGAAATCACAAAATCCCATCACAAAGATTTTCAGCACAATTTTGTCCATTTATGGACGAAGCACATCAGCCAATGACTGCATTGTAGGGGGAAATGCTGCATTGTGGGTAAAAAATGTGGTGGTTTTTGCCCAAAATTGCACTTTTCACAATGCACCCTAAAAAAATTGATATGCTTAACAAAACATTATTTATTGTATTATAACTGCAAAAAGTATAAAAGAAACTCAAAACCCTGCATACATACACAGGTATGGGACCTATTACCCAGAATGCTAAGACCTGGAGTTTTTAGGATAAGGGATCTTTTCATAATTTGGATCTCCATACCTTAAAGCTGGGGTCCCCAACCTTTTAAACCCATGAGCAACATTTAGATGTAAAAACAGTTGGGGAGCATCACAAGCATGAAAAATGTTCCTGGGTGGTGCTAAATAAGGGTTGTGATTGACTATAGATAACAAGTTGTCTAATTCTGGGCAGTGTCATTCTGTAGCTACTAAAGCAAAT
>CM044441.1:36186413-36238975 GCA_024363595.1 Xenopus borealis
TGATGGACTCGGTCTTTTTTCAACCCAATTCAACTATGTAACTATGTAACAACTATGTAACTATTGGTAGTCCTATGTGGAATCACAACCTACAGGAAGTTCTGTTTGACAGTACATCTGGTTTTTATGCAACCAAAACTTATCTCCAAGCCTGGAATTAAAACATCAGCATCTGCTTTGAGGCCACTGAGAGCAACATCCAATGGCCTGGGGACCAATATGTTTCGCTCTCATAATAAACTATTAGTATGATGTAGAGGGTGATATTTTGAGACAATTTGCAATTGGTTTTAATTCTCTATTATTTGTGGTTTTTAACGTAATTAGATTTTAATTCAACACCTCTTCAGTTTGCAATTCCAGCAATCTGTTTGCTAGGGTCCAAATTACACTAGCAACCATGCATTGATTTGAACAATAGATGGCCTTAATAGAAAGACAAGTAAAGAGCAGCAAAAACAATACATTTGTAGCCTTACAGAACATGTGTTTTTAGATGGGGCCAGTGACCCCCCATTTGAAAGCTGGAAAGAGTCAAAAGAAGAACCATTAAAAAGAAAACTGAAGGCCAGTTCCAGAGTTGTTTAGAAATATCTCTTCTATGACACAGTAAAATTTTACTTGAAAGAGAATTACCCCTTTAAAGGGGACCCGTCACCCCAAAAAATATTAAAAATTAATTCATAATTATAGCAAACAGGCAGGAGCCATTTTGTGGACACTCTTGTTTTAGCACCAGAATGGGGGAGCCAATGTCCATCCCCATGCCCTGGCTACACAATTAAATGGTTAAGAGAATGGGAGGAATGTGGGTAGAGCAGTGGCATCTAGGAAGTGCTGAATGGAAAGTGAAAATAATTGTCTGACCCACCTCTGTGCCTAAGGCATAGAGGAGTGGTAGACAATATTTGATTGACAGCTGAGATTTTTAAATTAGCTTAAACCAGCTATAAATGCTTTAATAAAAAAATGTAAATTGGATTTCATGTTTAATTTGAAAAGGACTTTTATTATACAGATTTTTGTGTCTGCATGACAGGTCCATGTTAAGTTTATTAAAATATCCTTTAAACATCAATTAAACCCAATACAATTGTTGTCCCACCTATAAGGAGTAATTCTATCTTGGTTTGGATCACATATAAGGTACTGTTTTATTATTACAGAGAAAAATAAATCATTTTTGAAAACTGAATTATTTGATGAAATGGAGTCTATACAAACAAAGACTGAACGTGAACTTATAAATCAATGTTAAAGACCTAAAAGGGAAGCCTCTCAGTGAGTGGGACTATAGAATAATGCTACATTAAAATCCAAATGCTCCACATTTTGAGAAAATCTGACCACTATGGTTATAACCCTCTGTTATAAATCTAGTCATAAAACAAACTTAATAACTTTATTGATCATCATTCCATTTAAAGGGGTCGTTCTCCTACTAACAACTTATGGTATGATGGGAACTGTGATATCCCGAGACGGTTTACATTTGGTGTTTATTTTGGATTGTTTGTGGTTTTTGATATGTTTAACTTTTTGTTCAGCAGCTCTCCAGTTTGGAAATTCAGCAGTTATCTGGATGAAAGCATCCAATTTACTTCATCATCCATGCACTCATTTGAATAAGAGACTGGAAGATGAATATGAGAAGACCAGAATTGGAGGATAAGTAATAAAATGGAGGAATAACAATAAAATTGCAGCCTTGTGGACCATCCGTAGAATAGTATGTCATATAATAACAATATGTAATATATTTATGAACAATATGGATTTTATTATCAACCACCTTTCAAGCCCTGAGCTAATACCCTCTTTAGCTTCCTTAAAACTGCAGTTGAGCAGCCAAAGTCTGTTGTTTATAAAAGTAATAGGTACAGTAGGTTACACAACCCCCCACAACCACTGCTCATTGACTTGAAACGTGGTGTTTCCAATCTACATTTTGAACGTTTGCTTTCATTCCTGCCAGGAAGGTTGTCTGTTTCCATTTCATCAGGGCAAAAATGCCTATAGCGTTCTTTCCCAGTATTTCATTAGACTTCAGCTATCAAGAGAAGATATGTTGTCTGTGTTTGGGTGCATTGCTTCACATTCTCATGGCTATGATGTAATGGCCTTTTTTTTTAAGTCACGTTTCTCCTTTAGTAATTTGTTGCCTTCCCTCTACATTTTGTAACTGGAGTAATAAGATAAGAAGAGCCCAGATATCTTTAGCTCAGGTAGTATCTAGACAAGTACCATGATGATGACCTCAGAGTGCATGTATCAATATTGAAAAATGTTTGTTCTACTCCATATAAACAGTATTTTCTGTTATGATAATCTGTTATTTTACAGTTCATCCAAATACTGAATATTAATTCTTGTATTGTGTTTTTCTAACCAAATGATGATATAAAAGGCCAGAGGGTCTTAAGAAGCTACATACATATTTTTTGTTTGCAAAGGTGAGTTTAGTAGGTAAGGAGTAGCAGAGTTCCCAGTAGAACTACCATATTACTACAGGTATGGGGCCTATTATCCAGAATGCTTAGGACCTGGGGTTTTCTGGGTAAGTAATCGTTCAATAATTTGGATCTACATACAATGTCTACTTAATGTAAAGATTAAATAAACCAAAAAGGATTGTTTTGCCACATATAAGGACTAATTAAATCTAAGTTTGTATAAAGTACAAGGTACTGTTTTTTTATTTCAGAGGGAAAAAAAAGGAAATACATTTTTTTAATTAAAATGAAGTCTATGGGAATTGACCTTCCAGTAATTAGGAGCTTTCTGGACATTGTTGGCTTGGATATTGGGTATAATAAATGCCTGTTTTGCATTTCAGGATTACATTTGAAAGAAAATAATATAAAATAATGGGTTAAAGTTTGTTGTTAAATTACATCCATAAATTTGCACCCCGCAGAGATTATATCATTGGATCATATCTCCCAGATATGTCAACAATATTTCAAATAAATAAAGAGATCTCTGATATTGGAATGTATTTTTCTGACCTTGCTAGGAATAATCCATACACATAATGCAAAAAGTGCTATGACATTTAATCTGCTTTTTAGGTGGTAAATTCACTTACACTAGCAACCTTAATGCATGCCAAAGTGCAGGGGGGGGGGGGGGGGGGGGGGGGGCAGCACAGACTGGTTAATAATCCAAACACAAAGGGAACTCCATTGCCAATCTCATAGGGAGTAAATGTAACCAAGTCCACTGGAAACATGGCTACTTTTTCAGGGATTTATGTTCTCTGGCAGGTAAACTGGAGAAGATGGATCAATTTAGAGGATCCCCCTACAGCAACAACAACAACCCACCTTTTCTATTTCAAATCCTAGGGTTTGGATGACTTTTCATGGTTTTTATCCAGTTTTTATCATCCCTGTGTTGCCACTGTGTGCTTTCCTACATTCAGGTCACCGCCACTATGTGCTATCCGCACACATTTTTCTACTGGACCTGGCAAATACAGTTGTTAGTGTTGGCATGGATGAGGGTTCACTAAGTTATTATGCATTTAGAAGTCCTAATATTGAAAAGCAATCAACATGGCAATAAGAACCTAAGCAGCACTATGTGCCAGATCTAGGATGGCTGTGGTTAAGGGAGGCTGGAGACAAGTAGTCTAAAAATAAAAAACAGTTGTTTTGCATGTGGAACTGGAAGCTCTTGGGCACCCTATAATAGCTTGTATAATAACCCCCCCCCCCTATTACTCAAAGAGAATCCATTTTTGAGTGACCACTTACCAGAAGAACTGTGCATATGTAGTGGGGTGGACACTTTAGGTTTTAACTCCCAACAAGAGTCTCCCTATCTGTATAAGCTCTCTCTATCAATATAAGTTACTGTCTTCAGGTCCAGCCACTTTGGTGTGTATAACACATTCCTTGATATGGGTTCATTTTTTCTAAGTTCTAACTCCCCAGCTTTATACTTGTCATGACAATTGCTTGTCCATTATCATGTTGATTATGAATGCTCACACTTTCCTTAGGAGTCGTACATGTTCAAAATATTCCTCACCTCTGCATCTTACCATTGTTAAGTTTATTATTTAACTCCACATTAATTATAAGTCCTAAGCTATCCCTGAAGTATAAGTGCAGAATAACATTGTTGACCATGGCTGTTGAGTTTCAGCCATTGCAGCACAGTATTGGGGGGGGGGGCAGATAGTTCCTTATAGATAGATATTTTAACACAATTATCCTCTGCTCTTGGGGTTAATTGTATATGGAAAATTCCAGTGTAATGTTTACTTTACCAGGTGGGGATATGTTTTGAATGTCCCACCCAGGGGACCTCTATATATTGGTGGGCTGTGCTGGAATTTTTACAGTGCAGACAGGAGGTTTGAAATAAGACTAACTGGGAATACAGTACATTAATTCATGGATTTTTCCTACATAGCCAGATAGCATAGAAAGTGATACAGGAACAGACACAAATATAAATCACATGAACAATCAAACAAACAATATAGAACACTAAAATATTATGAATCTCTTTTTCTGCCATACTGCAAATATATTACTGAAGATAATGTTTTTTTTTTTAGTAACAGGCCAATCACTAGAAATATACACTTTAGACTAGTGAAAATTAGATTGTTGTGTCTTCCCCACTGAGACATTTGGGGTTACCAAACATAACAGCTCAGCATCGAATTATCCAAGTTTTTCCAGCACTATGATACTTCACTTGATATTGCACAGTGTTTATAGAAACTAATACATTTATACTGGTATTTTCAAAGCAAGTCAAAAATATCAAGAAATTAAGGGAAATGGGATGCCTGCTTGTAAACCATTTGTTTTAAATTCAGTATTGAAACACATTGATATATACTATTTATCTATTCTGAAAGCTTAGAAATAATATTTGTGTAAGTGCGAAGTGAGCTGAGATTGTTTCAAAACACCACTTCAGCAGACAGACGGCAATTGTATTAAAGGGCACCTATCCCTTTAGATATATTTCCCCCACCAGAACCATGGGCTGAGTGAGAAACAATTCTGTCAATTGCAATGTTACAAGCAGGCAGGCTTTTTTTCTGGAGCCATTTATTAAATCTTTGTGTGTGCAGCCATAATGAGGTCATAATATGCTCTTATCCCACTACTGTCCCAGCTCATGTGTGGAGCCCTCATTGTGGCTACAGACAGAGGTGCATTCACAGCCAGCAGCGGGCCATTTCAAATTCAGTTTCACCATTTCATGTAGAATTATTTTTGTAATTCTATAATATAGTGCTACAAAGGAAGAAGTCTTATTTGAATTGGGAATTTCTTCAATGGCCTCCCTTCACTTTTAATGATAAGCATTTTAATTCAGCATCCATGGATTTGTGGCGAATTTATAAATTTCGCCATGCAATTGTTCTGTGAAGCTTCAGCAAAAATTTGCCGCCCATAAGAAAAAAACCCCATTAACTTTTTTTAATTGAGGTAGAAGAGTAGAAATTGTACAACCCCACTGGCATCAGATGATACAAGTGCATTAAAGTGAAGGCTTAAACACCTGGGATAGTAAAATATATTCAGAATATAATATTTGGATGGGATTTTCCCTTATTTTGGAATTTATTAATGTGTTTAGAAAACTATACAAAGGGGAAAGTGTAATTAATGCTGTGATTACAGCCCATAGTGATGCAAGTGCTATACAAGTAAGTGTGAATCTGATGCTGTTCAAAATATGTATGATTTAGAGCTTTCACATGATACTTTTGGGTCTGACAAATTAAGTCACCAGTGTCTGCTTCACACCCATCGCAACACGTCTCCAGGCATAAACTTGATGGGACAACACAAATTTACTAAAATGCGAAGTTTCGTCTTGGCCGACGGACATTGGCGAATTTTCGCTAGCGTTACATCACTAATGTGAGCAAATCAAATGAAGATGCCCGGCGCAACTTGTTAGAGGTCTTCGCTCAGGTTAATTTGCATACGGCAGGAATTTTAAGTTGAATGGAGCGCTGTATGTTACATGGTGCATCTAATATATTACATTTACACTGATAACTACCCATCTTCAGGGAACCTCAATAAAGTCAATAGAGATGTTATAATGCCCTACACATGAGCCCAGTTTAAAATAATATTCCATATGTTAGAAAATGTATGGGGCAAACTAGGTACCCAAAAAAAATTGTGCCTTTTGCAACCTAACACCCTGAAAAAATTGACGCAAGCATTTTTTGGACTTTGAAGATTTTCCACTCAGAAATTATGATGTAAGTAACTGAAGATTGAGGAAGTTCTTGTCACGCTCAGTTGCCCAAATCCCACACAGAAACAACCAGAAGGGCCACTGGGTTAATATTTAAAGGGTAATTAGAGGGAATAGACTGGATTAGATGCTTGCAGAAAGTTTATTGGCAAACAGAAGATACAGCAACTTACTGGCTCAGGAGATCAAGGTAAAACAAAGTCCAAATACAGAAAGCAGGAACAAGGACCAGAAATCCAAGAACAAGGTCAGACTAAGACTAGGAGCATAGAACCGGGTGACCAGCAGATTGTAGAACTATGAACTGGCAACTGGGAGAGGTCTGCTCATGCTTTAAATAAGGGCCCTCTGTGGGGGGTTAACTAGGGAATAGGCTGCACCTGCCAGTTAGTGCAGTGCAGCTGAATTAATCAGACGAACCAGGGCTAACCATAGGGACCTCAATACAAGGTGAGCCCATGCCTCTAGCCTGCCAGAATAGGGGAAAGGTACGGGAACAGGCTAGAACACAAGAGGTCCCAGGTTCAACCCAGCAAAGGGATAATTCCTTACAATTCTATGCACTCCATTGCACTTCACCTGGTCTGAGTTGGCGAACGAAAAGAGGTAACGGTCAGTAAAATCCGTATTTTGGTGAATTTGGGGACTAACGTCCATTCCCCAGATCGAAAAGTCATCTGGCGTTACAGTGCGAATCACAGCTAGCCTCTGTCTCCTTTGCTAGCAAAGAAATGCCTTCAACTGTTAATAAATTGTCAAAGTGCCTAAAAGCGGTAACGCTGGTGAATTGTCACCAGCATTAGTCACTTCGCCCTTCAGTAAATCTTCCCCATGTATCTTATCCTATACCACATTTCCCAAGCCTATTGGCACCCCTGTCTGTCTTACACATGGCAATGTATTTGGGATATTGGTGAAGTGCTCTATAGGACACTAATATATTCTAGAAATTCTAGACTAGGCCACATGTTATATAGAGGTTATACATCTTGTAAAACAGCTGCTAAAGAATTGTTGTAGATGTTTTCTCTATTGCACAAGCCTCAACCTTTATGACAGATTTATGTAAACTGCTAAAAATGACAGTTTCATACATCAGCATATCCCCATCAGACAGTTGGGTGGTGGAGAGGTTTAACAAGACCTTAGAGGGAAGAGTTATTTAGGATTGAGAAAGCTAGTTGGATGACTGGTGAAACGTCTTCAAGGCAAAAAACACAGCAAGTCCAGTTGATTTGACTTATTTCTATAGATATACCATGACCAGGATGTATGAGAAACTTCACACTGGATTATACTCACAAAGCAAAATGGGCAGCATCTTCGGAGTGCTGCCCATTTTGCTTTGCTACCAAATGGCCATTTACAGCAATTATTTGGCACCCAAAGAGCATTTTTCATGCTAGTGTTGCTCCTCAAACAATTTTACTTCTGAGTATTGCTCAGGTTGGGGAACCCTGCTCTATAGCTAATAAAAAAAACAGGATCCCAGATGCTCTCTTAACTGTGGCGTGGAAGGGGGATGCAAGTCGGGTGGGCGGAGTCAGGGAAAGCAGCGGCAGTGGTGGATGAAGGATGAGAAGCGGGCAGGAGGATGGGGACTGGAGTGCGTCGCCCCCTCTGACCTATTTTTGTGCACAGCAGATGCAGCCAAAGGGAGCACGGAGAAGATGGCAGACTGGTGTGAAGATGGGAGCAGGAGCCAGCAGCTGACCAGAAAGGAACTATGATGGGCTTGATGGTGTAGACTTATTTAATCATTGGTCCTGTAAATACTGTAAATTTTGTTTTAGTCTAATTGCAATTTTTTAATTAACAATGCATTGATTTACTATTCAATATATAATCATTTTACTATACGCATATTGGTGTGTATTCTTTGTCTGCTTGCTCAAAAGAACCAAAGCCCTAGTAAGAGAGTTGAGGAATATAATATTATTATACGGTATAAACTTACACATCTACAGTCACCTGTCTGCCTGTTCCCTTGTTAAATATTTTGACTGCATTTTTAATACAGGGGTACCTACCATATCAGTATATACGTACCTGTTATTACTTTTCTTGGTGTAATCAATATATTCAAAATTCACTAGCATTAATCCATTCAGTAATTACATTCCTGGCATCTTGTTCATGGATTTGGATTTCTGAGTTGCATAAAACCCATGTCATGTACAGTGGCCCTAAGGCTACCACTGATTTTATTTTCATGAATTGTTTTCATAAATTCTCTGAAAATGGACGAAAGCAAGTTCTAGCAGTGCAGTGCTGCCAAGATTCACATATATGTTGATGCCAAATCTGCATCCATTTATTTGCAGTGGTTTGGCAGCTATGTCCGAGTCACAAGATCTTAAATAGTTTTATATTTTTGGTATTCTTCAGTCCCTAAATGTGTTACTATATGTTTCCTTTTCTAGCAGGTTTGAACAAGGGTTGATACCTCTCCATTATCCTTTTTACAGTGACTTTCAGTAGAGCTAGGACAGCTAAAAAGAACATAAATAAGTGATAAGTTATAGCATCCATTCTTGTATACAGTTACATTGCATACAATAAATATAGTCTATGTAAATATTCTGTATTGGCCACCTGTTTACATAGATTGTTATTGTGACTGTAGATAAATATCAGCTTGGTTTTATTAAAGATATGCAGGGTACAATCATTATTTAACAAACTTAATCCAGATAGTTATTACATAAATGTATATACCACTGAATACCAAATACAATGTAATTATTACTTTTGCCAAGCCTTCCATAAAGACACAACCTTATACAAAGTGGAGTGCATTATATTTATCCCTTATAGGAGCTTGTTATACTCCTTCATAATTGGGTGTTTGGCCAGTGGGTCACCTTTAATTACATAGTGGAGTGCATTATATTTTTCTCTTATAGGAGCTTGTTATACTCCTCCATAATTGGGTGTTTGGCCAGTGGGACACCTATGATTACATAGTTATATAATAAGTTACATTGGAAAAAAAGACACAAGTCCATCAAGTTAAACCTTTTAACTCTATTTTAATCTGCCTAACTGCTAGTTGATCCTGAGGAAGGTAAAATATTAGAGGTTGGGGAAGATTAGGTAGGCCCTAGCTTAAGAAAGTAGACTTGTATAATTATCATGCATGATAGATGCACTTTGAATATGATGACATGAGATGGCTTGAGTGAAGAATTGACATTGCTGCTTAGCATCTAAATACCAGACATAAATGTAATAAACATGGTACTGTGCCACTATGTCCTTGATACTAGGGGCAATACAAGCTGATTTTTTATGTAAGACAGAGTAGTCAATATTAGAGTATACAGAGCACAGCTTTTTTAACCCTAAAAAGCAATATATAACCTGGTCTAGTAAGTCATGGGTCCATTTCCATTTGTAGCTAGTGTTTGCAATTCTCACTGTTGATCCTCTATTATGCTGTACCACATCAGTGCCCTCAAAATACAGTTTATTTCAGTCTCCTTCATCAATGATTTGACTGTGGGGATATTGTTTTCATGAATAAACTCATTACTTTTGTCATCTCACTTAAACCCCTCTAGGCTTTTTATCAAGGAATTTAAACAAAAACACTGAGTATCTTGTCCGTTTGTGGAACAACACAAATCTGGTTTTAATGGAAGTGCTTTAGTGTTGAAGAGCCCTCCTAAGTATATGTTGTGATTGCTAATACTTGTGGATTAGAGATAAAACCAGAAGTCACTTGTGGCTAAGGGTTACGTGCTGAGTTCATTTCATCAGAGCCATTGGAGAGCATCAAGATTTTAAGCACTGGTTTGTTGGTGGTCCTTACTTATAAAGGGGAATCAAGTCTGACTTTACTTTTCTAGGGCTCTAACCTACACAAGCATATAAATATGTTGTATATGCTACCGTATCTCTATTGTCTAGTAAACAATTACAGATTATTCTGTTTTGCAGGGATACTGGTACATAAGAGTTTATAAGTATTATTTATACATATTTAGCTGGATTCCCATTGGTGGAATTCAATTAAATTGTCATAATGAACTGAGATATAATTATATTTGCCTAATCTTCTACTTTGACTTTGGCGATGCTCTGGGTCTGCCTGCATGAACTTATTTAATAATTTTAATTGATTGTATTGGATATTTTCCTGATCTGATTAATTAGCGTTATTTTAATTAATAAATAAGGTCAAATCGGGCATGGGAGTTTGGTGATGGTTTTTTAATGAAATAATGAGAAAAATTTGGAGTTTAGTAAATAAAATCCTAAAACTCAAATTAAGGTTTTCAAAATTCAAAGTTTCAAGAATTATTATTCACAAAAAAAACCTGAAAAACTGTAATGTAAAAATTCGGCATCTAAAAGTTGGCCAGCTCCTGTAGAATTCAGTGGGAGTGGTCATAATTACAAACAAGCAATTTCTTTCAATTTGAGTTTACGTTGGTCATTGAAAATCATACGTAGAATGTGATTGCACTGCATTTTATTTATATTTTTAGGTGATCGAGTTTACGCGATTCAAGTTTTTTTAATAAATAAGCACACAAGTTTGGTGAGGGTTTTTTTTGAATGGAAACAAACTTGAAAATTCTCAGATACAAATTTTGACAAATAGGCCTTGACGAGTTTGGAAGCAAAGGAGAAAGTAAATGTACCTACACTTTGAGAAAGGTAATCTGTTGTTTTAAAAAGATATTTAAATGTTTATCAGTCAGGATCTGTTTCTCCTATTTTTCTGCCCCTTATTTCATCTTCAGCATCAAATGACTACAAGTACTAGCTTTGAGCTTATTATGCACTTTCTCATGTAGAATCCTTTTGTTTAAATCAAACAAATGGGGATTAATATGGGGTAAAGTATTGTTATTCAGTAAACTGAAGCACAACACAGTGATGGACCTGTTATCCAGAATGCTCGGAACCTGGGGTTTTCCGGATAACCGATCTTTCTATAATTTGGTTATTCATACCTTAAGTCTAATGGAAAATCATATTAAACAATAAATAAAACCAATAAGCTGATTTTGCTTCCAATAAGCATTAATTGTGTCTTAGTTAAGATCAAGTACAAGGTCATGTTTTATTATTACAGACAAAAAGGGAAATAATTTCTAAAAATGTGCATTATTTTAATAAAATTGAGTCTTTGGGAGATGGTGTTTCTGTAATTCGGAGCTTTCTGAATATCAGGTTTCCAAATGAGGACCTCATACCTGTATTTCAAAAAGTTACAGTAGATAGAGATCATTTACACAAGTCCTGTGCTGTGTATGAGGCATCCCTTAGTGTTCTTGCACTTGTGCCCCCCAGGGATTTAAATGACCCCAATATTTCATCAAAATGAGCATTTTACAAATGTCAGGTGACATTTTCCGGCAAACTAAACCTTAAACAGTTGTATATTCTGTACATAGACTACAGCTAAGCAAGTCATACATAACATAAAAAGTTGCACTTGATGGACGTGTGTCTTTTTTCAACCAAACTTACTGTTGCTATGTAAATATATATATATATTTTGCAACTATTTTGTATTTGCCATTGCTATAGCAATCATTTCATGGCTACACCAAGATCTGAATCTGCTGTTTCTACTTTTGATTGTATTGTTTATTTGGGAGGGAGGTTACATAGCTGTAGTTAATGCAATTTTGTTCTTGAGAAAATGGTTTATGATAGATTGGAGGAAGAACAGTGGAATGCCTTTCAGGCAAAATTTGCTTTAGACTGTATATATATATATATATATATATATATATATATATATATATATATATATTGCATTACCACATTGCTTACATTTTTGGGGATCTCAAATGGAAAAGCTAGTAAATATTTCATGAATGACTATAACTGCATATTTTTAGTACTGGAGAGGTGTTTTTCTGCTTTTTCACATGATTGCACTTTCCATATACGGTACATTATTGAAGGCACATTTTACTCCAATGGCATATTTCTAGTGTACTGAAGATTATTGTCCTTCCATGCATGGATGATCATTTGTTTTCAGTTAGGATTACCATTCAAGCCCCCAGACAAGTGGATATTTTGTCTTCTTCTGCCAGTCTATGTAGGACATGAAACCAAACATAAATCTGTCATAGATAGGAATGTATATTTTGCTTGAAGACAGTATCATGCAGTTCAGTCTGGCAATGAATACAACTCTGTAGCACGCTGGCTAGTCCGGGTGGTCTGCTTTGAGAAAAGCTCAAAGGCCAGCAGCTGATCTGAGAAGATGGTTGTTGGGGGCTCTTCTTACCCCATTGATATGCCTCTTATATGGTACATAGTTACATTGTTGAATTGGGTTGAAAAAAGTCCATCAAGTTCAATCCCTCCAATTAAAACCCAACATACACACACACACACACACCCCTCCACTCTTTCACACAAACCATATATGCCAATAGCTTTACTAAAAAAAATTCGAAAATTCGACCAGGGAATAGTGGGGGAATAGTGGGGACTTGAAAAAATTCGAATTCGATTTTTTTTTTGCGCAATTCGATCGATCGAATGATCAAATAGGGAACAATCAAATTTTCTTATTCGATCCTATGGAATGATCCCCATTTTGGTAGGTTTAATCTGGTGAAGTAGGTGATCGAGTTTAAATTTAAAGGGGAAGTATTCGACTATCGAATTTTCGTATATTCAAATAAAATTAAATTTGAATATTCGAATCATTCAAATTCAAATATTCGATGGTCGGATTTGGTCGAATGTGCCTAATTTGCATATTCGCAATTGGAATTCAAATCTTTTTGAAAATTCGATCGAATATTCGAATCCTTCATGTGAATTTAGTAAATCTGCCCCTAGCTGTAGAGTTTAGTATCAAAATAGCCTTTTATATTATGTCTGTCCATAAAATCATCCAAGCTCCTTTTAAAACATCAACCGAATCAGCCATCACAACCTCACCCGGCAGTGTATTCCACAACCTCACCGTCCTGACTGTGAAGAACCACCTACACTGCTTCAAATGAAAGTCCTTTTCTTCTAGTCTGAAGGGGTGGCCTCTGGTGCGGTGATCCTCTTTATGGGTAAAAAGGTCCCCTGATATTTGTCTATAATGTCCTCTAATGTATTTGTAAAGTATAATCATGTCCACTGGCAAGCAGCTCTTTTTAAATAACTATAATAATAGGCACTAATGCAGAACTCCAGGCATTGATGTGCTATTATATTATTTTCTAACTACCCAGCATTACCCATAGTAACTTAAAGCATTTAGCCTTTAAAATTACAAATACAGAACCCCATATAATATTTGACTGCTAGTACAGGTATAGGACACGTTTTCCGGAAACCAGTTATCCAGAACTTTCCGAATTACGGAAAGGCGGTCTCCCATAGACTCCATTATAATAAATGGATCCAAATTTTTAAAAATGACGTCCTTTTACTCTGTTATAATAAAACAGTAGCTTGTACTTGATCTAAACTAAGATATAATGAATCCGTATTGGAAGCAAAACCAGCCTATTGGGTTTATTTAATGTTTTGTTTTAAGATTCTTTGTATTGCTTTTAAAACAAGGGTAAGGGGTTACAACTAAATGGTTTTATTTAATGTTTACATGATTTTCTAGTAGACTTAAGGTATGAAGATCCACAATATGTAAAGATCCATAATCCGGAAAACTCCAGGTCCAGAGCATTTTGGATAACAGACCCTATACCTGTACTAGACAAAAGACATTTTCCAGCATGTGCAAACACATCCTTATACAATGTAATTGAGCTGCATTTATTCCACATAAATACAGAATATCATTGAGGTTATATCACTTCTAATTGTAGCTGTCATAAATGTAGTGTAATACTGCCAGTGGCCTAACAAGATATTACTGGACCCCACAGTAAATTCATTTTAGGGCCCCCAACATATCCAGAGGTTGTCCTGTTTAACCGATATATGTTGAAACTGTTCTTTATTTGGGCCTCATGGGGCTCCTATAACTCCTGCCCCCCTGCAGCTGCAGGGTCTGCTCTCTCTGTAGTTACAGCCCTGAATACTGCTATTACTTTTCTATTGTGTCACAGTTGACGCAGATATTTAAACAATGTCCCGCTCTATAACTAATGGTAAGAATATGTACTTTTATATTACACAGAGGCCATTAAAAGAGTACATTTTAACAATGTGTTGCTGTAATTATTATACGTATCTGAACATTCTGCTGAGCTGCTCACAAGTGAAAGTACAAAGTGAAGCCCTGCTGTGAAAGTAAACTGATGACTCACATTTAATATTGGGCTGAGCTAGAAATGCAGCCTCCGCCAAGTCAACTCTACAGGGAGCCCAGCTTCAACCCACTCACATTTCCTAATAACACGGCTATATTTTCGCTAACTGCTTAAGTTGGGCCTTATGATTTGCAAACTGCAGTGGGCTATAAACTGCGGCACACTGGCACGCATTTGAAAAGTGCTTGAAAGAGACTAGTAACAAATGTTAGGGAAACAATTACACGCAGTGATAGTCATCCACCATAGATCAGCCCTTTAAAGAGCTGCAGAAAGACGTGACGTATATATTTCTCTCTTTCACAAGTACGGTTCCACTTGCAGTGATAGATATGCTTTGAATCATACTTTCTCCGTTTTCTCTGACATTATGGGATTTTTTTATAGGCTGCTTTTTTAAAAAATACTGTTTCCTCAGTATAAAGTTCCTATGCGCTTTAAGCAACAGTTTATATTACTGCATCTCTCGGAAAAAGCCTTTTATTGGCTTTAGGCATGTTTATTTGGAATCCCAGGATTCCCATTTGGTAAAAATTTAGGAAGTGCAGAATTGCCCTAAAGGCTTCAATGTAACCCCTGGCAAATCTAAAGCTTGTTTCTTTTCTGCACAAACAAAAAAAAAAAACTCAAAACTACAATATAACCACATACATCAAAGAATAGTGCTTTATTGGCTTGGCTACACGATTGCCGTCTTAAATGGTATTATAATTGCATGTCTGACTGGGAAAAATACGTTTCAGTAAAGAAAGAAAAAAGATATTGCCAAATTAAATGATCGTTATTTGCACGCCTCAGCATATGAAATTTTGATAAATATACAAAGCCCACGTACTTTAGAGAATAAATCAAACGGAAGAAGGAATGACTCATTTGGCTAACGTACAGAAATCTGAAACATAAAAGTGTGATTACATTTCCATGCCATTTCCTTCTGGCTTTAGGATAGTCACCTTACTTTGCTTTACCCTAGGCACTGTATGTTAGATTGAAAGCTCTGCGGAGCAGGAATAAGTTAGTGCTTACTAATATATATATATATATATATATATATATATATATATATATATACTTGTGTATTATAATAAATAAAGTATCCCTTGTTGGAAAATATGAGGATATTAGAAGTAACCTCGGAGTTCCATGAACTGTATAAAAAAACTCGGCCTTCGGCCTTGTGTTTTTATATGGTCATGAAACTCCTCAGTAACTTAGAATATACTTATAATTTACAATAGGGGGTACTTTATTCACTATTTATATATCTTAAAAAAACACCAGCAACATCAATATATTTTGTGGAAAAAAGTATTCAAAACAGCCGACGTGATGTTTCGGTCCCTACTGGGACCTTTCTCAAGGCAACCATGCCTGTGATGCAAACATATATATATAAACCCAAAACAGACCAAAAGTGATGGGCGAATTTATTCGCCAGGCGCAAAACGGCAGAGAAAATTCGCCTGGCAAAAATTCGCTGGCGTCAAAAAAAAAAAACGAGTGGCGTGCCAAAAGTGACGCGATGCGCATCGAAACCGACGCGCCAAAAACTTGCGTTCCGCGAATTTTTTGGTGAAGCGAAACGGGATAGATTCGCCCATCACTACAGACCAATGAATAGGAAGTGACATAATTATACAAAGTGACTGCTGCAGTAAAGCAAATGTTCAGTGCTGCAAAGTGACCAGTGCTGTAAAGTGATCAAGTGCCAATAGAATATACACGTGATATATATATAACCAATTGCATATAACATATTAATATCTTAGTGCATACATGTTTCTTTTGTAAAATTCATATACAGTTCATTGCGTATTATATAAAAATAATGATTATAAAAGATGGGTTCTCAACAGTATAAAATATGAACCATCTTAGAACAGACACTTGCCATAAATAGCCTTTTGTAATCCAAACCAAATCCAAACACTATTACCTGTACTGGTTACAATAGTGTGTTCTACCATTTAGCAGGACAGCAGAGACAAAGTTTTGGTCCATTTTGGACATGTCTTATCAACTGCTACTGAAAGTGATGGATTCCATGCATAGCAGTATATAGCAGTGCTCCATGCTAATTGCCCCACTTTCTGATTAAGAGGCAGTTCTATAAGAAAAATTCTGGGCACACAGCTGAGAGTGTACAAATAAATCAATATAAAAAGATCAGGCACCCAACCGACATAGACTAGCACAACCATAGCATAGCGATAACATAGAGATTTCTATTAATTGGTGAAAAATGAAGCCACAATGTTGCTTGCTTGCAGCTTACTGGGATCAGCTCCTTCCTCAACAGAACTCTTCCTTTTTTTTGGCCCTCTTTCTGTCCTCCGTCATATCTTCTTTCAAGCACATATTTGAACTATAGAAAGTCTCCAGCGTTGCAGAACTGCTGGAAATACTAGTTCACACAAAGAAAAAAGAACGAGTTTGACACTGAGAAACAGTATTTGAGTAAACCTCATGTACACAGTCTATATACATTTGCAGATTTGTATTCCCTACAATTTTAGTTGGAAATGAATGGAAACATAGACTCATAGGCATTATTTTATAAAGACAGTAAATTAGCAAAACACATCTTAATCTGCACACAGAATATTGATCCCTGCATATTAATACATGTAGCACCACCACCTTGTAAACCTCTTAAGTCACATACTTTGGCTGCTTAGCTGCTAAATTCCAGCCAAACCTGAGGAATCTGAGAACACTGTAGCCTCACTGTGCTGTTTAAATGTCTAAGATGTACACAATGTGGCCACATTTACCAATACTAGGAGAATTTGCATGTGGGGAGTAACTTGTGGCAACTAGTTTTATTTTCTTACCTGCAGGTAGCTGAACAATCTCTGGTTGCTATAAAGTGCGGCTCAGGTGCAAGTTTGTCCAGTGTTGTTAAATAATTCAGACTGGAGTAGCTAATTGGAAGAATAAAAGAATGGAAGAATAAAAGAATAAATACATGAGATAGAGGGGAAGTCATAACCTAAGCCAAGGCTATCTACTTCCTACAGTTTTAGACCTTTGTATATCCCTAGCCTGCCCACAGTAGAAACCAACCTTGTCTTGGGTTTTGAGTTCCCCTCTATCTCACTTTTTTGACTTTGTATGACATTGTGGGACATTCACTAAGATCTGAAAAATTGCCAGCGCAGGCTTCCCTAGCGTTCGCCGCACTTTGCCAGGTGAATTTTCGCCAGCACTACGCAAATTCACTAAAGTGCGAATTTACACTCAGGTCGGTGAACGGTAGCGTATTTGCGCTAGTGTTACTTTGCTAGACATAGTGCAATTATGCTGGCGATGCCTAATTTGCATACGGCATGAATTTCAAAATATAATAGAAGTGTATGTTACAGCCACTATATTCCACTACACAAGCCCAGGAAACCTTTAATAAAAAAAAAAATAAAGTTGCCCTACATGTGCCCCGTGTATAGCTGAGTTGCCATATGTTAGGAAATGTAGGGGCGAAGGAAGGTAACCCCCCCCAAAAAAAACAATGTTTTTCACACTATCACCGACAATGGTAAAACACGCCACAGCGTTTTTTTTGGGACTTAGAAAAATTTAACATTTTTGTTTTCCAACTCCTATCTATTGTATTGAACTTCGCCTGGTCTGAGCAGGCGAAGTGAAGTCTAGCGTAAGTGGAAACTTTCAGCAAAAATTTGATCTTAGTGAATTTGCATAATTATGATCCTTCGCCAAATTCGCCTGGCGTAAGGGTGCGAAGTTGCGCAAGTCTATCTACTTCGCTAGCGTAAATTTGTCAGAGCCGGTGTTAGTGAATTTGCGAAGTTACGATTTGACGTCACGCTGACGAATTTGCGCTAGCTTTAGACGCTTCGAGCTTTAGTGAATTTGCCCCATTGTGTATTCAAACCCTCACTTTATAAAACAAAAAAGTATGCAGAGCGTGAAACATCAAGATTTGGAATGTATACAGCTTGTACACTTGAGAGGTAGGGTTGCTCCCATTAGCTCCGGCATCCACAACATCTTTTTCTGAAAGTTTAGCAAGTGCAAAGATGTAGTAGACCATTGAATTCATTGTAGCTATGCCCTAATGGGATCAGCTAATGGTTCTCCAAGCCCCAAAAATACACATTTTGCTCTGATGCCAGTTCTGACCTTGCCAATATTAAATGCCTTATTTGTCCTTGGGAAAATAAGAAATTGAATCATTTATAAAGTGCTTTTCTTCACTGGGACTCAAATAATCTTTACAGCAATCAAGGCAGCCATTTCAGGCCCACTAATGGGCAGATTTATAAACATTTGATTTTTATCTTCTGCAAATCAAAGTTTTTAGCTCTAAATGTTGTGTATTTAAATATAATTACTCTAAATCCATAAAATTTACATAAAAACCCCAAAAACTCAAATAAAAATACAGCATCTAAAAGCTGGCAAGGTCATGTCAACGCCGAAATTGTAAAATCTTATTTATATTCTTGGGGGGTGGGTTTGCTTGTAATTGCACGAAAAATTTTGAGTAAATGACGATTTCAATGTATTCATATTAATTACTTGCTTTTTTTTAATTGGCGTTTTATATTCAGATTTTTTTTAAATAAATAAGGAAACATTTGGGCTTTTTAAATTGTGAGTTTATTTGAGATAGAAAAAAAAAACTAAAATTACACAAATACAAATTTTGAGGAATATGTTTGGACCCCTGGGTCACAAGGAGTTGCCACATGGAATCTTATTAAATTTACTTTTATAATAATGAGAAGCCATCAGTGTAGTTTAGCCTGCTGTTACTGACCAATCTGGAATAGGTAGTTGAATGGAGCTCACAGCAGTTAGACCACAGGTTCCTTTCTATTTCTCTGCTTATATAAAGACTAAAAAAGGGGGCTATCTGTTACCTTCTGTAATCTGCTCAATTCTGCTGTTTAACTTTTTTTTAAATATCTGGGAAATCTCTAAAGCCCCAAGCAGAACAACCTGACCTCCCTTCCAGCGATCTCATAAAAACTTCACTGAAGTCTATGGGGAAATCTAGAACTTTTACAAGTATACAAGTAATTGAACTGCTCAGCCATTCTTGTCACAATACAACTATCAACTGTATCAGCTTTTTAGTGTGTTACTCACAATACAGGTTGATGAATATATTTGTGCAGGCATGGGATAACATAGCTTGCTGTAATTAGCATCTCAATACCTTAGGTTTACTAGAAAATCATTGAACATTAAATAAACCCAACAGGATTGTTTTGCCTCCAATAAGGATTAAATATATCCTAATTTGGATTAAGATATTATTTTATTACTACAGAGAAAATAAAAATCGTTTTTAAAGTTTCGGATAAAATGGAGTCTATGGGTGATGGCCTTCCTATAATTCAGAGCCTTCTGGATAAAGGATTTCCAGATAACAGCTTCCATACCTGTATGTATATTTTATTTCATATACAACATATACAGCCTGTGTATACAGCACTGTACAGTAGATGGTCAATAGAGTTGTTTTTGTTTATGAAGTTGAACAAAACATATTTGCATTCATGTTGTTCATAGGGTTGCCAACGTTTCAGAATAGTTTTACTGGCCAGTGGAGGGGGCGGGAACAAAAGGGGCGGGTTGTGATGCAAAAGGGGATGGAGCTGCGGTCAAGATGCAAAAGGAGGCTAGACCACGTCACGCCGTAGGCAGAAGATGGCAAAAAGGTAAGTTTGCAGTGGTATTACAAATTTACTGGCAAAGTAGTTCATCATTGGCTACTCAGTCCCTGGGTGTTATTTATTATTATTATTAATAAATTATATAGTTAATTCTGGTTAAAAAAAGACAATTGTGCATCAAATGCAACCTATCAGTGCAGTCCCAGACTCTTAATCTGGATTTCAGAGGGGTTGCGGTAATCTGATATATATGATAATATATATATATATATATATATATACATATATATATAATGCAATATAGTATACTTTGTGTAGTTAAAATAGAGCCTGTTTTGATTGCCATTCCAGGCAGACTTCACTCTATCTCATTGACCCATATTTGCTAGTTTGCAGCCAAGCAGGTGAGGGCTTCACCCCTTTTATGCTTGTATGCCATGCCCCTGTTCCACCCAGTCCTGGTATATACATTTGTGAGGCTCTCAGAAAATAAGGAAGAGTTGACAGCTTCAAATTTTTGTATAGTTTTTTTCCCCCATCACTTTACATTTGTTATTCCTTCTACGAATGACAGATTTCGCCTAAATATTTGCACGTGTGGAATTCTCCCAGTGGGCTGCTGTTATATCAAAGGGTCGGACTCCGAGTACCAAAAGCAGTGAGCAGAACTAATTTTGTGCTTATACAGGAGAAGCTGCTTATGAATATATAAACATTGACTTCCTTCAGAGGCCTTAGCAAACACCCAATTTCTGCACACATAGAAGAATTACATATATATATATATACGGATGGCCTGGTTATTTTCTCTAACTATTAAAGGCTGAGAGACCACCGCAGTTTTTTGGGCAGAGGTTTCCCAGTATCCAATACATATTCATATTTAGGCAATCCAAGATGTGCATGGAAATGGGCTCATTCCCTTGGGGTATCATGGTTTGGTCAAACACTCTAAGCTGTGGAGCTCCATCTCAGCTACATCCCCAATCATTATGCGCTATTGGATAGAATGCTAATAAATATTAACTTCTTTTTTTCCAGCAGTGTGCAGATTATCAGTATAATACATTCAAAATTTTTGAATATCAGACAGAAACATCCATTAACCCCTAGACCAGTGGTGTCCAACCTGCGGCCAGAGGGCCGCATGCGGCTCATGATGGATTTGAATGAGGCCCAGCTTGAAACCCTTGGTTCCCGAGGAAACTTCATGTTGCAAAGGATATAGGAGTAGGCAGGAGGGGGAATCTGCCCATTGCCCAGTTACTAGTAATAATAATGATATAATGCATCTATTTAATATCCAGGTGTCCCATATTCCAGTGTATAGCTCTATTTGGTTACCCAACAGGTATTGTAGTTCTTTTCTGTGCATTTTCTTTACTTTTACAAATCAAAAGTGTTTGTGTATTTCATGTGCGGCCCCAGACAATTTTTCGTTTTCCAATGTGGCCCAGGGAAGTGAAAAGGTTGGACAACCCTGCCCTAGACACTTTAATACATGCCTATTTTAGTTATTTTCTTTCTTTCTATAGGTATGGGACCTGTTATTCAGAATGACTGGGACCTGAGGCTTTCTGGATAATGGATCTTATTTCTTTAAGTCTACTAGAAAATTATGCAACCATTAAAAAAACCCAAAAGGCTGGTTTTGCTTCCAAAAAGTATTACTTATACTTTAGTGGGGATCAAGTACAAAGTACTGCTTTATTATTACAGAGAAAAATGAAATAATATTTAAATTGTGGATTATTTGGATAAAATGGCGTCTATGGGACATGGCCTTTCTGTAATTTGGAGTTTTCTGGATAACAGGTTTCCATATAACTGGCCCCATACCTGTAGTGTCCCTCTGGATCCAGTGAGTCATTAAAAAAAACACTTATTATGCTGTAAAAATAAAATTCACTGAAAAAACGGTGTGAAAAACTGTGTAAAATAAATGTAATATTTATCAAGGCGTGTATAATTTTAAACCATGCGAATGCCAGATTTGCTACCGTTATTTAACATTGCCCCCAGCGGAAGTCGCTTTAAGAAAATATTCATAAAAACTTTATGCTGTTTATTACATGGAGAAACCTGGCGATGTGTACATATGTTAATTCCTTTAAATTTCAGCTGAGCATTAATTATCTTGGAACGTGGAATATCAGTAGGAGAGGGCCTTAAAGGAATTATAAGAGAATAAAGATAACAATAGCAACAAAACTGAAGCCCTTTTCCAAGGCAGTGTGTGAAGTACATTGTGGTCTTTTTTTTGCACTTTGCAAATTGCCTTTCTGTGCTGCAGAATGTCTGTTTTTTGAGTGCAGAGACCTGTGGATGCCTAATTGAATACAAAGCTGCCAGCGTAGTATTTACTAGTAGTGGCCGAATGTAGACTTTCATTAAATATGGGGGGGTAGTGTCTTAAAAACGAATTAGGTAGTGGGCCTATTTGGAAGTGGGCCATGTTCCCCTGCACACCTTGCAAAGCCCTATTCTTCACTGATCTCACACTTACCTACATAACAAGTAGCTACTGTTGCATATAAAACCATCCAAAACAACTTCTTGTTCTCATAGCAGTCATCTCTCTGAGTTTCACCCAGTACATGTGTGTGTGTCTTGGTCAGTGTACCCTGTGCAGCTTGAAACTGCTCATCTTTATCATTGCTTCATCATCATCATCATCATTATCATCATCATCATTATTATTGAGCAGATGATTTTAGTCAGGCAGCTTACACTTCTGTCAGCTGCCTGACTAAAATCATCTGCTCAGTAATTCTTTTTTGGAACTGATAATAATCAAGGTTGTCAAAGCTGGAATGGACGATGCACTAGGGAACCCGGTGTGAAATTGAGAGTTCCTATGGTTTGTGCGTGACATAATCAAGTTCTTGTGTTACGGTGGATAGAAAAAAATGCTGGTTTTATGGAAGTGCTTTGTTATAAGCTGTTCATGTGGCCATAAGAGCACAGAGCCAGTGCATCTTAGTTGTAAGTATAAGGAACATTTGATATTTTATTTATGCACAGCAAAGTCTTAGGAAAGAAAAGGGGTTCTCATATTAAAAGGGAGAAGACATGAGGCTTTTTTTGTTAATCTTTACAAGGGCCAATCAAGAAGAAGGAAAAGTGCAAACAATGGTACGTACTTAAGGCCCCATCTTGATTCTAGTTGCTTACCTGCTACCAGCTCATTTTCTTCCAATAATGCAATGGCCTTGGGTACTGTTTCAAGAGCACCGTGTCGCCATCTTTGTCCCCATCAGGCTTGGAGGAGTGTGTGTACTGTAAAGAGTTCTGTACTGCACATGTGTTATCCTAGAATTAGCACAGGGGACATAAAACAGAAGATGGTGCTGTTGTACTCCTTAAACTCCTTGGGGCAAATTCACTAAGCTGCAACAATTTGCCGCACTTCGCCAGATGAATTTTCGCCAACCCGCTGCTAATTCACTACAATGCAAATATGCGCTCAGGGATGCGAAAAGTAGCGAAGTTGCGCTACCGTTACTTCGCCAAGCAAAGCGAATTTACGATGGCGATGCCTAATTTGTAGTGATGGGGGAATCTCCCGCGTTTAGCTTCGCCAAAAAATTCACGAATTTCCAGAGAAATTCGCGAATTGGCGAAAAAATTAGCTAAACGAGTCGCGTGTCAATCGCGTCGTTTCCGACGCACGTCGCGTTGTTTTCGACGAGTCGCGTCAAAAACGACGCGCGACTCTTTTTTTGGGCGAATTTTTCGGCGGCGAATTTTTGCCGCCCCTGGCGAATAAATTCGCCCATCACTACTAATTTGCATATGGAATGAAGTTGAAAGTATAATAGAAGTATATGTTACAGCCACTACATTACACTACACAAGCCCAGGAAACCTTTAATAAATAAAATAAAGTTGTCCTATTGCCCTAAACATGTGCCCCCTGTATAGCTGAGTTGCCATATGTTAGCAAATGTAGGAGGGAAGCAGGGTAATCCCCCAAAAATTATGCTATTTTTCAGACTATCACCCTAAAAAAAAGTAAAAGACGCCAGTGAAAAAATTAAAGTTTTTATTTTTAAAACTCCAAAATCTATTGTATTGAACTGCATCAGGTTTGACCTGGTGAAGAAAAAGTCTAGCGCAATGTGAGGATGTGAGGAAGACTCACCGCGCTAGAGGCCTGCCGCGCCGCCTCCTTCCATTGCCGGCATCTTCCTAGTGTGCAAAATGATGGCTGACGTCAGCGCGCGATAGCGCCAAATTTGAATATATTTAAAGGGGCATTTTTGAAATACTCATTGCCCGTGATAGGATTTTGCTCCTGGTGCCTTATCTTGTGCTGTAAAGCTTCTGTTATTCCTGATCCCTGTGTTTGACCCTGCCTGGCCTTTTGACTATTCTGATTATCCGTATCCTGACCCGAGCCTGTTGTTTGACTACCGATTTTGCCTCATCCTATCGATTGACTACCTGGTTTTGACCCTTTGCCTGCCTGACGTTCCTTTGCTGCCTGCCTACCTCGACCCGGCCTGTCTGACCACGAACCTGCTTATTCCATCTGTACCGTGACCTTCGGCCTTTAAAGACTTTTACTACAGTCGTGCCCCATTGCTGGCCAGAACTCCTGCTCTGCACCTCTCATTTAAGTCCAGGTGGCATCTGAGTAGCTGAGGGCTCCTCCCGAAGCCAAAGCCGGTCACACTACTGGTGAAGCACGAGCCATGACCACGGTGCTTGGCACTTGTTCTGGCATTTGGGTGCCGACCGTGACACGCAAGAGGAAACGTTCAGAAAAATGTTCATCTTAGTGAATTAGTGTAGTTACGTCCCTTCATCAGTAGGCAACTTCGCCTGGCATAAGGGTGTGAAGTTGCACCAATCTATCTACTTCGCTAGCAAATTTTTGCCAGGGACACTGTTAGTAAATTGTCGAAGTTGTAAAATGATGTCGTGCTGGCGAATTAGCACTAGCGTTAGACACTTCTCGCTTTAGTGAATTTGCCCCCATGTCTCTTAATTGTCTAGTATTCTGTAAACAACTAGAATCAATGTGAGCTGTCCAACAACTTGACTCCAGGATTTTTATCTTTCTGAGTGCTTGTGAATGACTTTAGAACACAATCCAATTTCACAAGTGAGATAATAATTCACATAAAATAATGCAATTTTTCATTTTTTGCAAATCCTAGCAAAAATTCTATATTATTTCCAGAATTATTCTTGTTTGCTACCTGACAGACATTCTTTATATTAATACATTTTATTGTATCTGTGTTAGGAATAGAGAACAGGATTAATTTAACCACCGTGTACAGAAGGAAAACATTTAAGTTAAACACACCTGGTTAAACTACATCGTTTTATTACTGGTTAAACAATGAGTAGACACTAAATCTAGAGGAAAAAAAACATCTTGAGATCAACAAATAGAAAAGAATCCCCATTTTTCACGTGCAAAGTTAAATTATTTTTGTTCAATAAGCAACATTTTCATGATGTTTCCATTGTTCCCTTAAAATCCCATTATATGTGACTGAGACAGAAGTGCTGCTAATTTAATAGGCCTGGAAAGGTGTTAGAGGTAATTAACTGCTCCGGTCTTTTCTCAGCGAGTCGGAGCCTGCAATTAATCAGGAAACCCGACTTGAATGATTGTAGAAAACAGTAACACTTAGTTTATTATGTAGCACATTCTCCTTTGGACTTTTTTATGACGGGATCAACCACATTTGTACCTAAAAATTTATTATGTTTACCCTTTAGCCAATTAGTTTTTCTCACTTAATACCCCTAACGACATGGTAAGTTTGTTACATATCACAGTAAGTCTTCTTGTCAGGTATACGTGTTTTACCTTGAAAATAAATGTATATCAATAACTTGTTACCATTTATTTCAAGCACTAAATATAATTTAAGGCCACGCTCTCTCTATATATATAATATACATATTGGTGGAACATTTTGTCCTCAGTGCTATATTTCATGATTTTCAGGTGGTGGTACATCAATCTTTATAACTGGTGTGCTGAGAGTTCAATGGTTGGATGTTATTTTTAAAAAACACCAACAGATTCTACAGTGCTGTATAATAAATGGGTGTATACATAGGGGGCATTATTTATCAAAATCCAAATTTTTCGGAGAATTTTATTAAAAAAAAAAACTAAAATCCACGATTTGACCTTATTTATTATTTGAAAAGCACGATTTAATCAGATCAGGGAAAAACTCTATAAAACTGAGTGAAAATCAGAATTATATATATTATTTTTGGATTTTTTTCCAGAATTGCTCTTTTTCCAGGCTTCTTTTGCCAAAAAGTACAAGTGTTTTTGAATTTTATCTGAAAGGCCGGAATAGTTGGATTTACGGGCTATTCAAGCACAGACCACAGAAATTTCTAAATAGGGACCACTCCCACTGACTTATATACAACATTTAAATGTCTGAGATGCTGGATTTTCTGATTCCGACTTTTTGCAGCATTGGGCTTTAATAAATCCTGAAAGTTTTTTGACTTTTTTTGCATTTGTATTTTAATAGATCACCACTTAATATACAGGAAAACACACAAAAACCACCAGAAGCCAATACAAGAGTTAGGGGCAGATTTACTAAGGGTTGAATTTGAGGGTTAAAAAAACTCTCAAATTCGACCATTGAATTTTAAGGGAATTTAAATCCTTTTAATTCGAATAGAACATTTTAGCGCAATTCGAATAGTAAATATTCAATCAAACGATGAAATCGAATTTAATTTTTTATTCGATCAAAAATAGTTAAAATTAATTCGGTAGGTTGAATCTGGTGAACTAGGCAGTCGAATAAAAAATTAAAGGGCAAGTTATTCGACTGTCGAATATTCGAATAGAACTTTATTCGAATTATTCGAATCATTCAATTCGATCAATTTTTCAAAATTCGATGGTCATTGCAGCTCGCACTGGGAGCTCCCTCCCGGTGAGAGCTTGCTGGCGCTGGCGGGGGGCATCATTTTTTTTCAAAAAACCAGTACCAGTACCCCCAACCGGAATGCAGGCTCTATCAGTGCACACATTTGGTTGGGGGTAACTTTTTTGTACCATAGGTGCCCTTTAAGGGACGAATTTTCAAAGTTAAAAAACTTTGAAATTCGTCCCTCAAAGTTTTTTTAAAGGGCTTTTTCAATTGAAAATGGACATATTTCGATCGAATAAAAATCCTTCGAATCATTCTATTGCATCGTTCAAATCGAACGATTGGAACGATTTTGCGCAGAATCCTTTGAATTCTTGGAAAACATTTCAGGACAGGTTCTATGAGGTCCCCCATAGGCTAAAATGGCAATTCGTAAACTTTAAGATGGCGAAGTATCAAAGGATTTTAAAGGGGCAGTACTTCGAAAATTCGACTTGTCGAATTTCTCCTATTTGAATCAAATTTTTGGAATTTGAATATTTACTTTGACCATTAGTAAATGTGCCCCTTACTGTAAGTCACAGGTGGAAAACAGATAAAGAGCTGACTAATTGTTCTGCTCTGAGCCCAGGGAAAAAGTACGAAGCCCACAATGTGCTGGTCTCTAGAGCAGAAGATTATAGTTGTAATCCTGTATTTAGCAAAACATCGCATCCATGGTATTGGAATGAATTGAACAGTACTTGCATGGTGTCACGCTGTGTCTTTTCCACATTTTTTCCCTGTTCCTTCAGGACTTGAAAAACAGGACATGAGCTCATTGTCTACCAATATGATATAGTCACAAAAATAGCAAAGAGATACTGTAGGTGAGACGAGGAACAGGCATTTCAAATAAAAACATTCCTTTATTGAGGTCTTTATCCTTACTTCAAAAACAATAACCCTACAAACACCCTATTGATAATTCTGTGCTGGAATTTATTCTTATATAGTATGATAAACTACTTCCTGCATGCAAAACCAAGTGCCATAAAACATAAACTCTATGGTGAATTTTCCACTATGTTACCCTTTTTGCCAGAGTCTGCTTTATACTCGGCGAAGTGATAAGATGAAGCTACATCCTCCTCAGTCTGTCAGTGACATAATTTCAAGTATGCCAAAAAGTCACACAAAAAAAATACAGAATGCTGTGTTTTTTCATATTTTAAAGTGGAATAACGTTTAAAAGTTGTAAGTTTTTTTTAACCATTTGAGGGACATGCAACATTTGTTTTAGGGTGGGCTCATGTCTATGGGCATTAGAGAATCTCTTTTGTTATTTTTAGTGTTGGGCGAAACTCCCGCATTTCGCTTCGCCGAAAAATTCGCGAATTTCCATAGAAATTCGCGAATTGGCGAAAAATTCGCGAAACGAGTCGCGCTTCGTTTTTGACGCGCGTCGTGTCAAACGCATCGCGTCGCGTCGTTTTTGGCGCGTCGCATCAAAAAATGACGCGCGACTCGTTGTTGTTGGTGAATTTTTCGGCGGCGAATTTTTGCTACCGTTTCGCGAATTTATTCGCCAGCGGCGAATCGTGGGTATTCGCCGCGAATTCGCCCCTGGCGAATAAATTTGCCCATCACTAGTTATTTTGCTTCCTTGGATATTTTTAATAATAAACAACCACTTCAAGCAATTTCCCCAACATCACTAATAAAGACATATATATATATATATGACCTATATTTATCCGTCCTATTCAAATTGACCTAAGCGTAAGTGTGTTAACAAAGCTTCCAAAGGCAGAAATTAACAATAGCGAAAGTTCACTATGACAAAGTTTCAGCTGCCAAGAAGTAACATTTCATTTTGATAAAGTAGCATATGCGCTGCAAATTAACGTCTTTGCTCGAAGTGTGGCAGAGCCTTTCCGAGGTGAAAATTCGCCCCTTTAGTAAATATCCCACATTGATTAAATATTTCCTTTTTAATCAATGCCAGGCCAAAGTTTACATGGCAGTACAAGGTATAATTCCAAGAACAGTGCAAGAGTTATTCAGAGCAACAGTTCTGTGAACATCAATTTAAATATTATTTTCATGAGACCTGTCTGTCTAAGAAATAACTCCAAATTCTTTTTTATTGTGATTGTCAAGCAAAATAAACTTTACTTACGCTATATTCTGTAAATTATTTAAATCTTGTTTCCTTCCTTTTTGGAATTCACAATCGCAGCAACTAGGCAGGTGCCATTTTGTAAGAAACAGTTATTAAAGGGATACTGTCATGGGAAAGCATGTTTTTTTCAAAACACATCAGTTAATAGTGCTACTCCAGCAGACTTCTACACTGAAATCCATTTCTCAAAAGAGCAAACAGATTTTTTTATATTCAGTTTTGAAATGTGAAATTGGGGCTAGCCATTTCGTTAATTTCCCAGCTGCTCCCGGTCATGTGACTTGTGCCAGCACTTTAGGAGGGAACTGCTTTCTGGCAGGCTGTTGTTTTTCCTTCTCAATGTAACTGAATAGAATGCAGTGGGACATGGGTTTTTACTATTGAGTGCTGTTCTTGAATCTACCAGGCAGCTGTTGTCTTGTGTTAGGGAGCTGTTATCTGGTTACATTCCCACTGTTCCTTTGTCTGCTGGGTGGGAAAGGAAGAAGGGTGATATCACTCCAACTTACAGTACAGCAGTAAAGAGTGACAGAAGTTTATCAGAGCACAAGTCACATGACTGGCAGCAGCTGGGAAATTGATAATATGTTTATGATTTCATGTCAGATTTCAAAATGAAATATAAAAAAATCAGAGAAATGGATATAAGTGTAGAATTCTGCTGGAGCAGCACTATTAACTGATGTATTTAGAAAAAAAAATTCCCATGACAGTATCCCTTTAAAGAAGAATGAGAGATTGCTGCTCCCCAGTTTCCTGTATGTTTTACTTGCATGATCATCCTGTAACCAGCATAGTAAAACAACAATAATAAGTATAAAATATATGGATCCCTAATCCAGAAATTATCCCATACAGTCCATTTTAAGCAAATGCCTTACTTTTAATCTTTTTTTATGATTGATTTTTTCTCTAATAAAATTAATGAACCGATATTGGTGGCTCAATATTCCTGACGAATCAAGAGTTTTAGTTGGACTTTTTCTGAGGCATAAAGATCTATCATATAAATACACTAGACAATCATCACTTCAGGAACACAGAGGATGTAATAAAATATATTCTGTATTGGTCACATTTCAAAAGAGATAATGAATAGTGTGACGCACCAGTTGCATCACACATAGTCCTTCTTTAATATCACAAAGCAAATATTACAGAAATGGAGGCAATGCGTGTTATTAAAACGGTAACATCTGTTCAGTGTCAAAATGTATACAGTCGTGGGCAAGCTGAAGTGAAAATGAGCATAAAGCATGCTGAAAGAGATTTATGTCAACAGCTTTAACACTGTATTAATCACGTAATAAGGTCAGGCTTAACTATCACAGTAAGTGCTTTGGTCAGAATGCCAAGAGAGACATAAAATAGGCCATTGGTAGATATTCAGGTGATAGAAAAGCAGAGCTGGAGAAAAAATAGGAAACTCATGTCTTGGCAGCAAAAATAAATACAAGATTACAGTAAAAGGCATGCTATTAATCTGAGTGTCCCAAAGAATTCTGACATGGAAATGAAAAAATGCTTTAAATATACCCAAGGCTGATAAATCATTTTCTTTAAGTACATTACTTAAATATTTTCAATTGTTTATTTGAAATATACCAAAACAGCCCTGCAGCTGGTTTGGTATCAATGTGTACCTGTAAAAATGCTAATTCTTGGGAAGTTCTGGGTAGGAGTGCAGATCTGTGGCTCAAATCCTGGTGCAGAGGTCTATTTCAAGATATTTTTGTAATTAATAATGCTTTTTCCATTCATAACATGATTATAGCTTGATTTCACACAACAAGGGCAGTTTACATAATGCAGTATCCAGTCCAGTAAATACAGATGCAGCCACTTGGATTTGTGAGTTAAATGTGTCATGACTCAGGGCTAATTGAAGAAACGGTGTTATCTAAAGTCATCTTAACTCATTTCATGCATTTAAACTTTTCATTAGCATACCAAAGCACCATTGTTCACAATGATGAACACTTTAATTAGATGGGATGCTGTGACGCAATTTTCTGTGTTAAATGAGACAAGTGAGAAATCTGTGTTTAGTTATTCTGTGTCAAACACACAATCTAAAGTGGCTTCATCTGTAACACCAGAGCTACCATCAGAGGGGCACAGGGGGTGCATTTGTACTAGGCCTGGGTGTAAAGGGAGGCCTGTGCTGCACTTTTCTAATTACCCGGACCCCCTTGACAGTGCAAACAGCTGAAGTGCCGAAGATCTGAAGTCCCAAAGAGCCAAAGTCCCAAAAAACCAAAGATCAGAAGACACAAATATTGACAGGCGAATCTGGGGCATGACAAATTTTTTGCTAATTTCTAGAGAAATTTGCAAAACAGCAAACAATTTGCAAATAGCTGTCACATTTTGTTTTTGGACGCCGGCGCACATTGTGAATTTTCACCAGGCAAAATTTTCCTGGAGTTTCACAAATGTATTTGCCCGCTGCAAATCAAGGGAATTCGTCGCAAATTCGCCTCCAGGCAAATAAATTCACCCATCACTAGACACAAAGCCACGGGAGGAGCCGGAACGGCAAAAATACCTGAAGCACCAAAGACCTGAAGCCATGAAAAGACCTGAAGTTGAAGTCCTGGAGCCACGAAAGGAGCCGAAGCTGAAGCCCCTAAAAGACCAGAAACCATGAAAGGAATCTAAGGTAAGTTCCATTAAACACCAATGTGTTTTTTTTTATTTAAACCCCTGACCAATGTAATATTTTAATATTATATTTGCCACCAGTGTTTTTATTTAAATATTCTATGGGGCCCCTGGCACCAATGTTTTTGTTGTATGGGCCCTGTGATTTCTGATGGTGGCGCTGAATAACACATTCTTTGTGCTTCAGTTGTCATTGGCACCAAGTTGTATAATATCAGTAAAGTAAACAATGCAAACATGTTGTTGGTGTTAAATCAAGCGGCTTTTTCAGTCATATTATTATCCATCAAAACTATATGCTTGTAAATTCACCAAGAAGTATTGGCCTATCAAACTGATGCTGACCAACTGATGCTGGTGCAACCTGATGGGAGTCATCCAGCTGAAATAAAAATCTATGTGACAACACTATAATGTATGGATGTAAGATTGATATACAGTCATGTAATGGGTACATCATCTCTATCAGTTTAATCTGAATATACATGTGCGTTGAACAATAAAAATCTGACCACTGTAGCTATGAGCATCTTGTTTGGCCAACGTTATAGAAATCCATAAAAAATTCCCATAATAATGAATGGACTTGGATGAATAAACAATGGGAGGTAAGAAGCATGATGTCATGGACATATTATCTTCTCTCACGTTTAGTTTATCTAACTATGCACTGTATAAAATGCTCTTCCAAAGCCGATTAAGTAATTTACTATATATACATCTAGTCTAACTAAATTAATGAATCCCCATTAAGCAGAGTGTATGGACATTTCTTCCCCCTTATAGTGTGTGATTTATGTGAAGCTCTCCTTTGTCTCTTTAGATAAACATTACAGAAAAGTGTTTTATATAAGCATCATTTACAAGTCCGTCTAGTACTGTAGCCAGTTTAATGTGAGGTTTCTTTCCTTTTAATTTTTTTTTTTTTTTTTAAGAAAATCAGTCCAGAAATTTCTATTACCTTATAACGTGAAGGTTAAACTTTAATTCTATGTGCTTTTTTTCTTTGTTATTACAAGCAATGCAGTTAATCCAACTTCTTGTAAATATGTTTATAATGGACATCAGATGTATTTTGCTTTACTATCCAGATGAGGTAAGGCGAGGACACGTAAATATGGACCTATAGTAGAAATAAAGACAGGAGCATAAAGGCAGAAGAAGAAGTTAGAAGTGCCTTGTATTGTCCATTTGACAGTGCCTGGGTAACATTTAAAGGTTGTTGGCTGCAGTGTGGATGAATAAAAGAGCATTTTAAGGATGGCATCTTCAAGGATGCTTTTTAGAGAGGTTTTAAAATCAGAAAATTGGAGGGAAGTCTGGTGGTAAAGCGTTCCATAGAATAGGTTCGTAAAGAAAACAGCATCTATACCCACTGCATCTTCTTCAATTAGCTTTCCTTCACAAGGACATACAGAGTGCATATGCCACAGTTTCCAATCAAAATCTGATGTCATTAACATTACAGTTAATATGGTTTTCCCAAATGGCATGCAAAGGATGGTTTAGGCTTGTGACACACGGGCAGATTTGGGGAGATTTAGTGTCCTGGCGACTAATCGCCTCTTCTTCTGGGCGACAATCTCCCTGAACTGCCTTCACGTGTCCCATCCACTATGATGAAAAGTCGCCTGCGCTAAAGCACACAAGGACTATTAATTTTCCAAAGTCATCAGAAGTTTCCTCGTGAACTGAGTTTAGGGACCAACTCACAATATACAGTACACAGAATATAAAAGTCACAGTATAAGGCTGCTTAATAATTAATACAGTTAATTACTACATGGCAGCACAGACACCAGTGCAACTAGCATCAGAATTTTATAATCAGCCCTGAAGCATCTGCTTATATTGCAGGCCAAACTTATTTTCTGCTTGTTAATTTTAACATAAGTTTAGCTTCTCAACAGCTGCTCAGAGCCCACTGAGCACAGACACTTTTCAAGATGGTGACCCTCTATGACAAGTTTGAAGTCCTGGATAATTGCTGCTATTGACAAGCTGAAACTTTAGGCTGGTGCAATAAGTGCAGTATATAAAATGTGGCATTTTTAGTCATATTAATTTTTAGGCTTTAGTTTTCCTTTAAAATACGAACTAGGTGCATATATTGCCATGGTTCTATCTATAAATATAATGAATTTGAACAAAAAGAATACCCTCTTTATCAGGATGTTATTGAAAAATTGCCTTAACGAAACAGTACTCCATACTTAAATTATTTAATTAGATTATAAAGTGCTAGTGCAAAATAAAGTTACCCACCTTGTAGCTTTAAGGTGGCGTAGTGCTAAGATTTTAAAGTGACCGGTGCTAATTAGTGATAAAATTAATAAAGAGCTTATAAATTAATAGTAAACCATTACCCCACTTAAAATTGTTAACAATTGATGATGGTAATTATATTACATTCCATGAATTGACAAAGTGATTCTGTGCATTATTAATCAATTCATCCAATGAAATTCATATAGTAACTTGGATTACAAGAGTAAGTATGAAAAGGAATAAATAAGAAGGTGGAGAAGTCTCGTATAGGCTGGGACCGTCACCCCACATAGTTGGAGAAGTCTGCAACTCAGGGACTGTGGTCTCAGCAATTAACTAGATCTAGCTGATAAGATGCGCTAGCTATCCTAAAAAAAACACAAATCCAAGAGAGCATTAGAGGGAAAACAGAAAAAGAGTTTTGATCACTTCAGGCAAGGAAGAAAGTAGCTTAAGTACGAAAATAGTTAATATAAAAAATAAAAAAAACCCCAAGGTTAAGCTAAAAATGGTATGAACGTCTTTAAAAACAGAGCTGTCGACGCGCGTTTCGCATTACTGCTTTTTCATAGGCAATGTGGGAGCATTAAGACGCTGAGTATAAATAACCTCCCAAGGAAGCGTCATTCAATTTGCGTGCCTTCCCGTCAAACGTGATGATGTGATTGATACATTGTTACCAGACTGTGCTGACATCAATAACCCTGGTATCACAACTTTTGGTTAAAGATCCCGTGGGATTTGGACTTAGCCTGTAGCGATTTCTCTCTCTCTCAAGGCCCCCATACACAGGCCGATAAAAGCTGCCGACAGACTGAGTCGGCAGCTTATTGGCCCGTGTGGGGCCATCTGACGGGCTTCCCCAACCAATGTCTGGCCGAAAGTTAGCCAGCTCTCAATCGGGCGGGTTAAAAAACCCAGTCGGATAACGGGCACATCTCTGCATGTATGCGGTCCCGCGATCCGATGGCCCATATGGCCTCCATTATGATCCTAGGGCCCACGATCGGATCAGCCCGATATCACCCACCACAATGTGGGCATATTGGAGAGAGATCCGCTCGTTTGGCGATCTCCCTGTCTATGACCACCTTTATGTTATTTGGTAACATTGTATATATACAGAAGGATGCAAATTAACCATTTATATCCCACAAACTATAATATTATGGATCTCTTCATCAAGCATAACTTTCTTGGCAGATTTACATCCTAAGGATAACAGAGGGATTATACCTGTCCAGATAATACCCCTGTAGGTAAAATATATTATGACAGGGTGAACTGGTTAAGCCAAGGAATAATAAATAAAATAATAACCTAAAAATTATTTTTAAATAGAAAACATCCTAGCTTTCATACCGTTCCATCAAGTATTGTGACACTAAAACATACCTTTTATTGATTTTAATAAAATTAACTAATTGTTAACAATTTTAAGTGGGGTAATGGCTTACTATTATTATATTTATAAGCTCTTTATTAATCACTAATTAGCACTGGTCACTTTAAAATCTTAACACTACGCCACCTTAAAGCTAAAGGTGGGTAATTTCATTTTGCACTAGCACTTTATAATCCAATTAAATAATTTAAGTACTGAGTGCTATCTCGTTAAGGCCATTTTTCAATAACATCCTAATAAAGATGGCACTTATTTTTGTTGAAATTCATTACATTTCTATTTGCTGATGCAAGTCAGATCCTCCAGATTCTCCTCCTTGATCAATTCAAGATTCCAGCGTATATATAATCTCTCGCAGCACAAGTCTATCTATAAATAGTCAAGTCCAATTAATCTGCACCTCATACAAATATGCACAAATCACTTACAGCTATATCTTGTGCATGTCGAGGGGAGAGGCCTTGCACATGCCCCCATAGTCTAACAGTAATGCTACAATGCTTACTCCCTGTGATTAACACAGAAAATATTGTGTTTCAAATTAAAGCCGGCTCCTGTGCTTGTATCCTTTGAGCACTTGAAAAATAGGGTGCTTTAAAAAAATTTATTTTACATTTGACTGGATTTTACATTTTTCTTTCCTGGTCCCCTGAAAAAAATGTACAACTGGGGTTCTACTACATATATTCTCATTTTTTTTACTATGATGTTAACTCCTAGCTTCACAAAAGTAACAGTGGTACTGAAATGACCTAAAGATGAAAACACGAGTGGCAATATTAATTGTATTTTATTATTGTCTTTAATTTATATAGCAGCAACTTATTACACAGCCCTTCACAGGGATTGTTTACATTAGTTTCTGCCCCATTTTTAAACACTTGCCTTTTTCAACACAGGCAAAGTAACCTACCTGTATGTTTTTGGATGTTTAAGGAATCCAGGTTCTGATATCAGATCCCTAATCCAGAAGCCTGGTGATATCCAGAAAGATCCAAATTATTGGAAGTCCATCTCCCTTGGTTATTTCTCTGTAATAGTAAAACAGTACCCATTACAGTGTACTTAGTGTGAAAGCTGCATGAATCCATATTGTTGGCAAAAAATCCAATTCAATCCTGTTTTGGTAGCCTTAAGGTACTGTATATTCATAATTATTGAAAACAAATCTGGACAATCTAGGCCTCCTATTACTGTGCAACATATTTTATTTAACTCTTTCACTAATACTTCAAATATATTCATGATCATGGGGTAATGTATGATATTGAATAATAATTCCAGTAAATTCTCTGTTAGGTCTGGTATTTGTTCTGAACGTATGAACATTTCTGTTACTATAAGATGCCTATGTCAAAGAATAGGTAAATAATGCAGAAAACTGTATTGGCAATATCAGGATAATTAGAGTGTTTTAAAAATGTGTAATTACTGATGATGTAAGGATAAAATAGAGGGGTTTGCTGTTTTGTTATGGGGTTCAGGTGGAATTAAATGTTTTTCTTAGTTATTTGCAACCTGTTGGTTTAGATTTGTTGGTGTCCATGAGTCCTGAGTGCTATTGTTACTTTGTGCTACCAATCAATATTGATTATGCCCTGCTTTTTAGACATAACTTAACACATACACAGGGAAACATTCCATAGTCTGTTTTTTTATAAGTAAAGAAAGTTTAACGATTTCATTAATTAAATTTAATAATTTACTGGTCTTCAAGTTAGAATGGTTTTTGCCCTAGAAGAATTTTTCTCTTTTGTAGTGAATAACAAGTGTGAATGTAAACCAGGTGATAAATGAAACACAGAACAATTGCGTATTTACTTTTAGCAACATTCTCGGTCTTATAAACTATAAGCTAAACTATTTGTGACAAGTGTTTCTGGCAAATATTTAAAGTAAAGTGTTCTTTGTAACAAACTGAGTCATCAATGAAGAATCCTCAGTAGCTTTGGGCTGACACTTTGAGCAAATGTTTGACTGCTTGTGACTTTCACATATTCCCAATATTACAGTTTAAGAGGAGTTTCATATAAACAGAAAAACAGTACATAATAGTGCTTAATTTAAAAAAAAAGAAGGTATTGCAATATAAACTCGGCACCCCCAAAATATGAATGTGCCTTCTGTAAGTTTTTCATCCATCCCCAGTGTACCAGCCACATGGGATTGGGAAACCAATTCTAAAAAAATATAGGCTGAACCATGACAAATGATCAGGCAATTTAATATGGCTTGGGACACATTTTAGGTTATTATAATAAAACAACTTAAAAGTGTATAGAAGCAAAAACTGTCAAAATTATAAAACAATTTCAATATGTTGTGTTCAAAATGCACAATGCACTTAGGTCTGTAAGAAAGAATTTTTTTGGACATGCAGAATATATAGCACAAAGACCTTAAATCATTGGGTTGTATTATACTGTGGTATAGTGTCATGCATTTTCTTTAGTGATCTGAAGTGATTCATCCGCATCTAATACAGTCTGTGTAGCTCCAACACATGTAAATCAAAAATAAGGGCACATAGTTAGGGGCACATTTACAAAGAGTCGAAGTGAATTTTCGAATAAAATTAAAAAAAATTTAATTCTAATTTTGAAATAATTTTGGGATACTTCGACTATCGAATTGCCCAAAATTCTATTTGAATGGAAAAAATTCAAAAATTTTAATTTCGAAGTACTGTCAAAAATTTGAATTTCGAAGTACTGTCTCTTTAAAATGCTTCAAATTCAACACTTCACCACCTTAAAGTTGCCTAATTCCCATTTTAGCCTATGGGGGACCTCCTAGAGCCTGCCCTGAATGAAGTTCTGAGAATTCGAAGGCTTTTATATTTGATCGAAAACTGACCCATTTGGTCCATTTTTGATCGAGAAATGCCTCTCAAAAAAATTCGACCATTAGTAAATCTGCCCCTTAATGAAATATTAATATACCTGTTTATGTTACAATAGGAGCATCTTTATCCCTTTAAATGAGACATATTGTGCGGAAAAAGTATGTTCCAATGCATTATACTCTTTTAAATATAAAAGGAAAGTGGTGAGAAAAGTAACTGAAAATCTTCAAAAACCCTATTAGTCCCTAAACCATCTGTTTCACTCCCTGATGCCTCCGTTACCAGACTGTTCGGGGGAGCCGGTGGCACTCTGCACACTGCTCTGAAGGATAGGAACCAATCCACAGCTAGGCTGACCTGATAGGGCAGTTCACTGTCCAACTGGCGGCTCGCGGGCAACATCAGCCCTGCAACCACCTTGAGTGTACCCTCATGAAAGCCTGCCTGTAAGCTTTAAAATCAGTTACTAACCTCTGCATTATTTACACCTCATATTCAGATTGTAAAATCCTGCATTGTTCACACCTGTAACACCTATATTGTTCACAGCCCTAAAGTCCTGTACTCCTCACCTCTCAGACTGAAAGTGCTCCCATTGTTAACCTGTTCACCCCTCAGACAAACTGCTGGAGGGGCACCATTGTGTTACTGTATGTTTCACAGTAGGAACTGCACATCTTAGAGTGGTCCTGATATGACCACTGAGATTTGAGTTAATGCTAATGCTTTCCTAGCTCCTGCTGTATTCTGCCTGCCCTATGCTCCCTGTGTGTGCCATACTCTGCCTCCCCTATGCTGCCTGTGTGCCATACTCTGCTGTCCCTATCCTCCCTGTGTGTTCCACGCTCTGCTTTCCCTATGTTCCCTGTTTGTGCCATACTCTGCCTGCCCTATACTCCCTGTGTGTGCAATACTCTGTCTGTACTATGCTCTGTGTGTGTGTCATACTCTGCCTTTCCTATGCCCCCTATGTGTGCAATACTCTGCCTGCCCTTTGCTCTCTGTGTGTTCCATAATCTCTCTGCCCTATGCTCCCAGTGTGTGCCATACTCTACCGTCCCTATGCTCCCAGTGTGTGCCATATCCTGCCTGTAATATGCTCCCTGTGTGTGTCAAACTTTGCCTGCCCTATGCTCTCTGTGTGTGCCATACTCTCCCTTCCCTATGCTGCCATGTGTGAGATACTCTGCCTGCCCTATGCTCCCTGTGTGTGCCATAATATTCTTGCTCTATGCTCCCTGTGTGTGTGGCAAACTCTGCCTGCCCTATGCTCCCTGCGTGTGCCAAACTATCTATCCATCTATCTGTCTGTCTATCTATCTATCTAGCAAATTTGTCTACCTATCTATCAATCTGTGATATACACATATTTTTATATTTTGTTCACCGTTCTGTATTTCTGTGGGTCTTAACTCGGAAGTCAAAAATCTTGAAAGAATGTATTTGACGTTTGCATTAATTACCCTGTGATTCCTGAATAGAGTCCCTTGTGTTAATCTCAAAGCTATATTCCTTTTTTTACATACTTTTGACTATACTTTGAAATAGAAAACACAAATTTAAACCTGAATGAAGCCCTTTGTTATGAAGTTTATACATCTGAAAAGTGTGCAAGCTTTTACGTTGGCCACAATAATGCGGCTGTAGATTACATTTGTTATTGTATGAGTTCTTTAGGAACCATTCCAAACTCCTATGGCTTTTCAGATCACCGAGCGCTGTCACTGGTCTCCTCAAACTGAAAAGGCTTAATTGTGATTAAACAGGGAATAAAAACTGTCTGTTAGTCCAGAGATAAGATATGGGGGCCAAAGCAAACATTTTATTCTGAATGTACAATATATCGCACCTTGTTATTACAGCAAAGCCTCACATTAAGAAATCCTTTAAAAAGAGTAAGGGTTCTCTTATTGTAATGTATGGGGGTTGAAATAAAACGCCTAAATACACAAAGGCTATTCTATTTCTTTTTAAATAATAAATGTATAATACGTTGTCTGATGAATCAGAGGGGTTTTCTCAGCCTATACCAAAATAAAGACAATTCAAATAAACATTTTCAAATTTATTTGACAAATTTTAAAAGTCAGTTTACCAGTGCCATACAAAATAACGCTCAATCACATAGTTTCTAGATTGTGATAAGACAGTTGCTGCGTGACTTATTTCTCCTGCATTTGTTATTCAGTAATGTCTTTCTTTGTATTGAGTGTACACGTCTGTGATCAAAAATGTTTCAGTTGACATGTCAACACATAAATTGTTTCCAAGGAATCACCATATGCTGATTTATTTATAGATAAGCATATAGTGCTCTTTTACAAAGTAATTTAATATAGTTTATGTAAAACTAACACATTTTGCTGAAGGTCACTTAGGGTATTACAAAAATTCAAGAGACAACACAGAGCTAGCAAAGGTACTTTGCTTACAATTCATGATACTTAGCCATGATAACTCTTCTCTGTTCCGGCTTACTTCTTTCCAGCACCTTCCAACTTTTCCCCTAGCAAGAGACACTATTCTCTTTCCAACCCTGTTCTCACTGTCTACTAACCTCTTTCTGTTTTGATTGTAGAACAGGGCAGATAATACACATTTTTCATTTTTTAATACTAAAGCAATTCCACTTAGTATTTTTAGTTTTTTTCTATATTGAGACAAATAGATGCTCCCTCATATACATAATGAGTCTAGACCTAAATGTGTACATTTTAACCACAAACTAAATAAATTACACATTTCTGAAATAAAGGAACAAGAAGTTCTAGGGACTTGAAATGTCAATCTGTAGTTAAACTGCTGGCATGGACTGTAAGAACTTTCTTTTTATGTTTGGTGTTTGCTGATTTTGTTTGTTTTCTAATGAAACTGATATGTTGTGGTGAAGTTTTTCTATGGGGTACAGGTTCAGTTCAAGTGCCTCCCATTGGCTGTGCTCCCCCTTGTCTAGACTGCAAACTGTATTATTAGCAAATTGGCCTGTGGTATTAAATAAAGTATGATTTCAAGATATGTCTGCTTGGTTACGGGTGAATTTGAATTCCCATTATACTCCTTTGTTTTTTAATTTTCCCTTTTCTTTTGGCTAATGGAAATATTGAGAGCTGATTGTGTAGTTTTTTTTTTCTTTCAGTTTGGTTTTCCTGTGCTTTTATGAAAGTTGTATTGGTTTGGCATATTTTTTTAGTCTTTTATAAGCTGCCACTGTCTTGGGGTGACTGGCCACAGCTTTTCTTGTTAGCTACTATAGCCCTCCTATAATGTGATTATCACCTTATAATAAATACATCAGATCACCTTATAATAAATACATCAGTGGGGAAGAATCTAGTACTGAAATTATTTGGTATGAGCAAAAAGCACATGTTATTAGGGATCTGAAACACCCCCAAAACAGCCCTGATAAAAATGTATCTCTGTAACAGAAGCATTTATGCAACATACATTAAACGGTAGCAAGCATAACCAACTTTGTTTCCAGGAATACTGCCCATAAACCAGAACATAAAGCCAGATTCCACTCTCCATTTCCCATATCCCCATCCAAGGCTGAATACCTTTGCCCAGGCATACCCACATACTCACTCTCCTTGCCAAAATAAGTATTTAAGTAACCCTGAGTCAAGCTATCATTCATCATCTGTGACAATGCCTTATCTAAACTGCCACACAGGAAGAGGGGAGTGTTAGTTGCGCTGCTGCTCCCTGGGATGCTGAGTAAAGTTGCATCAGAGTTGTATGTCCCCTGTTTTATCATCCAAACTTTAACGTGTCAATCCAAAACCTTGGGGTTAGAAGGAGGGGGCTGCCTGCTTAGACTTGTATCTTGTATCATTACATGAAAGTTAGGGAAACACCTTAGCTAAGGTTGAGTGGTGAATTATTATGGTGCATGTATTACGTGTGGTTAAATTCAATGTGTATTAAAATGTGTTCCACCTATTTTATATTTTGTAAAGAAACACACAGACACCCCCTACAGCTAGAGATGAATGCAGTTAATATTTATAGAGAACAAGTCTTTAATGCCTCGTATTATCTAGTAGCATTACTAGATGTTGCTGGGACCCAAGGCAAATTCAAAATTAGAACCCCAGAACATTGGTACTGTAAGTTGACCTATTCTACTATACATTAAAAATGCTAATTTTAATTTTTTTAAAGAGCCCCACTGTCCTACTGGTATTCCATCTTCAAGTTATAAAAGCGGGAAGCTTCTATGTCATGCTGACTCTTTCAGCAGTTAAAAACCAGGATAATCCTTCACTGTGAATCATACACTTTCTCAGAACTTTAGTGTCAATGCATCATCTGATTCAAAACATATTCTTTACTCTGATTCATCTTAATACTATATCCTTACTCTACAGCATGCTATGTTATTAAAGAGGCATCCAACCTTTCTCAACTGGCACAATGCAAGCTGAAAAACACAGTTATTATTTCTTAATATATATTATCTTTAATTATTAATGTTATGTCTGTTGGACATAACAGATTAACGAGTTTCCAGCTCTGTTTCCATCATTCACAACCGTGGGAGATATTCATGGTGAACTGCATGTTTTGTCCTCCTCTAGTTGTATGTATCCAAATGTCTGGCAGTGCAGCACATCAGACTATTTATGTTGACAGAACTCTCTGCTACCTGCTGAGCAAAGCTGCTATTTTTGCCATACCCATGAATACATGAGGTTAAGCTAGCCAGATCAATAAATTTCATTGAATGATATTTCACAGGAATGTGAAACCTTGCCAAAGAAAACATATAGATTGGTTTCTTAATATTACCAGCGTCCCCTTGGATTCTGGCTCCAACGCTATGTTTTACAGTGACAAATGAATTTCAAACACGAACATACTCCAGACATCTTCCTGCAAATTCTTTCTTACAGAGGGAAAAAAAAACTTTATCTAAATACTTTTTTTTTTAATTGCATAGCTATTGACTGGACAGAATTCTTGCTTTTAGTACTGTTGAATGATTAACAAAAATGTTAATTGAAAAAATATTGAAAACAAAAGAATGCAAAATAAATTTGATATTATAAAATGTAATATTGGTACAATCTCTGCAAACTTATGGAGAATTTGGCTAAATTTCAAATTACAATTTATATTCTATGGATTTCCAATACTTGTATAATATGTAAATGGGTCATCCACCCAAAAACTATTCTTTTGCATAGTGAAAAAATATATTTCTATGCAACTTTCCAAAGCCCCTTTACCTGCCTGATGGGTTAATGGAGGCAGATAAAGAAGCTTTGCTTTAGTGGGATTGGCCCACTAGAGGTAGCCCATCAATAGCTTGCCCAAATTGTTAGATCTTTGTCCTAATATGCACACTGTATATATTTATACTTACCTCTGGGCAATAGCATTTGCTGAAGGAACCATAATACTTGCTTGGTATGTTAATACTTGTTTTTAGTATATTAAGAGTGAGCTACTAAAATTTATGTTTAAAGGATAAGTTAATCTGTAAAATGATTAAATGTAATAGTTTAATAACTTTTGCAATGTACATTCATTATTTATTTATTTTTAACATCCAAGATATTAAGGCAAACATGTACTGTAAATACATTACCTGCTGGTCAATTTCCCACTATTCTGACCACCAAGTTATTCCTAACTAGAAGAACATCAGACCAGGACTCTTTCATTCTCCTGGTGACTTCCTTGACTACTTGGTGGTCAGAAGGTGGCACTGTTGTAATTTATTTATCCATGTATCCCTTAATATCTTGGACTTAAAAATATTGATTGTAAAATACAAAAGTGCTTAGAATAGTACTCTAGTCAAAGGCTTACTTATCCTTTAAGTGTATCCCCCTGCCTTTTCCTTTATGCAATAGGCAGCCCACCAGTCATGTATGGTAATTACCCCTTTTCCTCCTGCTTTTTCCAGTTGGGCAGATAACGCAAACAGTAATACTGTTTTTGATATGCTTTTAATACCTAATACCAATTACATTTAATAATGCTAATACCTGTAATCTGTAATTAATATATATTGCAAAGTTTACATTTTCACATTTTCTTTAAAACAGTTTTTGGGTGGAGGACCCCATTAAAGGTCAAGAAGACACTTCTTTCTCTGTATATTTTATATATATATGTATATCTATGCATCAATATATTTATAAATGTAACAAAAGCAAATTCAAAGGGGCCATTGTGGGTGTAGTCTCTGGGATATGTCTTGATTATTAGTTTAAACTGATTATATTTTTAAAGTGAATATTGTATATTTTGATATTCTTTAATGGACAAAAATTTACATATTAATGTTAAGAACCTGGCATTTTTGTTGGCCAATGTCAGACATATTTTAATTGCCAAAAATCTGCAGATGTTCCCCCTTTGTCTGAATGAAAAATGCACTGCTCACGGTAGATGTTAAGACTGTCAGACAGAAATCACTCACACTATACTAGTGTCTGTCATGGGGCAGCACATTTGCCATTCAAACAAAGGGGAAGAAACTTCAAGTGAGCAAGAGTATTTTGTCCCCCTGTGGTTGGTAAAAATGCTACGTTTGCCATTGACCTTAAACACCTTTTTACAGAATATGTTTTTCTTGATAGTCAAGACTATGTCTATTTTTTTTTTAACAAGCAATTAAAACAATCTCGTTTTAGGGCAAGAATTGTAAATAAAAACAATGAGCTCATGGACATGGAGTCATTCTGTTTAATTAAAAAAATAAAAAGCTAGTTAAAGACAAATAAGACGGATGATAGGTTACATAGTTAAATTGGGTTGAAAAAAGACAAAGTCCATCAAGTTCAACCCCTCCAAATTAAAACCCAGCATTCACACACCTCCATTCTTTCACACAAACCATATATGCCCATAGCTATACTAACTGTAGAGTTTAGTATCAAAATAGCCTTTGATATTATGTCTGTCCAAAAAAGTCCCTTATGAAAGCATCAACCGAATCAGCCATCACAACATCACCTGGCAGTGCATTCCACAACCTCACTGTCCTGACTGTGAAGAACCACCTACTCTGCTTCAAATGAAAGTCCTTTTCTTCTAGTCTGAAGGGGTGGCCTCTGGTGCGGTGATCCTCTTTATGGGTAAAAGGTCCCCTGATATTTGTCTATCTCTAATGTCCTCTAATATATTTGTAAAGTGTAATCATGTCCCCTAGCAAGCGACTTTTATCCAGAGAAAACAACCCCAACCTGGACAGTCTACCCTCATAATTTAAGTCTTCCATCCCTCTAACCAGTTTAGTTGCACATCTCTAGACTCTCTCCAGCTCATTTACATCCCTCCTAAGGACTGGAGTCCAAAACTGCACTGCATACTCCAGATGAGGCCTTACTAGGGATCTATAAAGAGGTATTGAGAGATTGATAGTGACAGATAGAAGATATATAGATGGATGGATAAATAGATAGATCATTGATACATGATAGATATATATACACCCATACAGTATTAACCTTTTTATGCATTGATGTGATAAAATGGTGACTTGCACTTTGTACATTAATAATAATAATACCCATTATTACAAATGAAATACATACTAACATTATTTACAAACTGAAACATGTCTAATTCAGCATTGCCAGAGAGTCCATTCATCTCATTTATTCTGTTATATATTAGAAACATCTGCACTCACTGACAATGAGAGATAATATGAGATTTATTATCTGGGAGCTTTGTTTTTCTGTTCCATAAAGTGACTTGTGAGATTGAAGTAACCAGGTCCCTGAAATCCACCCATGTTTGCACAGAAAGGCACAGTAGTCCGCTGGTGACTGAATAAACAATTCTCAGAAACACAGCCGTAGCTGAAGGAAATCACAGAGATTAATTTTCAAAAAAACCACAGCACTAACCTGGTTTCCAGGAGGCTGAACTCCCACATCTCCCAAAATATGGGAAATACGGATTAGAAAAAACAGAGCCTTAAGAAGGACCTAGAAACAGCTATTAATTATACCATTAATTATAACACAACATGCAGCAACTGAAAAACTTAAACAAATAATATCATTATAAGGGCAATAAATTTGACAAAGCTGCACGTAACTCTTCCATCTTCTCCCATTAATTTAGGTACATGGCATGCATTGAGCTTTAATTTCCACCAGTAAATACAGTAAAGGAATATTAAAACAAAATTAATTACAGGGAATTCAAACTATATTATGGTGATATTGTAACCATCCTTTTTCATAAATATGAAAGAAAGAGCTGAGGGAAGGCAGCTATAAATAGTTTATGCAATGACATGGTGACAATCTACCCCTCTAAAGAAACCCATAGCCACCAATCAAAAGCTAGATTACATTAACAATTATCTAACAACTATCTCTGTCTTCAGGAAAATAAAGGGGGCTATTTATTAAGCTCTGAATTCCAAAAAAATTGTGTTTTTTGTTTTTAAAAGGCCTTTTTTAAAATCATGAATATTAAAATCTGGCATCTCAAACCTTCCAAGGTTGCATATAAGTCAATAGGAGAAGTCCCATGGATTTTTGATGTGTGCTGGGTTTCGTTCAATTCCACAATATTATCTGAGCTTTCGAGGGAAAATGCCGAAAAATTTGTGGTTTTCAGAAAAGAAATCAGAAAAAATTAGGGAAATCTGAATTTTTCCCGCAAATAAAATTTTTGGGAAAATTTTATACTTAATAAGCCTAAAAACCTGCGCGGATTTGATCAAAGCTTCTAAAACAAAATACTGAGATAAATTCAGAGCTTCATAAATAACCGCTAAAAAGTATGGCTTTTAGTGATGGGCGAAAATGACGCAACGCAAATGACGTGACGCGTGTCGGAAACGACGCGACGTGTTGCGATTGACGCGACGCGCGTCAAAACCGACGTGCGACTCGTTTCGCGAATTTTTTCGCCAATTCGCGAATTTCACTGGAAATTCGCAAATTTTTCGGCAAAGCGAAATGGGTGAGATTCGCCCATCACTAACGGCTTTTTCAAAATTTTTTTTATCATATTTAAGAATAAAGTCAGACAGTATAGTCCTGGTCAAATTTTGTTGTAGAAAAAAAGTCACACACTAACAGAAATAACATTTCTTTTATTTTCAACACTGGTTTAATAAATTGGGAGGGGGCGGAATAAAGTTAATAGAAATTTTCAGTGATAATTCCCATTGAGTTCTATAGACTTCATTTTATCCAAATAATTAAAAATTTTATTAATTATTTACTTTTGTGTGTAAAGACTACCTTAGTTGAACCCAATTGATTACTTATTTAATAAATTTACTAAACTCCGAATGTATCTAATTTTTTATTTAAAAAACCACAACCAAACTCCCATGCCCGATTTAACCTTATCAAAAATTCGAATTTATCAGATATGGAAAAAACTTGATCGAGTGAAAATCGTCCGATTTTTTCCGAATCACTAGATTTTTTAGTGTTTTTGCCTGAAAACCATGAATTTTGGGATTTTCAGGCTAAACCCATTTCAAACCAATAACTTCAAATTGAGATTAGTACCTCTCCCATTGACTTTTACAGGACCTCGACAGATCTGAGATCGAAAAAATAAATTAGAAACGTCTGTGGCTTTTGGGTGCATGCGCCTGTGCATGCGACTGTGCATGCGCCTGAAATCACAAACTTTCTGGAAAAAAGATTGTACAGTTAGTGAAAGTTTGGGTTGACTGAAGTTTTCTAGCACATGTACTGTTGAAGGAATCTGCCGGTATGGAGCTACTGTGCATGTGCCCAAAAGTCACTTTCCAATTTTTTGGACAAGCAAAAGGCCATTGTGATACTAAACTCTATAGTTAGTATAGATATGGCTATATATAATTTATGTGGGTATGGAGGGGTGTGTGGATGCTGGGTTTTAATTTGGAGGGGTTGAACTTGATGGACTTTGTCTTTTTTCAAACCAATTTAACTATGTAAGTATGACTTCCACATTTTGCAAATTTTCAGTGTTTTGAAAATCTTCTGTAGTCCAATGCATACCTAGACAAATTTGCTCATCATTAATTCACAGCTGTTAAATATAAGCATATTGGGAGAAACATTAGAGTCTTATGTCCAAAACTGTAGATCCAAATTATTATATTCCACTGTAAAGTTCAAATACAGTTTGAAGGAAATGTACACACAGTACGTGACATACCAGATTAACATACATATTTGTTTCAGATTAGGTTAATATACATATTTATTACAGATTTTTCTATCATACAAACTTGGACGAAGAAAAAAATAGCAATAAAAAGTTAACTAATTATCAAGAGCAATCTGAACACAAAGGTGTCCCATTTCCAAACTGCTTACAGCTAAAGGTGCCTGTGACATGATCAAGACTGGAGATCATTTCAGTGCAGATTAATTTAGAGGTGGGGCTTTCGCTGTACGTGCCAAAGTTTGGGTGGCGAGGTTAAGTGAGACCCTTTCACCTAACAGCTGCAAGTAATGTCAATTCTCTGTACACTTCTTATTCTGCGCTCTGCAGTTTTCTTAGTGCTAAGCTCTTCACACCAAATGGGAATGACTTGCTTTTATTAGAGAGTTCTTAATACTTTAAACAGTTTTAACTAACCAAGGCTTTAGGGTGAACCTAGAGGGAGAATATGCAAGCCAAGGTTTGCTCAGAGAAATATGGCCTATTAAATCAACAGTGAACAGAATGAAACTTTCTGTCAGAGCAGAAAGTGAAGACAAACGAGGAGTCTAATTAGCTAGAAAACATACAAATTACAGTTGATGAAGTAACTCACCTTTTTGGCACATTCTAGGTGTTCCAATACAATGGTGACTATTCCAAATGAAAATCCCTGACCTGCACAGATTACAGAGATACAGTTACAAACAGCAGTGACCTTGAGTAAAACAGTGACACTAAGTGGTTTATGAATGCAATGTTATGTGTCACTAGGGGGGTCGAGGATAAATACATTCATATTCAGTATCCAACAAAGGTTCCCTTTGTAAAGAAATGACTGGCATAAGCTGCTGGGAGTTACAGTACCAGGTATGGGACCTGTTATCCAGTATGCTTGGGACCTGGTATTTTTCCAGATAACGGATCTTTTGTAATGTGGATCTTCATATCTTAAAGGAGAAGTCTACCCTCCCGGTGCAAAACCCCTCTCCCCGTAGCCCCCCCGGGCAAATGCCCCTAAGTTGCTACTTACTCCTCGGCAAAGGTCCTGTCCATGGAGTTTCCATGCACCATCTTCTCCCCAGCTGTCTTCCTCCTGGATCCATCGGATCTTGGTGGCAAAAGTGCAGTAGAAGCGTTTACCGGTTCAGTTGTACTGCGCATGCACCGAAAATTACGAAGTTTCAATCGAAAACTTTGTGACTTTCGGCGCATGAGCAGTAGAGCTGAATCGGCAACTACTCCTACTAATTAATTAATTAATTAATTAATTAATTAAGCCCAAAAGAATTGTTTTGCCTCCAGCAAGGATTAATTATATTTATTTGTCCTTTTTTTCTGACAATTTTTATTAATTTTCAACAATACAATAGTTATATTGGTATATAATGGTCTAGATCATTGCAGGTATACTCATTGAGTTAACCAATATAATATACACACAATTAAACAAAAAAATAATAAAACAAAACCAAAAAAAAAAATGCAATAAATATAAACTGTATTTAAACTAGATTTTGACCTTAGACATCCAAAGTCTGTGAGTTTCCAAAACAGTTTCTTCCCCACTAAACTCCTCAGCACTTATTTTTTGTATTCTAAATGGTCACCTCTCTTCGTACTGGGGACATCTTGTTTTTTCTAATAGCAATCAAATATCTGCAAGCATTTAGTATTTGGAAAGTTAGAAATTCGAAATTCTTGTTTGGAAGGTTTCTGTAAAGATTCAACAGCATAGCTTCTGGAGACTGTGGGATATTTTATTGTGTTGTCTCTGTAATCAATTATCTCACATTATGCAAAAATTACTGTATTTTTTGATTATGTCATTGTCGCATTTCCAACAGAAATTTGAAGGTCTAGGGTACATTTTTGATCATCTTGAAGGGGTTAGATACCAGTTGTATAAGATTTTGTAATAGTATTCTTCATGCGTAACACATATAGGGGCAGATTTACTATTGGTCAAATTTCGAATTAAAAAAAAATTCAAAATTCGACCATGGGAATAGTGGGGAAGTAAAATCCTTCGAATTCCTTAATCGCTCAAATTTTTTTTATTCAATCTCAGCTAATGATTCCCAATTCTGTAGCTTGATCCTGGCGAAGTAGGTGGTTGAATAAAAATTTTAAGGGGAAGTTATTCGACCATCGAATATTCAAATCATTCGAATTTGAATATTCGATGGTTGAATTTGCCTAATTTGCATATTTGAATATTCGAATTTAATTAAAATTTGATCAAACTTCGAATTTTTCAATTTAATAAATCTGCCCCTTAGTGAACTGTTATTGAATAGTTTATGTTAAGTCTTTGTTCCCATTTGATCATGTGTGGTATTTTCTGTGGTTCTCCTAAAAAGCCATAAATCTTTTCCATTCCCTTTTTTATGCTTGAACCATCTTGGTAGTAACTTTCAAAGCTTGATAGTGGTCTGAGTTTAGACTGAGGAAGTGTTGTTCTATAATTTCATATTAGCAAATATTTGTGAAAGTAATTTTTTTCTAAGTGTAGTTGTTTCTTAATACACATGAAGAATTTTAGTTGGTCTGCACAGTACAAGTCAATTTGTTTTAATGGGGCTTTCTTAACCCATGTTGACAAATTAATGTTTAGTATTGGTTGCAAAACTGAAATAGGCGCCAGAGAAGATGTAAACAGTGAGCATAGTGTGCTTTCTCTATTATATTTTATGTTTTCATCAAGTATAAGGTACTGTTTTTCCAGTACAGACAAAAAGGAAATCATTTTTAAAAATCTGGATTATTTGGATAAAATGGAGCCTATGGGAGATGGCTTTACCGTAATTCGGAACTTTGTGGATGCCGGGTTTCCAGGATCCCATACAACAGCTGCAGAGCTGTGCCTATAATAGTGGCAACCTATAACCATTGATACATCTATGGGATGAGTCATTTGGAAATCCATTAGCCAGAAAGCTCCAATTTATGGTAAGGCCGTCTCCCATCGACTCCATTTATACACATTTTTTTAAATTATTTCCTTTTTCTCAGTAATAATACAACAGTACTTTGCACTTGATTCAAACTAGGATATACAGTAATTAATCCTTATGGAAGCAAAACCAGCCTATTGGGGTTATTTAACGTTTACATGATTTTGTAATAGACTTAAAGGGGCAGTTCACTGACCCCCCTCTAAAAAACAAATGCTCTGTAAAGCACCAAATTTATTTTTATTGCTACTTTTTATTACTCATATTTCCATAATGATTTGCAATAGATCTTAAAATGGTGCTACAAACTACCTCCAACTCAAACTGTATAATCTTGATAGTATTTCAAGAATCCAACCCACTAGTGTGCTAGACTTAAAACCCGCCCAGTTTCAGCAGTCTAACCAATGAAATGAGCATGATGTCATACATCAATAACTCTCTATTGTAAATGGTGCTCTTACTTGTCACATTTTATATCTTTTGTTTTGTAAGACATTATAGATCCCTAGTAGGGATGGGGGCCATTGTAAATGTACCTGGATATTGTAAAAATAGCTGGCCAAATAATTTTGGATAGTAGTGACTGAGCACCACCAGCTGGCATACAGTCAAGGAACAGTGTTAGCTGGGATGTTTTTTTTTTTTTTAAATAAAAGTGCTGAAAGATGTAAATCTCCAAAGTGGATTATGTAGTAATGAGCCATGGCCTGGATCAAAACATTCTTTTTCCCATATACCCTGATTGACTAAAAAGGATATTTTATTAATCTAGCACCAGCTGGCAACCATTAGACCTGTAAGTGAAAAATACAGACATGCAAGGATTATGCAGAACAGGGAAATCCAACCTGCAGCCACACCACTGTTGCTAAACAGCAACTCTCATCTCCCATGATGGCTGACACCCAAATAAGTTAGGGGATGCAGGGACTTTTGTTGCAACCATAGGTTAAACGCCACAGGTTAAGCATCTAAAAAGCAGAGGGTAAAATTGCCTATTTTATGGAAATGTATTGTGGGGAGATATATGCTGAAATTATATTAAGAAAATTGTGGTGTTTATACAAATGGCCTGCAGGTGGCACTGTGCATACATAGGGCTTTCTGTAC
>CM044441.1:36253907-36271353 GCA_024363595.1 Xenopus borealis
CTGGAAATAGCTTGAATCTGAAAATACTCCAGCTAAAACCTGTTGAGGTCATGTAGAAGTAAATGGCAGAGGCCCCTTAAACCATTAGAAGATGTTAATAGCCATCATGATGTTCAGGCTCTTTTTGGTGGGTTTATCTTGAAAAGCCTATTAATTCAAGAAGAAAACTAGATTAATTTGTGTTTTCAGTTTTTTAACCTCAAATTCAAGGCTTTTAGTTTCTCCCCCATTTGATTTTAATTTTAAATTAGAAAACATTTGAGGTATAAAAAAAACTCAGAAACCTCAAACTCGAACTTTGATAAATAACCCCCTTAAGGTATGGAGACCCAAATTAAGGAAAGATCCCTTATCCAGAAACCCCCAGGTCCCAGACATTCTGCATAATGGGTCCCATACCTGTATCTGAAAAATGGATTGGGCTGGTTGTGTTCCCACATGTTTGCCAATAGCAGTGTAGCAAGGCTGTTGGGAAATTGTAGCTGAGAGTGGGTAGCCAGGCTTGCTGAGCTGCTCCTGAACAAATAAGCAAAAATGATCAGAAATAAGATGTTAACTACAATTAGAAAGGCTAAGCGAATGTATCAGCGTTTGCCCTTTATCTTTAAGTATCTAAATGCTTAAGCCCCCATAGAATGACCATTTTATGTGAATAGTACTATAATAAAATTATTTTATATGTAATTTACCTTCAGTAAAGCGATCAACTCATCTTAAATACCAAATGAGCTTATATAATCAAATTCTGGGAAAAGAAATTTACCTTTTGTAGGGAATGGACTTTTTCTCTGTAAATGTCATTACAGGGGTGGTTCACCTTTAAATTAACTTTTAGTATGTTATGTTATAGAATGGCCAATGCAAAACAATGCAAGGTTGCTAGGGTAACTTGGACCACAGCAACTAGATTGCTGAAATTGCAAACTGGAGAGCGGCCGAATTAAATGCTAAACAACTCAAAAACCACAAATAGAAAATGAACATTGATTGCAAATAATCTCAGAATATCACCCTCTACAAAAGGGGTCCCCAACCTTTTTTGTTTCGGGGACCAGTGTTGAAGCAAACAATTTTTCAAGGACTGGGGGGTCGGGCATCCTATTCAGCGCACCATGTAAAGTCTCCAGGGGCCTGCTCTACATCATACTAAAAGTTAACTGAAAGGTGAACAGCCCCTGTGATTATACACAGAGACATTGAACATTATCTAATTGCCAACATCAGACTCTAGGGAGGCACTGCTTCTTTAAGGGGGGGAAAAAAAAGAAAAACTAAATGCAAGTTGTCAAGCCCATGTCCTTGATAGTAGAAGGAAAGGCTTAAAGGGTCATGGGAATTTTTTTTTCCAAAATGCATCAGTTAATAGTGCTGCTCCAGCAGAATTCTGCACTGAAATCCAGTTTTCAAAACAGCAAAAAGATTTTTTTTAAATTTCATTTTGAAATCTGACATGGGGCTAGACATATTGACAGTTTCTCAGCTTCCCCCAGTCATGTGACTTGTGCTCTGATAAACATCAGTCACTTTTTACTGCAAGTTGGAGCAATATCACCCCCCTCGCTTCCCCCCCAGCAGCCTAACAACAGAACAATGGGAAGGTAAACAGATAACAGCTCCCTAACACAAGATAACAGCTGCCTGGTAGATCTAAGAACAGCACTCCAGGTAAAATCCAGGTCCCACTGCAACACCTGCAGTTAAATTGAGTAGGAGAAACAACAGTCTGCCAGAGAGCAGTTCCCTCCTAAAGTGCTGGCTCTTTCTGAAAGCACATGACCAGGCAAAATGACCTGAGATAGCAGCCTACACACCAATATTACAACTAAAACAAACACACTTGCTCGTTCAGGTATTAAATTTTATATTATAGAGTGAACTATTTGCAGTGAAATTTAGAAATAAAAACTACTTTGTAAAAATCATGAAAGAATGCCTTTAAAGAAACCATTCAGTGTTAAAATAAAAACTGGGTAAATAGATAAGCTATGCAGCCGTTATTTTTTATTTTATTTTGCACTGCCCATGTATTTATTTTGAAGTAATTCCTGCTTATTAATTCAGAGATACAAGCAGCGGTATAGCTAGGCCTATTAGAAGCCTATAAATTACACTATCACCTTCAGAAAATATGCATTGGTGTGGGTCCCATGGAAAGATCATAAGTAGAATGTTATGCAAAAAGTCACAAGGCACAAATAGGTGGAACATATAATAATTATTAGATTTTGACTTTTAAATTTCCAAATTTTTACATTTGAATATACATGACTAAAATACACTTTGCTTAAGAAAATACAAATGTACAGTATTATTTAAAAAAAAATGTTATTCTTTATGTTTCTTTTTGATCTTGGGCTCTAAAGCAAACATTTCTTGATCTTCTTCTTCATGGTGTCTTTTTGCCTTTTTGCGTTTGCTTTGGGAACTCCCTGAATCACTTCCAGGCAGTAAATGTTCTTGATGTTTTGCCTTATGCTTTTTTGTCTTCGGTGTTTCCGGGGAAATAGCAAGGCCTTCGGTGAGAGTTTCTTCAGATGAGACAAGGTTACTGTTGGGGTTCTGTTCCACGTAAGATCGCTTGTGTTTTTTCTTAACCTTGTCTGGGACACCTCCACTTGAGATTTCTTCTGGTTGAAGAGTGGCACTTTCGGAAAAACTTTCATTTTCAACTACTCCATTGAGAAATGATGGGGCAGTCTCATGAGAATAAAGAATCTCCTTACGCCTCTTCTTGGATTTTTTTGGTTTCGTTTCAGTTAAAATAACAGTTGACTCTGTATTAATGCTTTCTTCAAAGCTTGTGCTGTCTAAACCTTTCTCAGCATCAGATTCACTATTCTGCCCAAGAACATTCTTATGTTTCTTTTTCTTGCGCTCTTTTTTAGGAGTTTCTATATGTAATTCTACAGGATTCTCTAGATCTGGATCTGCAACTATAGAATTATCACCTGTGTCCTCAGTTTCCTGCGAAAGTGACTCTCGCATTTTCTGTTTCTTGTGGGTTTTCTTTGATTTGACCTGGACATCACCATTTGTTTGGTTGCTGGATTCCATATTTGAGTTCTCAAAGGCATCTGCATCTTTGTCAGATGTTCCACCATCAGCCTGCTCATCAGTCTCTTCACATGAGGTTTCATAAGCTTTGGCTTCCATTCTGCAGTAGCAAGAAAAAAAAATGTAGATAATGCAGGTTCCTAATAAAGACTTTTGGCTGTTTATTTTGACCAAATCCACTATAAGGTCGAATTCTTTCTTTTTGAAACATTCAGCCTAATACCATATGCAAATTAGTATGAACATTTTTTTTTCATTTCCTGTTTTGTGATGAAAAGTCCTGTGATTCCCCTCCCTGCCCCTAAAGGTGGCCATAGACACACAGATAATATCGTACGAAACGAATTTTCGTACGATATTCGGTGCATGTATGGTGGGAAATGAGCCGACCGATATCGTCAGAAGATTAAGATATCGGTCGGCTGGTTGATCGGGCTGGACGGAAAATTTTGATCGGATGCCTTTGAAAGCACCCTGAACATCGGCCATTGTTAGTGCTGAATCGTCAGATACAAGTAGAATTCTATTGTTTCTACCTGTATATTTGACGATTCAGCTCTACACGTGTGTGTTGAAACAAACGATCTTTCTTGGAAAGATCTTTTCCGAGAAAGATCGTAATTGTTACGTCTATGGCCAGCTTTAGTGACAAATGCAAATTAGGATTCAGAAAGGTGAGACACTGATTCACCTGAATCCTGCTGATAAAGGCTGAATCCTGAACCAAATGATGGATTTGGTGCATCCCTAATTACTGTTCCATTGATTACTGTACTACGGTAGTCAAACTGTGGCTTTGCAATTGGACTGTTATTTTCACCTGTTTATATTAATTATAGTTGAATCTATGAAGCCAACATGTCCGTTTTAACAGTGCAGCACAACAGTATATTATATTTGCATTACTTTTAAAATACTTAAATTTTTTGGTTTTCCTGTTCCTTTAAATCATGGAAACAAAATAAAATGTATGAAAAGAGATAAAGACTTGCCTAAATTCGTTGCTTATAATATTAAATCTCAAAATGATTTATCTTAAAACATTTTAAAGTGGACCTGTCACCCAGACAAAAAAATCTGTATAATAAAAGTCCTTTTCAAATTAAACATGAAATCCAATTTCAGTTTTTTATTAAGGGCTCTTACACACGAGCGTTTTTACCTGCGCTCCCCTGCATTCCGTTTTTCTGCATTCAGTCACAGAGGAGCGCAGGTACAGACGCACTCAATTAATTTCACTGGGGCTGTACTCACACGAATGCATGTAGGCGTCGAACGCAGGTTCAGACGCAACATTTTTCCTGCGTTTGGCACCTACATGCGTTCGTGTGAGTACAGTTCCATTGAAAAGCATTGAGTGCATCTATACCTGCGCTCCCCTGCGGCTGAACGCAGCAAAACGGAACGCAGGTAAAAATACCCGTGTGTAAGGGCCCTAAAGCATTCATAGCTGGTTTAAAGGGCACCTATTGGGGTGAAATGATACCCCCAACCAAAAGTGCGGGCTGATAGAGCCCGCATTCCGGTTGGGGGTTTCACTGTTTTTTTTTAAAAAAAATATGCCCCTCGCAAGCGCTAGCGGCCCCGCTCCGGGAGGGAGCTCCCGGAGCGAGCAGCCGTCTCTCCATAGGCTCGCATGCGCAGAATGAAAAAGCGGCCTCAATTCAGGCAGCTTTTCATTCTGCGCATGTGCGTGACGTCATTAAGACGAGCGCCTATGGAGATACGGCTGCTTGCTCCGGGAGCTCCCTCCCGGAGCGGGGCCGCTAGCACTTGCGAGTGGCATATTTTTTTTAAAAAAACAGTGAAACCCCCAACCGGAATGCGGGCTCCATCAGCCCACACTTTTGGTTGGGGGTATCATTTTACCCCAATAGGTACCCTTTAAGCCGATTTAAAAATCTCAGCTGTCAATCAAATATTGTCAAGTTGATAAAGGGCTTTGCCAGAAAAATGTAGTGTGCATACAATGCGAATAAAGACACATTGCAGATTACAAAATACAGCTTGGAGCGGTTTGATTCATCTACTCATTTGACTATTGTACCTTAAGGTGCAACACAGACACCTGAATCTGCAGCCATAAGAATATGAAAGTTGGTGCTGGAACCAGGAATCTGGCTATTACTGTAATTGACTAATGTGATAAAATATAATTTTAAATATTTTTTGGGGGTGACGGGTCCCCTTTAAGACTTTAAACTATATAAAACAGACTTGTACTGGCCTCACAACTAAAACAAAAAACAATCACCTCTGATCTAGTCGTCCACGTATACAAAATACACCAACAGCATCAGAATCTAAACGGAATACTTCAAACTCAATCTCGTCGTCTATTTTAACACCAATACGCTGCCAATTTTCAATGGGCATCTTGGGAGGCTTGGGTATGGAAGCATTGAAGCAGCCATGCACCAAACAGCCTATATGAGTGGGTGCAACTTTGTTGACAATACCCTGAAATAAAATAGCACACATTAGAGACAAAATGAGAACAGCTACTTCATTTCAACAGACATAAATATTGTGTTTCCAAACACTGTTGCGGACACTGGGGCACTTTGTAAGCACCACCAGGGTCAAGAAATTGCTTTGCCTGTCCAGGTGTGGGAAGGACATCTGCTTACCAAAAAAATAAAGTTCCTCATGCAGCAGACCTGATTACCCTCCACTGATGGTAAGTTATAATCCATTTAGAACCAAGAAAGGCTCATTGGAGTGTACAGGGTGAACAAGCTTTTTGCACAGGGAAAGGGATTGTAATTCTTAGCAACTTTCCAAAATACATGAATTAAAACCTTTTAATTTTTTTTTTTTTAGTTATTTGAAAACTTAATTGCTATTAAAACAATCTGCGTGTCTGACTGTTTTCATTCTCCACACTCTATCCGGCCTCCTGAAACAATACTGCAAGTGCAAACCAGCCGATTAAAAGACCTAGGGAAAAATAAACTCCTGTTACATTGTCTCAAGAGTCAGAAAAATGATTTAAATGGAAAATGACAGTTTTGAAGCCACTTAAAATATTTAACGAATGTATATTACAAAGTTCTTTAGAATTATATTTTCTTCCATTATGAAAAAAAAAAAAGTTTGGAGATTTAATTTAAACAGGTTGCTCAGAAGTCTGAAGTGAAGCAAACAAAGCTGTGTTAAAATAGAGCCTTGCTCTGACCACTGTCCAGAGTGTGGAGAATAACCACCAAACAATTTGTTGTTTTTAGAAAATAGAGGGAATAAATAGGGCACAAGGTTCACCAGTGATCAACACTGATGAAACAGAAGAAAATTGCAAAAAAAAAAAAAAATGAAAACCAATTGCAAACGGTCTCAGAATTTCCCACTCTACATCATACTAAAAATGATCTCAAAGGTGAACAACCCATTTAACCTGTGGCTATCGGATATACATCAGTACAACAGCCATGTACAAATATACAACATAAAAAATATTCCTTTAAACAATTTAACAACAATGTTTAAAACAAGTAAGCCATGGTTCAGTTTAACTCAAATTTAATAAATAGGTCATAATATTTCTTTTAATATATCTTTTTTTTTGGGGGGGGGGGGATACTCAAATTTAAAAATAAAAGCAGTGTACACAATTACATTCTGGAACTTGTACAAATGTCGGAGTATTGTACAATCTGTATTTTATAGAACACTAACTCTTTTGTAACACAATATAAATCAGTGGAGACAGATTTCTAATAAGCGTTCATAACAGTTAACTTTTAGTATGTGATAGAATGGTTAATTCTAAGCAACTTTGCAACTGGCCTTCGGTTTTCCATTTGTATAGTTTTTCAATTAATTATCTTCTTCTTCTGACTTGTTTCAAGTTTCAAATGGGGGTCACTGACTCCATCAAAAAATCAAATGCTCTGTAGGCTACACATTTATGGCTTCGTTTTGTTACTCATTTTTCTATTCAGGGCCTCTGCTATTCAAATCAATATACGGTTGCTATGCCAATTTGGATTCTAGCAACCAGACTGATGAAACTTAACTGGAGCGCTGCCAATCAAAAAGTTAATTAACTCATAATCACAAAAAATAAAACGAATTGCAGATTGTCTCAGAGTATCACTTTGAATTTCAAAGTAAAGAATACCTTTCAGGAATTCGAATGGACCAATACTTACCACAAGTGTCTGTCCACAGTTTGGCTTAAAGATGACAAAGTCTGCCTCAACATTTATATGAATGTGTCCTAGATCATCATAGATATCACCCAGCTCTCCCACCAATTTTATATTATCATAAGCAACTGGAACTCCGTTCAGCCTAGGATTAAACAAACAAAATTTATTTATGTCAAATAGAAAACACAAAGTCATATTCAATCTCTAGGGAAAATGCAAACAATATGTATAGGATAAAAAGTCCCTCACTTATATTTTACCAGTCAAAATAATAATCTCAAAAAAAAGTTCAAAGCATAACGAATGAGTACAAAACTTACATGTGCAGTCCTATAAAATGTATTCAACACCACACCATTAACTTGAACTCATTCAATTTATTTTATTATTACACTACCCAACATAGGAGCACACCCTTATCATGCTCCTGCACTTGATGGTTATTGCAATAAAGTTGAAAGCTTTGCACCAGGACTAGTAATCAGTGACATAACTATCTATACAGTAGACTGTGGTCGCGAGGGAGGCCCTGACAGCAGGGTATGCTATATCATGCTATATCATACTCTCCCTCCCCAACCTACTTTTTACCTTTAAAATAGCAGCACGTTACAAGCCCAGAAGGTGCGGGCAAGTAGTTCAGGATGGAGGGTCTGTTTGCACCGGGCACCCTCAGTAGACCTTTTTCAGTCAACTTGCAAGACTCCACTTTTTTTTTCCGCTCCAATTTGCAATCTGCGAGACTCCACTGCAGTTTCAAGTATGAATCCTTTAGGGCTCATCCAGACGAGCAGATTCGTGGAGATTAGTCGCCTGGCAACAAAACGCCACGTCTTTGCGGCAACTAATCTCCTCGAATGGCTTGCTCGTAGCACGCTAGAAGTAAAGTCGCCTGCGCCTATTCACACGCGGCAACGCGATTTTCAAAGTCGCTGAAAATTGCCTCGCAAGGCAATTTTCAGCGACTTTGAAAATCGCGTCGCCGCGACTTTACTTCTAGCGGGTGCGCGCTACGAGCAAGCCATTCAAGGCCAGGCGACTACGGTAATCTCCACGAATCTGTTCGTCCGGATGAGCCCTTAGCGTATTACATGGTTGCATGTACAATACCCACCCAATAACTTCTGCCCTTTAATGGACATGTAAAGGCAAAAAAATTAAATCTATCTCCAATATACTTTGATTAAAAAAATTGTACTATTTTTATAGGAAACCTAAGCAGCCTAGATCACACTGAGCATGTGCACAGTCTTGGTCTTGCAAAGATGTATAACAAAGTTACAAGATAACAGCCCCCCGTGGCCAACTTTGAAAGCATAAATCATTTGTTTGATTAGGCTTGTGGTGCAGTAAGTTTGTCTATGTTTAGTATACAAAATACAGCAATGCTAGCCTTATTCTATTTTACACTTTAATCCCCTTTAACCCCCCTGTTGGGAAAGATTTACATTCATCTGGCTGTATAGTGGGTACATGATTTCTCATAAAAAATGGGATATAATGCAATAATAGCAATTACACAGTCTACAACTTCACATCTGGCCTACTGTATACTATGTGAAGCATGATCTGGGCAAGCCATGCAAGCACTGGGCTTTCCTCTTCTAATTAAAGGGGTGGTTCACCTTCAAGTTAACTTTTAGTATATTGTAGAAGGGCCAATTCTAAGAAACTTTTCAATTGGTCTTCATCGGTTTTTTTTCCATAGTTTTTTTTAATGATTTGCAATTTTCTTCTGTTTCTTTTCAGCTTTCAAATGGAGGTCACTGACACCATCTAAAAACAAATGCTCTGTAAGGCTACAAATGTATTGTTATTGCCACTTTTAATCACTTATTCTATTCAGCCCCTCTCCTATTCATATTCCAGTCTCTTATTCAAATCAATGCAGGGTTGCTAGGGTAATTTGTACCATAGAAACCAAATTGCTGACAGTGCAAACTGGAGAGCTGCTGGATAAAAAACTCAAAAACCACAAATAATAAAAAATGAAAACCAATTGCAAATTGTCTCAGAATATCCCTCTCTACATTATACTAAAAGTTAAATCAATGGTGAACAACCACTTTAAGGCCAGGCATTAGCATTATAAATATCATCTCCCAGCAAATACATGACATAACAGTTACACATACAAACATTTCAGCAGAATAGAAGTACAGTTATTACTGCATATTAAGAGAAAACAAAGAGGGGGAAGTACTGGTCACAAGGGCTTACACTCTAAATGAACAAGTAATCTGGGTCCCACACACACAGATGAAGGGCACCATGGAAAAATGAGCATGTGACCTAGCCAAGACATAACGCCTTACCCCTCGCTGTACTTCAGCAACTCGGTATTGAGCTGCTCCTGGATCCCACTCCGTTTCATCCGCAGGAATTTGGGCGAAAGAGCCAAATGTCTCCTATGCGTTTCAACCACAAGGCACGAATAGCGGCTGTTCACTAACTCGCAGGCCTCCGAGAATGATGGGAGAACAAGACAAGGCAGAGCGGGTGCCACAGGTGCCTCGGGCGCAGCGGGCGCGGGTTCCGAGGAATCCACTACTGTCTCAGCTTCAGCCATCATGCCTCGCTTTCCACATGTCCCGCATGAAGGGACAGTCGCGCTGAATTCACGCAATGGACGAATCCATATGACGTCACAACATTACGGTCACCAATCTAACGGCGTTGGAGATGCGTACCAAGCCTCGCTTTCGCTAAGCACGCCACCTACTTATTTATAGGCTTCCACGCTGCGCGTGTTTATTTGAGTGGAAGTATTTGAAAATCTGTTGATATTGTCAAATGGCAATTACACACTATAATAAACTTAGCAGGACGATTAAAAATTGTAGGTTTGCTTACCAGCGGCAGCATGTCTGGATTTAAGGGAAGTGCCCATTGGCCACTTTTCAGCTTCTCTGGTGTTCTGCCGATTATCCTGTTTGTTTTGGAATTCTATTGCATACCTCCCAACATTTTGGAAGTAAAAAGAGGGACAAAAATGTATTTTGCCCACAGCATGGCAAAATTTTTGTGGCCACACCCCCTAATTACCATGTTTATTTTACTAAATCTGACAGGTTATGAAAGTTTGAAAATATTTTTCCTTATCTAAACTGTTACATTTACTTATTTTCTTATCTCAAAAGTGTTACAAAGCATCTTATTTGCACCTATTAGCTGTTCTGGGCTCTCTGCCAAAAGCCAATTAAGTTAAAATCTTTGTTTCTTTTTCTGGCTGTTCAGTGCAGAGAAAAGAGGGACTTTCCAGTACAAATGAGGGACAGCGGGTTGAGCTCTCAAAAGAGGGACTGTCCCTCCAAAAAAGGGACAGTTGGGAGGTATGCTATTGACACATTTAGGGTTATCAGGCTGATTATCCATTTAATGTAATAAATAGAGTTGCCACCTTTTTTAGAAAAGAATACCGGCTTTTCTTAAACATTTTTCAAAGGACCTCATTCATTTCATAATAAAGGCACTTATATATGTATTGTTGTGTCATACAGTAAAGGAACTGACAGAGTGTTTTTATTAATTGGTAACGTTGTTGATCATTGTTGATAGTGACATTCATGGACAAGGAGTAGCTGGAATCTCTGCTGAATTGTCTGTAGTATCTGTACCCTTGCTTGTACAGGTATGGGACCTGTTTTCCAGAATGTTTGAGACCTGGGTTTTTTTAATCTTTAAGTCTACTAGAAAATCATGTAAACATTAGGGTGTTATTTACTAAATCTCAAAAAGCTGATTTTTTTGGGAAAAAAATTGAAAAAAATCAAAAATTTAGCGATTCAGGTTTTCACTCGATTTTATAAAGTTTTCCCGCAATCCAATTAAGACAAGTTCTTTTATTATCAAGTAAAGTTAAATCGAGCATGGGAATTTGGTTGTGTTTTTTTTTTTTTTTAAATGAGATCAGATTTTAGTAAATAACCCCATAAATTAACCCAATAGACTGGTATTTTCCTCCAATAATGATTCATTATATCTTAGTTGGGATCAAGTACAAGGTACTGTTTTATTATTACAGAGAAAAAGAACAAACTGGCCCAGCTTCCTTGCTCAAATGGTGTCACCCCAAACCGTCTCAGAAGACAGATATGGATGTCAACTTTCCACAGTCCCCCTGGGGACATATGCAATCAAGGGTCTCTGTGTGAGCCCGAGACAGAGTATTTCCAGTATTAACTCTTAAAATGCCAGTGCAAGGTGGCCCTGGCATGACATGCCTTTTGCAGCCTAACACCCTGGAAAACTGAAAAGAATAACAATATTACATTGCGAGATGTGGATTTTTAATCTTATTGATGCGCATTATTTTGCTCTTTGCGAATTTAATTACATTCCCTCCTATATGTCTAATCCTCACAGTTCACCTCCCTGCTGCTTCTGGTCTTACATGGACTATTGAAACAATGTTGCAGAAGTCCACTCCCATCCAGCTACATTTATTGTATCCCTTTTTCTTTATATTGTATTGATTACCATGTAGTTTTAAAGGATAAGAAAACCTTTAAAATAAGTGAATGTAATGTTAATGAGAGTGCTATTCTAAGAACTTTTGTAAGTGAAATTCGTTATTTATTTTTAATTCCAAGATATTAAGGGATACATGTACTATAAATGCATTTTGTTATAACAGCGCCACCTGCTGTTCATCTTTCAGGAAATAAAAAGAGGTTTGGTTTGATGTTCTGATTAGGAAAAAAAATTGAAACCTTTCTCAAGTCTTTCCTAACCAGAAGAACATCAGACCAAGCCTTTTTTCTCTCTCCTGAATGCTGGTGGGGAAATGACCAGCAGGTATCGCTGTTGTAACAAAATTCATTTATATTCACAGTACGTTTATTAAAGAAAAATAAACACTGAATATAAATTACAAAAGTGCTTAGAATTACACTCTCAGCTGCACAATTGATTAGCCATGTATACAATTAGTATACCTCATGTTCACATATAGGGATATATATATATAGTTAGTATATATATATATAGTTACGACCATAAATATTTGGACGGAGACAACGTTTTTCTAATTTTGGTTCTGTACATTACCACAATGAATTTTAAATGAAACAACACAGATGTAGTTGAACTGGAGACTTTCAACTTTAATTCAGTGGGTTGAACAAAAAGATTGCATAAAAATGTGAGGAACTAAAGCCTCTTTTTATCTTTCTTCCAGGGGCTCAAAAGTTATTGGACAAATTAAAAAAATGAAAATAAAATGCTAATTTCTAATAGTTGGTTGAAAATCCTTTGCTGGCAATGACAGCCTGAAGTCTTGTACTGATGGACATCATCAGATTCTGTGTTTCCTCCTTTTTAATGTTCTGCCAGGCCTTTACTGCAGTGGCTTTCAGTTGCTGTTTGTTTGTGGGCCTTTCTGTCCAAAGTTTAGTCTTCAACAGGTGAAATGCTGCTCAATTGGGTTCAGATCTGGTGACTGACTTGGCCATTCCAGAATATTCCACTTTGCTGTAATAAACCTCTGGGTTGCTTTGGCTTTATGTTTTATGAAACGCCTCCCAATCAATTTGACTGCATTTAGCTGCATTTGAGCAGACATGTCTCTGAACACCTCAGAATTCATTTGGCTGCTTCAGTCCTGTGTCACATCATGGATAAACACTAGTGTCCCAGTGCCACTGGCAGCCATGCACACCCAAGCCATCACACTACCTCCCAAATGTTTTACAAGTGATGTGGTATGCTTTGGATCATGAGCTGTTCCACTCCTTCTCCATACTTTTTTCTTGCCATCATTCTGACAGAGGTGGATCTTGTTTCATCCGTCCAAAGAATGTTTTTCCATAACTGTGCTGGCTTTTTTTAGATTTTTTTTTTTTAGCAAAGTCCAATCTAGCCTTTCTATTCTTGATGCTTATGAATGGCTTGTACCTTGCAGTGCACCCTCTGTATTTACTTTCATGCAGTCTTATCTGTATGGTAGACTTGGATATGGAGACACCTACCTCACTTGTCTGGCTGTTGTGAAGGGATTTCTCTTCACAATGGAAATGATTCTGTGATCATCCACCACTGTTATCTTCCGTGGACATCCAGGTCTTTTTTCGTTGCTGAGTTCACCAGTGCTTTCTGTCTCAGAATGTACCAAATTGTAGATTTTGCCACTCATAATATTGAAGCAATTTCTTGAAAGGGTTTTTTTTATGTTTCTGCAGCTTAAGGATGGCTTGTTTCACCTGCACGAAGAGCTCCTTTGACTGCATGTTCTTCGTTCACAGAAAATCTTCCACATACAACCGCCCCCCAAATCAACTTCAGGGCTTTTATCTGCTTCATTGATAATGACATAACAAATGAATTGCCCACACATTTTTTAAACGTGGGTTAATGGTATCTACCCGAAAATTGGAATTGGAATGTTTTTGACACCCAACAAATTTTATTTTGATGCTCAACAATTGTTTTCACCCATTAGAGTCTAGAGGCATCATTTCGCTCATCACTTGTAGGTAGTCTAATACCTGGCATGGATCAAGCCACACTTAGGGGCAGATTTACTAAGGGTCGAATTCGAGGGTTAAAAAACCCTCAAATTCGACCATGTGAATAGTTAGGGAATAAAAATTCTCCAAATTCGAATTCGAAGGATTTTTACCGCTAAAATTCGATTGGTTGAATGATCGTATAGTAAAAATTCGATCTAACGATAAAATCGTTCAAATTGATCAATTTGAACAGTTTTAACCATTCGATCGAATCTTTTTATTCTATAAAACTTTTTGAATCCCAATTCAGTAGCATATCTGGTGAAAAGGGCAGTCGAGTAAAAAATTTTTTAAAGGGGAAGTACTTCGACTGTCGAATATTCGAATAGATTTTTATTCGAATCATTCGATTCGATCGAATTTTCAAAATTCACTGGTCGAATTTGTATAAAAAAACATTTCAAAATTCGAATTCGAAACTTTTTGAAAATTCCATCGAATTTCGAATCCTTCATGTGAATTTAGTAAATCTGCCCCTTAGAGTTATGATGTTAAAGGGGTTGTTCACCTTTGAGATAACTTTTAGTATGATGTAGAGAGCTATATTAGTAAATCTGCCCCTTAGAGTTATGATGTTAAAGGGGTTGTTCACCTTTGAGATAACTTTTAGTATGATGTAGAGAGCTATATTCTGAGACACTTTGTAACTGCTTTTCATGTTTTTATTATTTGTGGTTTTACAGTTATTTAACTTTTTATTCAGCAGCTCTCCAGTTTGCCATTTCAGCAATCTAGTTACCCTACTAACATGCACTGCTTTGAATAAGAGACTGCAATATGAATAGGAGAGGACCTGAACAGAAAGATGACTAATAAAAAGTAGCAATAACAATAAATATGTAGCCTTACAGAGCATTTGTTTTAGATGGGGTCAGTGACCCCCCCCCCCCCCATTTGAAAGCTGGAAAGGGTCCGAAAAAAACTATAAAAAATAAATATATGAAGACCAATTACAAAGTTTCTTCGAATTGGCCATTCTAGAACACACTAAAAGTTCATTTAAAGGTGAACCACAACTTTAAAAACAGTCAAAAGCGTTAAGGAAGCTACTGAACTTTTGTTTGTTCAATAATGGATTTTAAGAGCCACTTTAACTTTTTACTGGAATGTGAGTCAGCACAAATTATAAAATACTGTGTGGGTCATCTTTTTCTTTGCAGCAATATGGATGCAAAGTGCCATAATATTTGGAATCAAGTCTTTGGGTATAACATGAATCCACAGAAGTGGGCATGCGATTGTTTTACCCTGTTGGTGCTGAAGGTGGCACTGCAGGGTAATAAAACTTGGAGTTCCTATAAGGAAACAAGGAGCTGGAGAAATGGAATACAAGCAAGATCTGTACCAAAGTACAGGTTCCCACGATCTTAACGGATGCGGACAGTTTTTGAAACCGCTTGCGGTTCCTTTGGATTTTCTGACGTTTGTGTAATGATTAAATGAGCTGTTAATTTTCTAGACAATTTGAGTTTGCCAAAGCATTATAAATAAGAACACGCTATTCATGTGCCTAACTCCTTCAAGGAAAATCCTTATATTCATCATGTTATATTCATAATAATTGTTTGCTGCATAGCTAAAATAAATTAGATTGAATTTGCATTAAGTAACCAGGGGTTAATTTCCTTTGCAGGAGGAGGCCTCTTTCATTAGAAGCCATCCAATATAGAATGTGCTCCTTCCTAATGCTGTATTGCAGGGCAGTATTCACCATATAAACCCACAGTGGTGTAACTACTCCCTGGTAGGCCCCGGTAAAGGATGGGCACCTGTCAGGCCCTTACCTCTATAAATCACATGCTGGAGTGTTGATGTCATGTGTGCTGTAAAATCTCCCACTAGATAATCACCTGCCATAACCATTTTTGTGGCTCCTATGGGTCCCAAGGGGGTGGGGGCCATGGTGCAATTGCACCCTCTGCACCCCTGGTAATTACGCCACTGTAGACACCATATGGCCCTCAATGGGAGGGGAATCTGAGACTGTACTGTGCATGTGCTGATTGGCAATGGGCAGGGGACTGTTGATGGTAGTACTAAAATATGTCACTGCTGTCATGTTACTACAATCGGTTTTGGAGGAAGAAACCAGTACCCATGAACCAAGTGCAGTGTTATGTTACCTCTAAATTGTGTGCTTTTGGGCATGCACATAGCAAATAGTGAAGCAGACAGATAATATTGTGTATGGCTAGCGTTCTAGGCCCATACCCCATGGTAGAGATTGATACAATCCTAGTGTTAGTTAGTGCCTGACAGCAATGCTATGTTTAGCATGCCTCAAGTGACGTCTGTGCATGACATCACTAGCATGATGTATTGCATCACTTCGACCAACAAGCGCTAAAAAATGTGCCCCTAAATATCACCCCCCCAGCTTAGCCACCAGATTTAACCACAATGAGATTACAGGTATGGGGCCTGTTATCCAGAATGCTCCGGACCTGGGGCTTTCCATAATTTGGATCTTCATACCTTAAGTCTATTAGAAAATCATGTAAACATTAAATACAGTAAGCCGAATTGGACGCTGGCCACCAGAATTGTGTTTGTGTCCTTAAATTTAATTCACATTAACTGGTTATTTAGTTATTTTTTGTCAAAACACATTATCATGTGATATGGAGAACTGTTAGAAATAATAAAATATAAGATGGTATGGGAATACCGTAGCTATATAGACCCAGGGGGATTCATATATTAGTCCGCCTGTCTCCTATTAAGAACCTGAAGGTGAGAGCCACATAGTAAACTGCTGTTGATTTAGACATTTAAATGGTAGATGTGCAAGAAGTCTTATCATTTATATAGTCACACTGATCATTGGGATCCTCATAATTCTGCTTTTGGGGATTAGCTCAGACGCCAGCAGAATATGATTAATATACGTATGTTGTGAAATGGTTAAGTCAATGGATAAATGGGGGAGATTTATTTATGGTGTTAGATACCGAATACTTTCTCAGTGAGTGACACATTTGCAATAATTATAGCAATATGCAGCATTATTAACATGGTGCAAGATACTATTATTTGATAGATACCAGATATATGAGGTTACAGTGTGTCTTGTTTTTAAATTGGGGTTTTTACCATGTGCCTGTATAAAAATATTGTTGACATTTGTGAATGAATGTGATAATGGGGAAGTAATTGTCTGTGATGCAGATCATGGGATACTGATGTTTCCCACCAGTGAGTGGATTTAAAGGAGAAGGAAAGCCTGGGTACACTTGGGGGTGCCAAACGTAAGGCACCCCCAAGTCATTATAGCGATGTACTTCAAACCCAGGGCCGGTGCTCCTATCAGGCAAAATCTGCACCGGCCCCGGGTTACAGAAGTGAGCACCACGCTGGGAACCTACTTCTGTCTTCACGCTGATGCGCATTTCCCCGGACTGACGCATGCGCAATAGAACGAAAAGCTGATTTTAACGTTAAAGTTGGGCTTTTCGTTCAAATGCGCATCAGCGCGAAGATGGAAGTAAGTTCCCTGCGTGGTGCTCGCTTCTGTAACCTGGGGCCGGTGCAGTTTTTGCCTGATAGGAGCACCGGCCCTGTGTTTGAGTTACATCGATATAATCACTTGGGGGTGCCTTACGTTTGGTACCCCCAAGTGTACCCTTTCTTTCCTTCTCCTTTAAGTCATGTTTGTGAATTATTTGGCACTTTGAGAAAGGCTTTGGGGTAGGCCGAAACGTTAGTTCTGTGTAAATAATAATAAAAAAAAAA
>CM044441.1:36272064-36312221 GCA_024363595.1 Xenopus borealis
AAAACATCCTTCAATATATCTTTAATATAGCAATAGCACATCAATATATAGATAAATTGTATATTGTCTGAGAGGTCCTTGTAGTCTGCAACAAATGATGCAATAAAAACAGGGATCTGATCGGTTGCTATGGGTAATTGCTGGTGCTGTTTACCACCTGTGTTTACCCCCACAGTCTATTTTGAAGCAACAAATCAATCTCAGCTGTTCAATGAACAGAAGATAGTAACATGCTGCTGGATTTGAACAGAATGAGCATGCAGCAATGTTCCTGTTCTGTTACGAAGCATCTCTGTATTTGCTGTAAGGGCTATGACTTAAATGCCACTAGTAGAGGTGAGTAGTTGTGCACCTGCAATTATTTACTAAAAATGCAGTAGTTAGGGGCAGATTTACTAAATTCGTGTGAAGGATTAAAAATTCGATCGAAGTGAAAAATTGGCCGAATTTTCGAATATGCAAATTAGCTCAATTCGACCATCGAATCTGACAAATTTGATCATATCGAATAGATCAAATAAAAATCTATTTGACTATTCGATCATCCGATGGTCGAAGAGCTTGCCCTCTAAAATTAAGTTTGACTGTCTACTTCGCCAGATTAAATTTACCGAATTGTAATAGAAGCCTATGGGAATCCCCCAGAGGCTTTTTTTTCCGAACGATTGAATGAAATTTTATGATTTTTTTCGTAAAATCGTTTGATCGTGCGTTTTTTTTGGAAAATCGAATAGCGCTCAATACTAGTGAATATTTGCTTCGTATTCATCACATTTTTATTCGAAAATCAAATTTATGCTGAATTCGTGGTCTAAAAGCCCTCAAATTGGCGGGGACTGATAAATCTGAATTACAGACTTGCACTTATGATTATGGCAGCAGTGTGCTATACTTTAACGCAGTGAAGTTGCATGTATTGTTTTTTAGTAACCGGTAAAAGGATCAGACTGCATCAAGAAAAAAAAAATCTTCATAAAGCTCTCTTGGAGCAATTGACCTTGATCAAACAAAATATTTTGCCATATTTAAATAACTGGAATGTACTTTGTCGCTATATGTTGGCCGACAATAAGAATTCAGCTTCATTGTGTCTCCAAAAATTCCAAATATTTTAATTAATCCCAAATAACAATGAATATTGGTATTTCCCCCATTCTGCTTTGATTTGTAGCTTTTCACAAAACCTTTTAAAAAAAATTCATAATATAGCCTTATAACTGCTGAATGTACTGGAAAAATTATGATACGGATTATATTAGTTAGGCTTTATTTAGTACTATGTACGATTGAATTACAATACTAATTAAATTATTTAAAACATAATATTAGAAATAAATTTATTCCATATAAATATATATATAAATGCAAGAGGTCCTTTGCTACTAAAAATGCCTAACCCTTAAACAAATCAGGGATTGTTTGTAGCAGGGAAGGGTGGGAGCTACAATATGGAGCTCGTCACTGCTCCTGTTTACACTATGACAAACAAGGGGCAGCTTTGTTCATCACTAATTTTTAAACCAATAAGCGGGGGTGCAATGAGGTTGTGACCACAACATTTATATAAACAAAAAAAAAAAGTAAGTTGCAGGTGAAACTTATTCCTTGTGTAAAATATAAATTGAAACAACTGAATTCTTAATGAATCAGATTGAAATTGAGTGTAGGACTGGCCATACCAGGGATGACCAGGCCTGAACTGGAAATCTGTGGTTTCGGGCAAATGCCTGATGGGCCGCTTGCTTTAAAATGTAAATGGATTGCTCACCTAAAAATGTAAATTAGGTCTGTATTTAATATGTAAATGAGCCAATCACTTTAGAAATGTAAATGAGCCGTCTGTAATAGCCAGTCACAGCTAAGCCGATGCCTGCATTTGTTAGTAGTCATACCTGTACTAACATATGGGAGGAACAGGACTTCTGACCAACTTCAGTAAATAATATTAGAGTTGCTTGCTATATACCCAATCCCTTCTGCTTATGGTATGTTGGCAACAGGAGGATCCATGCTCAGAACAGTCACTTCAGCCTGTATATGGAACACTGTGATATGTAGCATTAATTGCATAAGACAGACTAGGCTCTTCAAGTGTGCCACACTTTGGCCCTGCGATACACATGGTAATTAAAGTCCTCTTATCTGCCAGGGTACATGGTCTAGCTGGGGACACACAAGGGAAATTTTAAAATATACTGTAAGTATAGATTCACTAATCCATCTAATAGTTGTGATAGAAACAAGGGGGGATATTTGTTGCAAAGACCAGTTCCAGCACATTGGGTATATAATATTGCTGGGGATAATATGTTAACGGACTATTAAAATATCTATTAAAAGACACTAGTTCTAGTTAACCTTGGGGTTGGAAATATATATCATGCATGTATTTACATGGACAGCTTTGATACTCTTGCTAGGGCTGCTTTTTCCTCCCAGTCCGGCCCTGGGGATGACTGACGTAGTTGGCCAGCAAAAATGTATTGCAATACAAACATTTTACCAACCTGTTATATGAATATGAAGCTTTAACAATATCCCATATATAACATTGACTGAGTTTTGTTCTAAACCGGTTTGCTGCTTATCTGTTCAAAACATCTACTCAGATTGACATGAGTGATCCTTTATGATGGCTCCGTTATCTCTTGATTAATGTAATTTAATGATCACTCCCAAGGCAGCATGAGTAAACATAATCATCAAGTATAGTTTGTTACAGTATCCAAGATGTCCTGATCCCTATGATATTTTATCCATAACATAATTCAATGACAACTCATGATGCCCAAAATATGTATTACAAGGCAGTGGTGTACTTCTCTTAATAAGAGATAGATTTCAGATGCATGAATGAATTGAACTGGAAGTTGTATTTAGTGGTTCTGTTGTTATTGAATACAGTGGTACAATACTCTGTGGATTGTTGTGCCAAAATAAAGACCATTGAAACACATTTACAGTAGTATTCATCATACATTAGAACTACCAAACAGCATAGACCATAACACCTATTTTGAGAAAAACTCATTTCAGATATCACGTATAAGGGCGCTTCTAAATATTTGAATTTCGTGTCAGGCGAGATGACATCACACGCACACCGACGCTTGTCAATCCTCGAACAGGACTGTGCTCCAATTAAAAAGACGGCAAGATGTAGATGATTCCTGAAATTATGTGAATTACGTAAAGAACTGGCACCTAAAGGGATTCTGTCATAATTTTTATGTTTTACATTTAATTTCTCTCACTTAGACTGAAAGAGGCGCTAAGGAATCTTGTCTCTAGACCTGGGTTCCCCAAACCTTTTTTAACCATGAGCCACATTTAATTGTAAAAAGAGTTGGGGAGCAACACAAGCATGAAGAAAGTTTCTGTTGGGACAAATAAGGGCTGTGATTGGTTATTCAGTAGCCCCTATGTGGTTTGGCAGTCTCAAGAGGCTCTGTTTGACAGTACACATGGTTTTATGGAAATAATATTTGCATCCAAGCCAGTAATTAAAACATTAGTACCTGCTTTGAGGCCACTGGGAGCAACATCCAAAGGGTTGGAGAGCAACATGTTGCTCGCAAGCCACTGGTTGGTAATCACTGCTCTAGACCATCAAGACATATGCCCTACCCCTCCAGCAAACCAGTTCTGATGGTAATTAACATTTAATCATTTAAACACTGAATGGTAAAACTTAACTTTTCATTTAAAAATTTTAAATTTTAATTTAAAAATGAGCACTGCCCAGTCAAAAAACAAAATGTACTAACAGACTCACTGCATGTCACCACATTAGCCATAAAAACAACCTTTAAAAACTGTATAAGGCAGATTGTGAGCACATTCAGTTTATGCTGTACTAATTAGCTGTTTCCAAAAAGTCTATACCATATGCGGATACATGACAGGTTTGCCCTCTCTCTTCTTTTTTCCCCAATTTCCCATTGTAATAAATTGTACCTGTCTATGTTGGGATCGACTTATGCCCCCGATGAAGCCGTAGATAGGGTGAAACGCGTAGGGCAGCACAGGTGGACAGTGAGTTGATTAGATCCTTCCCAAGCCCAATGTAGACAGGTACAATTTATGTAAGTGAGAGTATATTGTTTATACAAACTTGCGGATGGATAAGATTCTTCCTACTTTTGAGCTCTATTTGCATTTGATTGCTAAATTAAACAGTTTACACTGCAAATAATTAAATCTACCATCAAAAATATTTTTGTTGAACCAACAAATGTATTTTGGTGTGGAGGCAGCCATATTTGCCTGAGCTTTGACAAGGAGCCAGTCCTGTACAATAGAACAGCTTTGAGACACCTATAGTTGCTCCCCTTCTTGTACTTCAATACGACCCAAGTTGTGCTCCCAATTTGTGCAGAGGTGTCAGGTAGCTACTATCTGGTTAGCTGCCCATTATTCTACAGAATTGGCTACAGAATAATAGGCTACTGGTCTGCTGGGGAGGTAAGGGAGGGGGTGATATCACTTCAACTTGCAGTGTAGTAGTAAAAAGTGACTGAAGTATATAAGAGCACAAGTCACATGGGGGCACCTGGGAAACGGATATCATGTTTAGCCTCAAGCCAAATTACAAAATCAGATGTAAAAAAAAAAAAATCTATTTGCTCTTTTAAAAAACAGATTTCAGCTATTAACTGATGCGTTTTGAAAAAAACATGTTTGTTTTCCCACGACAGCATCCTGTAAAAGGGGGTCATTCACCTTTGCGATAACTGTTAGTATGATGTAGAGAACGATATTATGAGACAATTTGCAACTGTTTCTTTTTCTCTGTGTTTATTTTATGCTTTTATTCAGCATCTCTCCAGTTTGCAATGTCAGCAATCTTTTTGCCAGGGCCCAAATTATCCTAGCAACCATGCACGCGTAATAAGAATTAGGAATAACAAGACATTTGTAGTCTTACACAGCGTTTGTGTTTTAGATGGGGTCCGTGACCCCATTTGAAAACTGGAAAGAGTCAGAATAAAAAGGCAAACAATTCAACAACTATAAATAACAAAGACCAAATGTAAAGCTGCTTAGAACTGATTATTCAATAACATATTTAACTTAAAGGTGAACCACCCCTTTAACCTCAAGCAGCAGTTTGTATTGGGGGAGACCAAAAACTGCCTTGTTTGCACATCATCACTTTATTTTAAGTTCAAATAATGAACAGATCTGATCTACTGTAGTAATTGAGGAGTGGAATGTAAGAAATTTTATGTAATTATATGATTATTTATAATAAGAGGTAAGTGTTCTTCCTCTTTTTTTTTCAGGGCAGAAGTACATAAATAAAATAACACAGACATCTAGGTGATGTGACCACTGCAGACCATATTATTTTAATACCCTGCACAGAAGGAGAAAATCAATATATTAATCTGTTTGATAGCCCCATTCGGCTTTTCCCATGGGGCAGAGGGTTCATCCTTCTAACAGATGCAGAAGACTGTCAAGCACAGGAAATCAGCAGAAGAAATACCATCATGTTCTGAACTTTTTTTTTTTTTTTGCAAAATGATATAATTGAGGAATACATTGGAATCCAGCATCAATTTAAATAAGAGATCATTATTAATATAAATGTTATGCTGTTGGGTATTACATCATTCTGAGTGAGGTCACATAAAAAAACCTTGAGTAAAATCCCCAATGTGATTATTCCAAATTCCCTACCAGAAATGATCCACATTCAGACTTTGGTTTGGGATGACTTTGAATTCCCCTAAATTCCTTTGCAGTTAAAATGAGCATGAAATTCTTTCCTCGATTGCAGGAAGCCGAAAGGAACAAAGTTTATTATTAAAACTAGGTGAAACCCAGTGTGCTAATGAATGTGGCTTTGTTTATAGCATAGTAGTAACTTTGTTCGATCTTCATCCCACAGATCACATATTTCTCAGAGGGAAGCAGGAAAATAAAGGCAGTGTTTTGTTTTCATTACTCGTTCCAGGAAGAATGAGTAGCTCCTTTATTTTTATTCATGTACAAATCAACTTCTTCATTTTCCCCTTTTTTAGTAAACGCTTTGCTTAGCTGGAAAGAGCTTTGCCTTTAACTGGAACCTGTTGCTCAAATATGCCTGATGCCTTCCAGCAATTGGTATTATCCTTCTGTAGAATGGAACGGAAGGGCTCACAACTATGAGTTAAAATACTGATGGAAATAAAAGATTTTGATGTCCGCTAAAGCCCTGATTAAAGTTTTTTTATACTGTATGATCCATTTGTATGTTCCTCATTGAGGATGCACCAAATCCCTGAATCCTTCATGATAGATTCAGCAGAATACCAAACCAAATCCTAATTGGCATATGCAAATGTAAAGTGGGGGCAGGAAGAAGAAAAAGTGGAAAAAAACATTTTTACTTCCTTGTTTTGTGACAAAAAGTTACATGATTTCCCCTCCCTAATAGAAATTTGGATTCTGTTTCGCCAGGCACAAGGATTCAGCAGAATCCAAATCCTGCTGAAAAAGGCTGAATACCGAAACAAATCCTGGATTCGGTGTATCCCAATTCCACATATAAGGCAGATCTTTTCCAGCTCACCTTTCAGACCCAAACAGGCTTATTTATAAACACTGGGCAAATTTGCACCTGGGCAGTAACCCATGCCAACCAATCAAACATTTGCTGTTATTGTTCAACCTGCAACTGGCTGAAACTGTTACAAATTGGTTCAGATGGGTGCAGATGTGTCCAGTATTTATAATGAGCTCCTCCAGAATCTGTCTTCTCACTTTCCCCTCTCTCTCTGAGGCCATTTATTAAAAGTTAACCTGTAGTGTTAGAACTTTTTGAAACCATGATTAAACTCTATGAAGGTGAATGTAATTAAAAGTCGTAAACATTATTTAAAATGGCGTTTTTACGAATGTTTAGCACTGGCTGCAATGTAAAATCATTCTCTGGTGAATACTGCATTGAATAACTAAGCAAAGGTTAGCGTTAACACCTTCGCTGGAGCAAAATTTGCTTTGCGATTATGACATTTTATCACATAGATTTGGTGGCAAAATTTGTGAGTAAATCATTGAGGTCTGTAATCAGTCATAAAGGAAGCAAACATGGTCACTAACATTAGCAATGGTCTTAGTGAATACTAAAATTAGGAATGCTGTGAAAGTTATTAGAAGATATGAATATAAAAAGTATGAATGGAAAAAAGTGCAGAAAAAATACCACTAAAAATGTGAGGTATTTGAATAATTCTGTAACTAGTGAAAGAAAACCCGAAAACCTCTAAAACACGAGCGCCCATACTTTACTATTGCAAGGTCTACTTCTAATTATGTTGTCCCATTATGATCTACATCCATAAAATCATTGTTAGCATTCTGCTCCATGGAAAATATTACTTAAATATTATATTGATTTATAAGAGAATTTATATTCCAAAAAAAAAAAACAATTTCTTATGTAACCTTAAGAGGATAAATATGTGAATGAAAAGAATAAAACAGAAAGGTGATTTAGTCAAGATGTTTGTTAACAATGTCTTGAGATCTACTGATCGCCAGCTTAAGGTCTACTGGTGGATCCCGATCTACCTTTTGGGCACCCCTGCTCTAAAAGTCTGAAAAAGACAAAAAAAAATAGTCCCAATAAGATCAGTGCAGCTCCCTTGGACTTCTATGAGACCTTGACTGCTTTTACTTGCAGTAGTTTTATATTAGAGTTTTTTTATGGTTTTTACACTTAGGGGTTATTTATCAAAGGTCATTGACTTATACATGACCTCGACAGGTTTTAGGAGCTGGGCATTCTAAATCTAGAAAAATGTGAGTTTTTTCTTTCCAAAGAATTTGAGTTTTTTGTCAACTACCCTTAAAAAAAATATTTTTTTTCAAGAAAACGCAACTTGGCCTTTAATAAACAACCCCCTTATTAAATCTCAAAATTTTTGTGTTTTAGAGAATTTTTTAAAAAACTGGAATTTTTAGAGAAAAAACACGATTGGTGAAAAAAATCTAAACATTTAAATAGGCCCCTCTGTGTCGGCAGGGGTAGAATCGGAAGCAGTTCTTTACACTGAAACAAGAATGTAGAAAACTTTAGTTTAGGCCTTTAGTTGCTGTGGAAGCACAGTTCTTTTTAGGATGTAATCATGTTGTAGAGTATTTAGGTTCCAGGGATCTATAATAAAGAATAAGTCTGAAGCAATTGTGTCAGCAAAATGCTCAATTAACCAATAAATGTGGAATATGTTATATGTACCCTTTAATGAAGTCAGTTGTCAACCTTCCTAGTGAGGTGCGTCTTCTTTATTGGGTACTTATATATATGGAGTTTGCAAAATTTAGTATTTCAAGTTTAGTGTACTCTGTTTCCATTATGGTGAGCAACTATACTTTAGGAAAGTAAAGTGACGAGACATTGGCAATCGCCAGTTTGGCTGATAAGGAGAAATAGTACACTATGGTGGGTTATTCATCAACATTCGTGAAAATCATGAAAACAATTAAAAACTTGAATTTTTAAAAATTAGTAAAGAGATGGTTCACCTTTAATGTAATTTTTAGTATCTTATATAATGGCCAATTCTAAGTAACTTTTCAATTATTCAACATTTTAAATTATTTACCTTCTTCTTATGACTCTTTCCAGTTTTCAAATCTAAAAACAAATGCTCTGTAATGCTACGAATTTATTGTTATTGCTACTTTTTATTACTTCTCATTCTATTCAGGCCCTCTCCTATTCATATTCCAGTCCCTAGCAACCAGATTATTTATAATTAAGTTATAACTAAAAAAAACACAATAAAATTAAATTCAGTTGCAAATATCACTCTCTCCATCATACTTAAAGGAGAACTAACCCTTTAAGCAAAAAACTTTTAAGCGAAAAACTCCAAATACATTTTTAAAATTTAACTTGTTGCCCCTTAAAAACAATGATTAAAATACAAATTATAGAGAATTTGTATTTTTTATGGTTTCATTAATTCCTGTAGAAAAACCTCTAAACTTACACAAATTTGAATTCTGTTAAATATGCTTGTGAGCTGAGTGGGCATTGTGAGGTGTCCAGAATAGGGTTGCCACCATGTTTTGACCATGTTTTTCACCATGTTTGCCCAGTTTTAAAAATTAGCTGATCACCATGTAATAGCCCACCCCCATTGTCAGACCTGCCCTACTAAACAGTCCTGCCCCTCTATGTCATGGTCCCACCCCCATTGCATCATGGCCCCGCCTCCCCCCAGAGTTCATCGGGGGAAAGTAGCAACCCTAGTCCAGAGTAAATTCCACAAGAATATACAGGAGGTAACCCCATTACATGAGTTTATACACATGGTCCTTGAGTTACTCAGATTATTCAACTGAAAATGCCTTTTGGCCAGATGTGCATCAGCCAAAACTGATGTCAAACAGATGTGCTATTCTATGCAGGCTATGGGGAATTTCTCTGCCAAGATACATGTCTGTGCACAATACGCCAAGCTCTCATACTTTGCTATCTAGTTAAGGGAAAAAGAAGCCTTTTCAAACAGGCTAACAGGTCTTTTATAATTTGGATCTTCATACCTTAAGACTGCTAAAAAATCATGTAAACCTTAGATAAATCCAATAGGCTGGTTTTGCTTCCAATAAGGATTAATTATATCTTAGTTTGGATCAATTACAAACTGCTGTTTTATAATTACAGAGAAAAAGGAAATTTTTAAAATTTTGGATTATTTGATTATAATGGAGTCGATGGGAGACGGCCTTTCCGTAATTCAGAACTTTCTTGATAATGTAGAAGAAAAGTTGAAACAGGCGTAATTGCTACAGAAATTGCTACTAAAATGCGAAGTTGCGCTTAAGGAGGCGAACGGTAGCAAAGTTGCGCTACCGTTACTTCATCAGGCAAAGCGAAGTCACGATATCGATGCCTTATTTGCATACAGCGCAAATTTAAAATTATAATAGAAGTATATGTTACAGCCACTACATTACACTACTAGTGATGGGCAAATTTATTCGCCAGGTCAGATTCGCGGCGAATTCCCGCGATTCGCCTCCGGCGAATAAATTCGCGAAACGGCAGCAAAACTCGTCGAACTTGAAGTGCTGCACATCAAAAATGTCCCGCGAATTTTTTGCGAATTTCGCTGGAAATTTGCACATTTTTCGGCGAAACGGGATAGATTCGCCCATCGCTATACACTACACAAGCCCAGGAAACCTTTAATAAATTATATAAAGTTATCCTATTGCCCTACATGTGCCCACTGTATAGTTGAGTTGCCATATGTTAGGAAATGTAGGGGGGAAGTAGGGTAACCCCCCAAAAAATTTCCCTATTTTTCAGACTATCACCCTAAAAAAGTAAAAGACACCAGTGTTTTTTTTGTCTATCTACTTCGCTAGTGAATTTTCGCCAGGGACACTGTTAGTGTTAGATGCTTTGCGCTTTAGTGAATTTGCCCCCAAGTGGTCTTTTATCAAGCTACTTACCCCCAAATGTAATAAAAGTACGTTTGCCCAGGAGCAGTAACCCATAGCAACCAATAAGGTGTTTGCTTTTAAACAGGTGACCAGTAAGTGCTACCTGCTGATTGGTTGCTAAGGGGATTTGCCCCTGGGCAAACTTAGTACCTTTTATTTCATAACCCCCTTATACTCTATTACACCATCTAGTGGTCATTTAGTGCAAAATATTTCAATTATTACAAGACAATTCAAAAGGTATTGTTATATAAATTAACAAATTTAACACCATGTCCAGATTAGTATGCAAACAAGTGTTCAATATAGTAAGAAGCAAACTTGACATGTAGTCTATAGTAAGACTATCTGAAAAAGATAAAAGTATAAAGTAAAAATTTATGTTAAAAACATTAAAATCATCTGAAAATAGGACTCAAGTCATATTCTTTTTTTAAGACCCATGGTTCTAGGGTTTCAAGTTTTCTAATCCAGTATGCCTCCTAATATATAGTAACTCCTTTTGTTTATTCCCTCCCCTTCGTTTGGGTTCAATAGCCTCTACAATCTGGAATTCTAACTGATTAACCCAATGGGCATGATCAATGAAATGACCGGCCACTGCTTGTTCCTTTTTTCCTGTATTAATTTCTGATTTGTGTTCCCTGATGCATTCCCAGACTGTTCTCTTGGTTTGACAAACATACGGTAGCCCGCATGGGCATTTGATCACATAAACTGCATATGTTGAACTGCAACATTACAATATTTTTTATTGGATTACCTTTCCTGGTATGAAAAACCCCAGGAAAGGCAACTCCTAACCCCTATTATACAATCCATTTTCCTTCTGAGGGGAATAACTGATGCAACAGAAATAGAAGTTTGATAAAATATTATCCAGAAAGCTCAGAATTATGTACTGGCAATCTCCCATATATTCCATTTTATTCAAATAATCCAAATTTTTAAAAATGAATTCTTTTTCTCTCTGTAATAATGAAACAGTACCTTGTACTTGATCCTAAGATATAATTAATCCTTATTGGAAGCAAAACCATCCTAGTGGGTTTATTTAATGTTTACTTGATTTTCTCGGAGACTTAAGGTATGAAGATCCACATTTCGGAAAGATCCTTTACCCGGAAAACCCCATGTCTTAAGCATTCTGGATAACCGGTCCTTTACCTGTATTCAGGGCCATCAAAATTCACAGGGCCCCACACAATAATTATCTGGGGCCCCCTAATAAATATATATATCAGACAAGGGAACCATACATATAGCTTAAAAAAACACAGCTAGGATGATTAAAATATGTTCACACAATGCTAAGCAGCCCTAAGGCAATTCTATTTATGTTAAACAACAACCTCTTTTTAAAGGAAAACAACCCTAAAGTTAAAAAACCCTACCCCCTCTACCCTACATAGACCCCCTCCCTCCCCCCAGCCTAGCTTCTACCCAGGCAAATTCCTCTAACTTTGTACTTGCCCCTCCATGGAGATTCAGGGATCGGAGTTCACGACAGCCATCTTCCAGGTCTTCAGTAAACTTTGTGTCTTCTTCCAGCACTTTGTCAATTTCCATCGATTCTGGGGCATGCGCAGATGTCGCAAGCTCGGGAATTAATCTAACTGCGCATGCGCCATTCACGAAGACTACTGATGACCCAGAAGATGGCTGCAGTGAACTCCAATCCCTGAATCTGCACAGAGGGGTAGGTAACGAGTTAGGGACATTTACCCGGGGGAACAGGTAGGCCGAGGGGGGGAGCGGTCTATGTAGGGTTGGGGGGTAGGGTTTTTTTTTAACTTTTGGGTTGAGTTTTCCTTGAAAAATGATTTCTACTAAAGACAGTTCTGTGGGGTTTAGCTTTCACATTTTATTTTAATAGCTTTCATGATAGAAAATATCTCCTCACAAACAATCTGATAAAGCATCTGAACATTCAATCAAATAACAACATTTTCAAGTTTCTTTCCCTTATAGAATCATATTTACAGTGGTAAGACAAAAGTTTCCGCTCAGTACCAGCATGTCTGCAGTAACATTGCCGGTGTTTTTTAGGTCTTGGGGGTGGGCCCGGTGGCTATACTCACACTGTGGCATGGCCCCTGCTGCTGTCAGAGAGCTGCAGAATCGGGTGGGGAGAAGGGAACTGTAGTTCCTGCATGTTTCTTTCCACTCCCCTTCGGGCGCATCAAATAGATCGAATAAATATATATTCGAGCGCTCAACTATTCGCCAGTCGAAGAACCTGCCCTTTAAATTTTTATTCGACTGCCTACTTCGCCAGATTGAACCTACCGAATTGCAATAGAAGCCTATGGGAAGCCCCTATAGGCTTTTTTATTCGCCAAATATTCACCAGTTGAATTCGAGGGCTAATAGCCCTCGACAATTCAACCCTTAGTAAATATGCATGCAGGTCCAAATTACAGAAAGATCTGTTATCCGGAAAACCCCAGGTCTCAAGCCTTCTGGATTACAGGTCCAATACATGTATATTTTTGCTTTCATTTCAAATAGCACAGAAACTTTATAGAATGAATGTGACAATAAAGCTAACAAGAAAAACAAAAATTCTAAAGTGAGTTTTAAAACAGGGTTAGGAAAGACGAAACGCAAATAAAGCATGAAAAATGAGATCATGGTTAAAATGAGGTTTTATGGAAAATGGCAGTATTAAAGTATTCCAGGCAGAAAAAAGTTTACCATATAAACAGTTTTGAAGAAAGGTGCGGGCGGTGTGCCCAGCTGGGAACCTCCTCAGCTCTGTATAACCTTTGTCTTTGAAACACTTGAAAGTGTTTAATGTTAAGACTAATTTATACTGACTCTGATTTTGGATAATGTCTGCGTAAAAGCATGAACAGTGGTGAGCCATCATGAAAGTCTATTGTTGGATGTTTTGAACAAACAATATGAGTTGTTTAAAGTACCAGAAAAGTGAAAATTAGGGGGAGCTCATACAGTCTCACATAATAGAATCTGCAGCACAATTCTTGGCAAAGTGGCCGAATACAGACAGCGGTTCTTTCCTACAGAGGTGCTTGTTGTACTATGGGTAAAAATGGAAACATTCTTTATAAATATGAAGGAAAATATCTGTGAATTAACTGAATATGGAAATATCTCAAATAGTCTCTCAAATATTCAACTAATTAGCTGTAATTAAGGCATTAGAAGACCTTACATTTATATTCTAAACAATATAGGCATTTTCTTTTTGAAAGAAGACACCACCCACACAAAACTACTTTGATTGATCTTCTGAGTATGGGATCTTTTATCCGAATGATTGGACTTCCAGAAAAGGGGATTTTTGCATCACTTTTATAATATACAGTTATGGGACCAGTTATCCAGAATGCTCAGGATCTGGGGTTTTCCAGGATAAGGGTTCTTTCCATAATTTGAATCTTCATAGCTTGTCTACTAAAAAAACATTTAAACATGAATTAAACCCAATAAGATTGTTTTGCCTTCAATATGGATGAATTAGATCTTAGTTGGGATGATTTTTTTTTAAACAAGCATACACTTGCCCTTCCAGAGCTTAAGCACAGTACAGAAAACATCACTGAGAATTTGTGACATATCCTACATTTTTGGGGACTGTAATATTTTTACACAGTTTGGAGAACCATGACTGAAGGCTACTAAAACCATTTAAAAATTAAATAAAATCTAGTACTGCTTTTTGCCATGGTCATGGGTTTATGCAAGTACAACATATTGTCTTATTTATAGAAACCAAAGGTATTCACTTAAATTATGCTGATATACTGTTTAACTCCAGGCATTGAGATCTCATTCACTTCATTTAGAGTGAAGAGGAATTTGGTTTTGGTACTGGATTATAGTTATGAGTGGCGTCATGGAAAACTCGACCTGCCACCTATCCTCTATATATAAACTCGCATCAACCCATCCTGCCGATGATGTCACAAAAGGGGCGGGTGCTAGGGTATAAAAGAGAATGCAGGAAGCTGGCAGTGTACAGTCGCAGGTGGGGAGAGCAGGAAGAGCTCAATCTAAACCCGCCCCCAACCCATAAAGGATGCATTGAGGTCAGCCCGTACCTGCCTTATAAGCAGGTCCCACGGGTATTGGACCGGCCCACACATCACTATGAACAATCTAATGACATGGGTTTGCTTTGATGTGGTATAATGAAAATATATTCAATTTGTTAAAATGTGTCCTTGGGAGGTGAGGAAAAAAATGTGTATTTGTGTAGATATATAATATATGCGTTGTAGTATTTGTCACCATATAGGTTGCAACTTGAAAAACCCATCACATTTGTTTATACAATGAAAAATTGCCGCATGTAGTTGGAAAATGTTGAACATTCAGATGAGTGCGGTTTTGGCATGAAATCCAACACTATAAAAAGATACGTCTTTTGTATAACGAGCAAATGAAAATACACAGATGTATTCAGCTATAAATGTTTACATCCATATTGAACTACATCCAAGCATGTCTGTCACCTTTATTTTTCCACTTGAATTCTTTATTTTTGAAAGCAGTATGGTGAGAGTGCTGGGTGGTAGGTCCCGTTCGTTGCAGATTAATTGCAGCAATTTCGCTATAATTAAGTTTAGAAAAATAACGAGTTTTCAGTTACCAGCGGAGTATACAGAGGAGGAATTGTGTTTAGTTCACAAAAAAAGATATATTTTTATAACTTTCCACGTACATTGTTGATGAACAGTATTGGAAGAAGCATTGCCTGAGACTCACATATAGCACAGTGTTGCCACAGTTGAATAGTTTGGAGTGAACAGAATAGAAACTAGGTTTTACTAATATATAAATAATATAAAGACAAAGAAATTTGATGAACAGATCATATAAACCCAATAAATAATGGTACCAAGACACTATAAAGCGTACATATATGTAAAAAATAAGAAGCTGAAAACTGTTATTTTCATTAGTTACTTTAGACAAAGTCACATAAAGCTGGGTGGCACAAAATCACACTGGTAAGAGCAATGGTGAGACCTATGATTAAATGGGTGCTTCACACTTGAGTTAACTTTTAGTATGCTATAGAATGGCTCAAGCTGGCGATCCGCTCATTTGGCAACCCGCCAAATGAGCAAATCTTTCCCCGATATGCCACTAATGACAGGGCCATATTCGGGGGTAATCTGAACGTTCAGCCCAGTGGCCGGGGGAAAAAATTAAACCTTCCTGATAGATATTGTGGCCAAATATCGATCGGGAAGGTCCATCGGAAGCCCCCATACACGGGCAGATAAGCTGTCAAACTGGTCTAAACAACCGATATTGGCAGCTTTATCACCTGTGTACAGCCACCTTAAAGGGGAATTCAACCCCCCCCCGCACTAACCATTCCCCCCACCCCCCGTAGCCCCCTACCTATTGCCCCTAAGTCGCTACTTTTCCCCTAGTGTAGGTCCCCTCCAGCGAAGTTCACAGGGGCCATCTTCTCTTCCAACCGCTTCTTCCTAGATCCGGAGGCGCATACACAGTAGGATGCTGGTACTACTTTGCATATGCACAAAGTTCACTTATTGAACTTCATGAACTTTGTGTGCATGCGCAATAGTACCAGCGTCTTACTGCGCATGCACCGAATCTAGAAAGGAGCCATTGGAACAGAAGAGGGCCCAGGAAGAAGCGGTTGGAAGAGAAGATGGCCCCTGTGAACTTCACTGGAGGGGACCTACACAGAGGGGTAAGTAGCAACCTAGGGGCAATAGCCCGGGGGTAGAGGTAGGCCTGGGGGGATCAGGGAGGGAGGCCTGTGGGGGGAGGAGGTTAGCGCCTGGGGAGGGTTGAATTCTCCTTTAAGTCTAAGCAAGTTTTCAATGGCCTTGATTTTCTCTTTTTATATAGTTTTTTTCATTATTTACCTTCTTCTGACTCTGTCCATCTTTCAAATGGGGTTACTAACCCTGTCTAAAAAAATCCTCTGTAAGGCAACAAATTTATTGTTATTGCTACTTTTTATTACTTATTCCTATTCAGGCCCTCTCCCATTTAAGTCTCATTCAAATCAGTGCATGGTTGCTAGGGTAAGGTAAAAAAGCTAAATAACTCAAAAACCACAAATAATAAAAAATGAAAACCAATTGCAAATTGTCTCAGACTATCACTCTCTACATCATAGTAAAAGTTAACTTAAATGATTTTTGATCATCACGGGTGATGGCTTTACTATATCCTCTAAAAATGATTTCCCACGGCACCTTTCAGTGGGGAAACAGTCATTATTGGATTATCTGGGACTCAGGTTGGGAATCTGGGAACTAATCTCCTGAATTGCTACAATCTTTCCTAAATGCTTTCCAGACAACCTGATACACACTTCTCATAAGGGGGAATTTTTATCAAAGGGTGAAGTTTACGGTTTGCCATAGTCCTCTGTTCACTTGTAAAAGATCCAATACAGCTAAACAGAGAAGTGGAATCTCCCTCTGGTGAGCTGTGGCAAACAATCTGTGTGTCCCTGGGTCTGAAGATTAGAAAAATGTTGATTTCAGGCAATGAACTTTAGTCCTTTGAAAAAAAAGTCAAAACAATCCATCCTTTAGACAGGTGCTTTAGCTTAAATCTCCACCAGCAAATGGCACGGCAGTTTCTAAATAGCACAGTCCCATAAATATCCTGTTTATTACATAATCGTTATAAAGCACAAACGAATATTTTGTTAAGACTTATGAAATCATAAGTGCCAGAGAGATACACGGGGCAGGCTGAATGAAATACATTGTATAATATGCATTCTCATGTTTCAATTTCTTTATTGAAATAACAGCTTTTCTGGTGAATTTGATTTTTTTTAATCATTTGTATCAATATTGTTAGGGCATTAAGCAATTTTTGTGCTTAAAACCATTGAAAAGCAAAACAGGTATGTTATGTACATATATTGCAATATATTCATCATCCCTGGCCTTATGCTACTATTGTTATACTGTTTAATTATACATTTTACACATGGACTAAGTTTTACCTGCAACTTGTTTTGTAAGGTTAAAATTCCCAAACGATTGCCCTTTTATTAGACGTTACATTGATCATCTGACATCAAGCTGGCCATTGCACCTGTATAAACTACCGTTTAGTTAATAGCATTTGCTATAGTTTATACAGGCGCTGTTGTCTCCCATCAGTGCTCAGACACCATCCAATACAGGAATAGCAACATTATAAAAACTTAGTTTATCATACATAGGGGCAGATTTACTAAGTTCACATATATTCACATGAGGGATTCGAATATTCGATCTAATTTTCAAAAAGATTCGAATTCGAATTTCGTATATGCAAATTAGGCAAATTCGACCATCGAATTTCGGATTTAATTTTATTTGAAAATTCGATGGTTGAATACTTCCCCTTTAAATTTAAATTCGATCACCTACTTCGCCAGATTAAACCTACCGAAATGGGGATCATTCCAAAAGATCGAATTTGAAAAAATTTGATCGATCGCTAAAAATTGTTCGAATATTCGATTCGAATTCAATTCGAATATTTGATCGATCGAATTTTCCCTATTCAAATTATTTTAATTCCCCACTATTCCCTGGTCGAATTTCAAATTTTTTTTTCATTCGAAATTCGACCCTTAGTAAATCTGCTCCTTAGTGTCCAGGTGATCAAGCCACCAACCTTCACCAAGAGGAGATTCAAATATGCAAAACAAGGGGTAGGCACTTAGTAAATGCACTCAGGTCAATACAAAGTGAAATATATATAATAAACAAAGCCTGATCATTTTTAATGAATAAGATGGAAGTAAATGTAGGACTGGCCAGACCAGGGATGACTTTGGGACAGTTGACCAGCTTAAATTTAGTGAAAAATATGGACAAACAGCCCTTGTTCTTGCCTTAAAGGATTGTTTTTGACCTCGTGGGGCTCCAGTGCAAGAGCATTAACAGGCATAAAGGGTACTTGTGCCCTTCTGCACTGAGCCAAGCATATCCTCTGAATGATTACCAAGGTAAGTTGCATTGATTGGAGCACTGCTTAACGCAGGTAGTGTTCCATTCACAGAACAGTACACAGGTCTCTGCACTTTGGATCTTCATACCTTTAGGGGCAGATTTACTATTGGTCGAATTTCGAATTGAAAAAAGTTTAAAATTCGACCATGTGAATAGGTAGAGAATTAAAATCCTTCGAATTCGATTGATCGAACGATTTTAACCATTCAATTGAATTTTTATAAGTTGATCAAAATTCACCAAAAGTAGGTTGAAACTGGCGAACTAGGCAGTCGAATAAAAAATTAAAGGGGAAGTAATTCGATAGTCGAATATTCTAATAGATTTTTATTCGAATCGATCAAATTTTTAAAAATTCACTGGTCGAAGTCACCTAATTTGCATATTCAAAATTCAAATTCGAATGTTTTTGAAAATCTGATCGAATTTCTAATCATTCATATGAATGTGAATTTAGTAAAGCTGCCCTAAGTCTATTTTGCCTCCAATAAGGATTCATTATATATTAGATGGGATCAAGTACAAGGAACTGTTTTATTATTACAGACAAAAGGGAAATCAGATTAAAATAGTCTATGGGAGATGGCCTTCTAATAATTTTTTAACAGGGGTTTTGCAGATAATTGATCCCATATCTGTACCCACTTTGGACAAAGGTTATGACTACAGCAAAAGGGAAAGTCCTGCCTATGCAGGCACAATTTATTAAGATGACATTTAGCTTAGAATCTACTGGTGCATTATTTAAGCTTTGTCAATTAATATCAGATCATTTCAGAAATGTGCCGCAGTTAAAGAAAATGTGCTTTGAGCCATACGGCATCTGTGTGGGAGGCAACTTTGGCAGCAGAGTTCCATGGAATTGAATTGGCACAATGCCAAACAAAATACACATGAAAAAAAAACCTGCATGAAACTGATTCCAGGTATGAACTGTTAGCTCATGTAACTTCATTATCCACCACATCTCAACTAGGACGTTTCTTCAGAAACAGAAATTGCTCATAGAAGGCAACATTCATGTTTCATGTTTTCATTAAAATGTAATTTATCCAAAAACCCATGATCTTGAATATTCCAAAAACCAGCAGAAAAACAACTGGGTGCAATTAACTTAAGAGACACTCTCATGGTTCCAAGGATTTTAAATTTTAAAAAGTTACATATTTCGTTTGTGGGCAATGTTGCAGTTGAAAAGAAGATGGCATTTGTTTGTAATTTTTTTGTGTGACCATTTGGGTACAGTTATGGGACCTGTTTTCAAGAATGCTTGGGACCTGGGGTTTTCCCACATAATAAATCTTTCTGTAATTTTGATCTTCATATCTTAAGACTACTAGAAAATGTATTTATTTTATAAAATCGAGTCTATGGGAGATGGACTATCCGTAATTATGAGCTTTGAGGATAAAGTATTTCTGAATAAAAGGAAATCATTTTTAGAAATCAAGTCTATGGGATAATTCAGAGCTTTTTGGATAACTGTTTTCCGGATAACAGCTCCCCTTCCTTTAAATAATCAGTGTTATTCATAGGCAGCCTTAGAAGAATAGCATTAGTGAAGAGATAAGCAGCAAGTCAGTAAAACATTTAATTGATCATTGTGGACCACAATGGTTGCCTAATACAATAAAACCGATTTAACATTTTTTGCGTTCCTTTAGAAAGAGAAAGTACCTTTATTTTGGAGCTATAGTTCATTTTATTTTGTATTGGATCCGTTATCCAGAAAGCTCCGAATTACGGAATGGCCCTCTCCCATAGACCGCATTACAATAAAGTAACTGACATTTTTAGAAATAATTTCCATTACATACAGTATGTTGTACTTGATCCCAACTAAGATATAATTAATCCTTATTGGAAGCAAAACCAGCCTATTGGGTTTATTTATGTTTACATGATTTCCTAGTAGACTTAAGGTATGAAGATCCAAATTATGGAAAGATCCATTATCCGGAAAACCCAAGGCCTGAACATTTTGTACAATAGGTCCCATACCCGTACTAATAAACTTTCTAATTAGACCCACTTCTATTCATCTGCACTAGTCTAGGTGCTGGGGTCAGATAGTAGAGTAAGACATAGCAGATGCAATTTTTTTAAACATTTTTTTTATAGAGGGTATATCTTTGACCAGCGGGTTAATGGTATAAAAATGTTTTTCTGTAATAAAATACATCAAGAAACAGCTTAAGATCCTTCAGTTTACACAAACATCAGTAAGGCTCCGAGGAATAAAGCTTTTATATTGGGTCATATCAAGCTTTTATATTAGATTAAATGAAATACTGCCAGCACCTAATGCAAAATCAGCTGCAGTAAAGTCAGCTAAGATGTTGTCATTTCTCCTCACAAAAGACTGTAGTTTATTATTTTAAGAAATGTGATGCTTCCTTGAAACAGTGTTAAGAGACATTGTGGTCCAGTTAAATGTTTAAATGGAAACCATGCCAAAAAAGAAGCAGAAACACAAGCAGAACATCTGGCTTTGATCAAACGCCTACATGTGGTGCCATAATTCCTGCCTTTGTTTTTTGTTTAATGTAATTGTAAGACGAAAGCATGAATTTATGACTTTGGAATAGACTTTCTTTATCTCTTTCTGTGAAACCTCATCTTTTAGAGTTCTCTCTGTTTTCCTGTTTTTCTGTGGACCATCTGTGAGTTTATTGGCTGTACACCATGTATAGTTGCTAAGAAGGCTGCTGGGAAGGAGACAGTCAGCCATGTGTCCTTGGCCTTGCTAGATCAGTAACTAGAGCATTTCTTATTCCTGTTGATAATCCACCTTTATATGAACTGTGGAAAGATGAATGATAAAGCAAATAATTAAGCAAAACACAGTTTTGGAGTAGGGTAGCGTTGTGTTCTTTTTTTGTTTTTTTCCTGACAATAAGGGAATTTTAAAGAATTTGTACATTTATCAAAGAATTATGATAAGATTTTTTTCTTTTTAAATCAATACACATTGATACAAACCAATTCTTCTTTAATATAAAACTTGGATAATGGATTGTGAATTGGAACTACTTATTTACTGTTGTTAATAATTGTGAAGAATACACCAAACCATCATAAATGCAACCCCCAAGTAACCTTTACTTTTTAAGGCAAAATAACATTTTTTATTGCCTTAAATATTCAAAAGATACATGTGATTACTTTACTTTTGGCTCCACCATACTGTTTAAATAGAAATAAAAAGCCTACCAGTGGTATAATGATCATGTACATGCATAGGATCTGTTATCAGGGAAAGTGCTGGAAAGCCATTTCCCACTCCCACTTGCAGACGGCCTGTTTCGATCTTGTTAGATCTCATCAGTGCAAGATATTGGAACATGGCTTCTGAGAGGTAGGACTTGGAGAGCAGCAAAAAGAGAAACCGAACCTGGTTAGGGTGAGAAGGACTGAAAGGAGCCAAAAAGCCCTTCACAAGCAATAGCATGCAAAGTGAAGCCTTCTGAACCCTAACCAGGTTCGGTTTCCCTTTTTGCTGCTCTCCAAGTCCTACCTCTCAGAAGCCATGTTCCAATATCTTGCACTGATGAGATCTAACAAGATCGAAACAGGCTGTCTGCAAGTTTGGATATATGGCTCTGAACTATTAGGCTGTATCTGTGCTATAAACCAGCGGTTCTGGATGCATAGTTGGCCACAGGGACATAAAGGAGTGATTTACATGTCTCCGCCCATGATGCATTATGGGAGTAAAAAAACTCTCATTTTTGATATCTAGGCAGTGCTATATGTATGGCATGAGACATGTAAATACCTTCTGATTTCAGAAGGCTTCACTTTGCATGCTATTGCTTGTGAAGGGCTTTTTGGCTCCTTTCAGTCCTTCTCACCCTAACCAGGTTCGGTTTCCCTTTTTGAGTAACCCAATGTAATTTATTTATTCCAAGAAATGAGAAAGGGCAAGTATTGTTATGTATTGTTGGGCTTTTCAGCACCAGTGGGAGAGGAGATCAAGCAGCTTATGTGTCAGTGCCCATAAGAATCGGCTTTATCTGTTAAAAACTTTTTTTTCTCATTTAACTGAATCCAGCCCTCAGTCCTTTAGCTTTATTGTTACGTGTGTGAGCTTCACCCTCAATACTCATGTATTCTTTCTGAAGTTTGATGCTTTACAATTAAGGGAAACGTGAGTGCCTGCATGTATTCTCTCCTCCGGCCCCAGGAAGTTCTAATCATTTTCTTGATTGTCAAATCATGTTGGGGAAGATACAAAGAAATAACACTCATTTCAGTATTAGCTTTAATCAGTGCAACGTCTCAAGAGATTAAATGATTTCTTCAGCATATAGCAAGACATCTGCATCTGATTTCTAAGTTTTTGAACTTTTAAACTTATATAGAAATATAATTTACAATATTATTTGAAATAATAATGGAACAAAAAAATTATCTCATGCTCAGCAATTATGTAATTTGCAAAAAATGTTTGTTTTCTGAGAAGAAAGGGTCCCTGGGAGCATAGCCGAAGGGTTAAGGGACAGGGACATGATTGGAGATGAATAGGGCCTTTCCGATGGGGTGTATTTATGGGAGTTGTAGTTGGCAGAGTGGAGGGGAGGAGGAACAGTGAGTATAAGAGGGCTGGGCCAGAGAGGAGGGGCAGCCATTTTACCTGAAAGTGGAGACAGCTCCCCACCCTCCCTCCCTGGTAGCAAGAGGAATAAGGGGAGAAAATGTATAATGTGGTTGTGTTGTTGCAGCGCAACAGGGGGTGTGGTGGGCTGCACTATGGCAGCCAAAAAGGGAAAAGAAAATGGAAGAGGTAGTTTAAGAGGGAGAGTAGGCATTTTGGGGCTAAGTCCAGTTAGGTGTCACATTAAGGAACTAGCCTCAGGTTTGGTAACTTTAATTATATGTAGTGATATGCAGCCAGAAATGGTTTATGTATCTGCTTATGCAAGATTATGGATATCATTATGGGTGGTCAATCATTTGTATGGTGAGGGTATTTATTGTAACATGTATAATAAATTAAGCTGTGACCTTTCCACCCAGATTTTGGTGTCAGTGTCAATTATTGGGGAAGAAGAAGGGCTTGAGGATGCATATTTTATATCACTATGAGTCAAACCGGTTTGTTGAGATTCCTTATGCTGTAGATATTATTGTAATAGTATCTCATACATGATTTTTGGATGCAGGTTGATGGATTATTGGGTCAGAAGATCTGCAGTCATGGATTGGGTTGTGGGTCTTAACTTTAGCAATATTTACTCCTTTACACTTTTTTGAGTATTTTTTCTGCCCATCTTTTAATTATGTTACTTCCGGTTTGCATGGACAACACTTCCTGTTAGTGGATTGTGGAACAGGTTGCAGATAAGAAAGTTGCAGGTCAGGTCCAAGCAGGTAAAAATATGAGTTGTGGGGTCCGGGTTGGGCCTAACAGGACTTTAGCCTGCACTCCTGATGGGGGAAACAAATTTGAGCATTCTGGCCCTGCACCCCAGGGTGAAGCACTGACCAGTCTGCGTCACATGCATGTTCATAACGAGCAAGTTGGGTATGCCACAACATGGCCATCCGCACTGGGAGCTCACTCGAAGTGAAGGGTCCAGAGCACTAGACAGGGGACTTTTCTGAAAACAAAAACAATACTGTAGTTGTCCTCTATTGTACTCTGTTGGCCCTTATTCATGGTAGGTGGCACATGCCCTTTAAGTATAAACTTGAACAAGTGGAATTTCCCATAGTAACGCGGCAGAATTGCTAACATCAATGAGTTAATGTTAAATATTTTGAGTATTAGTAAGAGTTTAGTGTATAAAACTTCCTTCTGATTTGAACTTGAGAGTGAAAACATTTAAAAAGGATTTCAGCTGCTTACCATATACTCCATGTTTATGAAATAGGATGTGTGGTCAGCGTGACAATTAGACACTAAATTCCTATATATAATTAATATGTCATGTTTCTGTTTTTTTTATGTTGAATATACCAAATGCCATGCATGATGGAATTACAAAATGCTCTAGACCAATTATTAAGTTAGTGCAGGGGTACTTCAAAGTAGAGGAACCAACAGTAGATCCAGCAAAAGCTTCAGCAGTGTTACTGATCTATTTGAATTCCTTTTAATGGTATGCAAGTGTTTGATGGGGCACATTCTTGTTTTTTTGGATCACACTTCTGGAAATAGAGAATGCAATTGTTCTAGAAATTGTATGACATATACCTTGTAAAGTGAGCGATAAACTATTCAGATGCATTTGGTGTGGAGGTCATAGAAAACTCAACACCCAGCCAATCTTTTACAGATATGCATATTGGTATCATGTTACCCACTAAGCAATGGTTTAGGCCTCATGCACATCATTCACTTGTGTTCTACAGGAAGGCATGGTGGCTCAGTGGTTTGCACGCTTGCCTTGAGTTCCTGGGGTGCTGAGTTTGAGTCTGACTGGAGCAATATTTGCAAGTAATTCTCCCTGTGTCTGCTCTGGATTCGTCCAATTTCTTCCCACATGTTGAGCATAGGCATTGCTGCCTTTTTTGGTAAGGTATTAGTTGCATACATTTGTAATGGAATCCATACAATAAAAAACTTATGTTGCTTCCGGACTTTTGGACAATGCATTTGCCTGACTGTGGCTGTCAGACTCCATCATTGCATTGTGGGACTTGTAGTTCCTTAACAGCTGGAGGGCCAAGTTTGAGGACCACTGAATTAGATGGTCAGTTGGTAGTCATTTGGAGATATTTCACTCAGTAGATGAGGATTAAACAGAGAGATGAAAGAGAAGAAGATGATTGTCAATTAAGTAAGTCTATTGCTTTGGCATATATTTGTCAAAGTGATTTAAGCTCTAAGGCATAAACCTGAAATGCCTAACATTTCTTTTAAACAACCTCTTATAAAATCAGAAACATCTGCTTCGAATTTCATCAATTATGCTGATATTCTGTACATGAATTGAAAAGCCTTCTATAGGAAAAAAGTAAATATGTCAAAAGGGTTCTCCTTAAGTCACTTCAAGAAAATACATAAAAGACTAATGGGGCAATGTATATGTTTTTCTAACACAAAAAAACCTGTGCAAAGATGCTTGCGAATTTTAGCAACCATGTTTGAATCCTTTATCACTGATTACTTAATGCCTTCATCTGAGTTTGCAACCAAATGACTTTTGTGAATATTTGCAGTGTATGTAATAAAATTTTGCAAAAGCGAAGCATTTTTGGTGACAATATATTTAACGAAACTCCAGAGCAGGTGTAATATTCACCAGTGAATTATTTTACTAAACATTTGCAAATACATAATTTTAAATAACACTTGCAACTTTTAATTACATTTCTCCATAAATTTTACATTATATAATTTGTTTTAAAGAAATTGAATAAACTGGTGCAAAACTATGCTACAGGAATGGGCATTTGATATTATTCTACTGCAACTTCCAAAATCCTCTGTCTTCACAGGTGAAAGAGAATAACATTCTGTGTATGCAGATTCCCCCAGGACCCCCCGCCTGACCTGGATGAGTTCTGTTCTCAAGCTAACCTTGGTTAGTACCATAGCCTTGAGGTCAAGCCACCTTCTTGACTCTAAGAGCAGAAGTTATATCTCTAAGGCCTCGCATCAGTAACTCCCATGTGTTCTCATGTTATACATTCCCAACTGTAATTCCTTTGTCTAGAGTTCTGGCTTGAATTCAGAATCCATGGAGCTTGTCTTTTACCTCAAGTGGTCTCCAGTAGGGATGCACCAAATCCAGGTTCAGGATTCGGCCAGGATTCAGCCTTTTTCAGCAGGATTCTGCATGGCCTAACTGAATTAAAATCCTAACTTGCATATGTAAATTAGGAGTGGGAAGAGAAATCACATGACTTTTTGTCATAAAACAAAGAAGTAAAAGTAATTTTTCCCCATCTTTTCCTTTCCCACCCCTAATTTCCACTGGCAAATTAGGACTCGGTTTGGTATTCGGCAGAATCTTTCGAGAAGGATTCGGGGATGTGGCATCCTTATTCTCCAATAACAGAATTTCCATGACACAGGAATAAACAAAATTTTTATTTTTGATTAGATTACTGTTTTGAACATTCAGCATTCTGAATTCTGAATTAGCCTTAGTTGTCTGTAAATATAAAGCTTCTTACTATGAAAAAATCAATTTCTCTATGACACCTACAAAACCAGAGGGACAGTAGTTAACAAAGCTTTCTTTTACTTTTTATACGTTAAAAATGTTGTAATTCAGAAATTAATTTTTTTAACATTTTGCACAATCTATTAAAACATGATTTTCTTGACAGTTATACCTGTAAAATAGCAGCATCAGCACATCTGATGTAAAAAGCTGAAACCTGGAGTTGGCAATGCTGGTGTATTACTGCTGACAGCTCTTTGTAAGAATATTGTCTGATTTTCAGTTCTACCTAATAAGGTCAGTATTTTGAAATACTTGCTGAGCTAGGAATTTTAGGGAAGAATTAGTATTTTATTTCATGAAGTCCCTGTCTCAGCAAACCTAGGCAACCTCAGTGTGAGTGACCAAGTAAAGCTGCAACAGGACATTTAGCTATTTATTGATTTAATTTAATCCAGAATATTTGGATTTGATGAAGTGAGGGTCCACCAATCCATGACACCGGACTGCATATTGAAGTACAATGACCTTTTACACAAGATCACATTTATTAGAAGAAATTGGGCATATCCATTCATTAATTTAATTACATCCCACTGCACAGGGATGGGATATGACAGCCCCTTAAATCATATTAACATGAATTCTCTGATACACAGCAGGAATGTGTTTACCATAGAGGTCACAGAGACCAAGGGTATGACTGATCCAGTACAATTTGCATTACTGTTTATTTAACATTTAGAGGCAAGGGCTGAAATTGGAGATTTATTTGCAAATGTTATTTGAAATATAATTGTATGTTTTGTACTCTCCAAATCATATCCAAGAAAGAATTTCCAAATATTCTGAATTTCTTTAACAGAAATGCAGTTTGAAGGTTTTTGGGGGGGGGGAAGAAAGAAAAGCATCTACAGCAGATACACTGAAATCAAGATATCATAATATATCACATCTGCGATGTCAAGACTGAGGACACCACTGTGAGCCGTATGCTGCTTTGTTATTGCTGACAAACACTTGGATTAAATAACATAGCCTGCTGGCACAGCAATTCTCCTATGGCAAGGGTCAGCATTCCTTTATATACAAATGACAGAATTTTTATAAGTTTTTAATGTAATCAACACTTTTATATTTAGCACTGCATTATGAATGAACATTTATATGCACCAGTCTACTGTACCTGTAAGGGAATGCCAGCTTGTTGAAGGAGATTATTAACCTATTGTAAAGAGGAAAGCTTCCATAGATGCAAAGGAATCAAATGCAATGGAATGTGTTCTTTCCAGGGCATCCTGCTAAGAAGCTTGATAGTTGTGTCTACTGGGCAGCCAACAGTGGTAAGCAAGAAACCAAGCAATCAGTATGATATAGAAACAATGACTATAACAATGGGTCAAGCAAAACCGCTTGCTGTAAACTGCACTTCCTTAAATTGTGATGTTTTGACACTGAAATTATGTTTTTCAAATGACTGTTTACATTTGTTTGTATTTTTAACCCAAACTATAACTAATATATAAAATAATATCATATTAAGTACTGTATTATACATAAAGGCCCAGTTATCAATATTCTCATTCACCCTTGAATGCCTTGTAATTTATCAAAAAATCCACAAAAAAAATAAACAATGCACTAAGAACAAAAAATTCAAGCTCTTTGGACAATTACTAGCGGAAAATTCTCAAAAAAAATCTCTAAATGTCTGCATTGCTTAAAAAAAAGTCCAATATCAGGGCAACTCCAATTGACTTCTATATTATTGACTTCTATTTTAGAGTTGTCACGGTTTTTTAAACCTATTAAATCTCAAATTCTTAGAGTTTTAGAGAAATTAAAACCACACATGTTTTGAGAAAAAATATAACTTGTGAAAAGAATAGAAATCTGAATATGTTGACCCTATAGAATGTGCAGTCAAAAGTAACTGGAGAGAGAATATGTTTTGCAAAACAATTTTGGAAAATGTCATTGCTGTAATGACACTAGTACTTCTTGTGAATCCTCTCTTGGAGCAGATTTCCTCCATAGACCTCTTAAGGGCTGAACCAGACCTGAAGGATTCTGTGGCAGGAGGATACACTGCTGTGTTTACAGCCAGATATTTTACTGCCTAGACAATCAATACCCCAATTAAGAAACAAAAATACAATTTAATGACCAGGAGTCGCAAGGGATTGGCTTACAAAGGCCATTAATGAAAGAATATTTGGACGCAGGCCTAAACCAGGTCACAAGCAAAACATGGTGATTGAAACATGGGCAGAGTATGTCAGGATTATTATTTACATTATTATGTCATTATCGCTTAAGATGTGTAATCCATGTAAATAAAAAAGTGACTATGAAGTTTTAAACTAACTCAGTGAGAGATTGCGGTAGATTCCGGGTAGTGACTATAGTAAATAATATACACACATATACAGAAATGTCATTCAGAACAGTTTATGTCCCGCTGAACCAAATGTGCCTTTTCCTTCTTAAAGGTATAGAGAGGGCCAGTGCCATCTCTGGAGACCCTCGAATGCCCCTCTCAATATTCTTTTACATTTTCCTAACCAATTGGGTAGTCCTGTGACATAATAACCCCTTGTACTAATTAGATTTGTGCAATCGTGAAATAGCCTTAAATGATAAGATGCATTCTGATAAGGATACTCCTGATAAATCCAGCAGAGGGCAATAGGTATGGAGATCAGCATCCCCCCTGCATTCCCACAGTGCCTTGATTGTACATGATATACAGTATAAGGATTTCATTATTACAAAGTGTATTTCTTCTATTTGAATCCTGTGCGACTGTAATGACTTTACTTTGTTTTTTACAGGTATGCATGTGGTTATATCCATTTTTTAGGGGCTATTAGGGTAGGGCAGATTTGTGGAGATTAGTCTCCCCAGCAACAATTTCCTCACAAGACGTGGCCCAGCTTGAAATGCTTGGTTCCCAAGGAAACATTATGTTGCAAAGGATATAGGAGAAGGCAGGAGGGGGGACTCTGCCCATTGACCATTTAGTAGTAATAATAATGTCTGTTTAATATCCAGGTGTCCCATATTCCAGTGTATAGCTCCATCTGGTTATCCAACTGGTATTGTAGTTCTTTTGTGAATCACCCCCTGCTGTCATTAGCATGTTTGCACTCAGAATCATTGTATGGGGATCCAGGGGATCAAATCCCTATTTTTTTAACTTCTTTTTGCACCTGGGTACATTTTCAGAATTCTGATCTTGGGCATATTATAATTACTGGGATTGTAATTCTGTGACTCTTACTCCATGGCACTTAATCGCTGTATATTTATGCTCAGTTTTATATTTATATTTGTTATGAGGTGGTCCTTACTTCTTTTAAATGTGTAGAATGCTTTTTCGTTTAAGATATAGTGGGCATCTAATGACATATTACAGTGGCCATAATGTAGTGACTCTGAAAGCAGACACTGTATTCAGCTTAGAATTTTACAGGCATGTCTTGAGGAACACAACTGTCTACTAAGTTATTCAATGTAGACATATTTGAGTAAGGGAGGAAAGTGATTATATTTAGGGATTCCCAAGAAATCATAGTAGTATGGGCTACAGTTATTGCTGTTGTGTTTAATAATGACCCTTTAAATTTGAATATAATAATTCTATATCATTCTGCACACTTTGATTTTAGGTTGAAGGGATATTATTTTAATTCAGCATTATGTTAAAATAATTTATTTAAATGAACAGTAACACCAAAAAGTGTTTTAAAGTAAAGAAAATATCATGTAGTGTTTCCCTGCACTGGTAAAACTGATCTGTTTGCTTCAGAAACTCTACTATAGTTAATATAAACAAGCTGCTAAGTAGCAATAGTGGAAACTGAAAAACGGCTATAAGGCACAGGATAAGTAATGGATAACAGATAACATTATGTGCTACAGAGTTTATCTGCTATCTGCTGTGTAACTTGAGCTTTTTCTCCTTTGAATGGCTGCCCCATGGATACACAACAGCTTATTTATATAAACTATAGTAGTGTTTCTGAAGCAAACACTGCAGTTTCACTAGTGCAGGGCAACACTGCATTATACTTTTATTACTTTAAAACAATTTCATTTTTTGATGTTACTGGTCCTTTAAACTGTTTTGTAAGCTTTTTTTCTGTTCAGTTCATTGCATTTGCCTATGTCTATTTAAATTGTTAAGATGTCTTTAAGATTTGTTAGGATCAATTTGTTTTGTGGGAAAGTTTCAAATGAGTGTGAGCATTTGGACGCAACCATTAAAAACTGGACCCAAAGTTATGAGCAGATATAAGAGGTAGGATGATATCCAGCCTGTGAGCTCATAGCATTTGTCCTCTAGAGAATGTAATTTATGTGCCTACTGCAACTTTAAAGTTCTTTTTTTCCAGATCACAGTCACACTTTCCCATGAAAATCCCCCACTTGAGAAATATTTATTCAGTAGTAGGCAATCTGATATTTCTTGCAGGCCTGATGAAATGCAGTAAGGGTATTTAACTCATGAAAACAAGGATATTGTGCGGTTTTTTTTACAAATATTATTCTACGAGAAAGAAAATATCTTCAAAGAATGTTGGAAATCATTTTTTCCAACCACAAAGGTCTCATGTGAACACTATGCATGCATAATTACACATCGATACACACAGTAACAGCGAGCTTATTTTAGATGCAGCTCTTCACATGCAGTGACCTGACATTTATCTTTTTTTCAATAAAATAATAAAGTGATCCACTTCCCCTTTATTAATGATGGTAGCCACTAAATCATATGATCATGCATATTCTCTATACATTGCACCTGGATTCTATTTCTCAGAGATCCCTAAAGCAGTATGATTTTTGGGGGCAGATTTACTAAGGGTTGAATAAGAGGTTTAAAAAACCTTCGAATTCGACCATGGGAATAACTGGGAATACTGTGGGAAGTAAAATCCTTGGAATATCGAATTAGAAGGATTTTACCGCAATTTGATTGGTCGAACGATCAAATAGGAAATATTCGATCAATCGATAAAGTTGTTCGAATCGATCAATTCGAACAATTTTAACCATTCGATCCAATATTTTTATCCGATCAAAAATAATTAAACCCAATTCGGTAGCTTTGATCTGGTGAACTAGGCAGTTTAATACAAATTTAAAGGTGAAGTAATTCGACTGTCGAATAGTCGAATAGATTTTTAATGGGAATTATTCAAATCATTCGATTCGATTGAATTTTCAAAATTCACTGATCGAAGTGTTCTTCAAAAACATTCGGAAATTCGAATTAGAATGTTTTTGAAAATTCGATCGAACTTCGAATCCTTTGTGTGCATTTAGTAAATCTGCCCCTAGGTGTTTCTAATTAACCCACTGTTCAATGGGGGAATGCCATCATTGTGTATTGCCCAGTTTTTAATTACACTTCATAATAGGTCCAAAAGAAATTAAAAATATTGTTCATCGTAAGGCTTCATTGGCCATATGAGCACTGCAATCCCCATTCAACACACTAGGCATAGGGTAATACAATAAAAGTTGCAGTTATTACGATATCTGTGAAGCTTTAAAAGTCAATCAGGTGGTAGCATCTACTGGTCTGCAAACATCTGCTTGGTTGCTATGGTTTACTAGCCCTGGTGACGTCTGCAAGTGGTCCTTTATAATTTCAGGCTGCATTTACTGACCATGTTTCGTATAACAATGACTGGAGTGTCGGCGGGGCTGGCAGCTATGCTATTGCTCATTTTTCCCATTCATACTAATTTTAATGTTTAAAAAGCAAAACTTATTAGCAGATCCCTTTCATACCAAGGTTTACCAAAATGTCCATTAAAAAATTTTTAAAAGGGCCAAAAATTCACCAACAATGTTTTTTTAGGCAAATTATAATAACATGTATCCATTTTCAAAAAACAATTTTATTTTTTACATAAAATGCCTCTGTTCTTTTTATATTGCATAAATAACAAAAAATATTTATCCGGCAGATCGAGAAATACAATGTGATCTGTATCTGTATTGCAACAATCCTTATCTTGTTTTACAAAATATACAGTACTTCATTCCCAACCTGAAGTTATATATATACAGTATTCAGACATTTATACAGTGTTTGGTTTCCTACATAATTCTTAGCATATGATTTCTTTAGAATGAATGACATAACCTTTATAATCGCATTGCTTTTGTTACTGAAATAAAGGCTATACAGGTCTTTGTTATGTTAGCCTAACATGCTTTCTTTAGAAAATTATTTTGTGCATAATTTTAATGTCCTTAAATGTTATGGGGATATGGAATAATAGAGGTTTTTTTTACATTTAGCAACACTTCCTGGAAGTTAAGCTTAAAATGCTAAGAATGTAAGTGGTATCTGTTTTTGAAGTGTTATTTGGTGATTCTAATGCTAGTGGTCTATATTAAACATTGCAGTTGATATGCATGACGATCTTTGTTTAAACTCTCCCATTAAATGCAAGCTGTCCTCCACCATTGGTAATATTTTCTGCGTCCTGATGAAACAAACAGAAAAAGATTCCACATTAGAATTGTGAGCAGTACAGTGCAAGATAGTGAAGATTAAACATCTAATGGGACTGAAAAAAGTCTCCATGTTTATTGTACAATCCCCTAAAGTTTGGCACTGAATGGCCTTTAGTTTATGGAGGGAGTAATGCCCCTTTTCCTGGGTCATGGCATGACACCTAGAGATCCCTAGTTGAGGCACAAGTTAGCAGTGTGTGATAAGCTATAAGGCTCTAAGGTCTTTTTGCCAGAGACTCCACTAAGCGGAAGGGAGCCAAGGGTGGAACCTAAGATATGTGCAGGATTTAGCTAGTGGGCCGGGGTATCCTGTCATAAGTCTCTCTACGAGATATAGTTAGCTCAGGGTTCTTTAGCCAAGCAGATTTTGGCTCCACCAAGAGGAGGGACTTGGTTCCCGACTACATTGTTGCCCAGAGAGGGAGCCAGTGTGTAGGCCTTGGGAGCTAGATAGTTCTACCTGGGTTCCACTCATAGAGGAGTTCCAAGAGAAGGAAAGAGAACTCTGGGTGAACTGAATGATACCTCTTTAAATGTTCTGTACTGATTGTTCCATAATTGCAACTTATGTGTTATGTCAGTGATTTCCTTGGTGGATTTGTTCAATAAAAAAGTTCTGGTTAAGTTTTACTGTAAGTTATAAGAACCAGTGTCATCCATTCATTTGAAGGATCACAAATTATCCTAGCAATCATGCATTGATTTTAATAAGAAAGCAGAATGTGAATAGGAGGGGCCTCGAATAGTAAAATGGGTCAATGGCCCCCATTCATTTGACAGCCAGAAAGAGTCTGAAGAAGGCAAATAATTGATACTAAAAAGACCAATTGAAGTTACTTAGAAGTGGTCAATCAATAACATACCAAAAGTTAACTTAAGGGTGAACCGCCCCTTTGAGAACTTGTGTAAAGTGTCAAATTCCACAAAACGTTCTTAAAATGCAAAATTTACAAATTTCAGATTTAAATATCAGTTCAGTATCATGCCATCTCTCAAACACAAAAGTTGTTCTCTTTATCTCTCTAGATCTGTCCATCCCAGAAAATAAGTACTTTCAGTTATGACTTTGCCTTACCTATTACCAATTTCTCTCTCTCTATCCCCTGGCACCCTCCCTCTGGTGACTGAGATTTGTTTGTGTATTAAGCAGTTGCTTGTGTAGTTGCCTGGAATCCCTCTGAGTTTTCTGTTTGTTCTGCATGTAACTTTCCCTCTGCTTGTCCCAGGGCTCTCTCTGTCTCTCTCCCCTAGCTACTGTATGTTTGTATTGCTGTCATACTTTGTACTCATGCCTTTTTCCACTGTGTGAAGTGTGTTATTTTTCTGTCTGACATGATTTAGGTTCATTTGGTTTGTCCCTTTCTGAATATGTAACTGATGGTGGGGGAGTAGCCGTCAGCTCTTTACTGATGCCTCCCGCAGTCCTTTGACAATAGCTAGACTTGTTCTTTTTTAAAAGACTTGCAATTACACAATTCAAAATTGTTAGCATTTAAAAACCCAATGAAAACATTTCAAAGTGACATAAGTAGCAGTTATTTGTTGGAATGCTCAGTCTGTGGCAGCTTTCATTTGACCCTAAGCCTTACCTTTTCTGTCATTTCATGAGAGTGGTGAAGTGAATGTTCCCTTTCCAAAAACATTCTCCTTTGTTCATAGCTGGCCAGACGGCATGTCAGCCATGTGGAAATGGTACAGCCACTGATTCCTATGCATGCGAGTGACATGGATGCAAGGTACAGGGAATAAAGGGATGATGATCTCTTGTTTAGGGCACGTAGAAACTGAATATTTAATATTCCTCCAATCAGGCCACAGATACAGCAGGCTGAAAACAGAATCATCTGGAAAAACAAAAAGAGATGTTCTCTTATTCCCATCTCAAACCCATTTTCTGTTCTATGCAGAATATATTCTAGTTATGTTGCTGACTAATGGAGCGGAGTAAAATAGCACTAGCTCTTTTAAAACCCACAAAACTTGGTGACCACCCATGCCTTTCTGAAACAAAGCTACCCCCAAGTGATCTGATGCACTTACCTGAAACCCCGGGCTGGTGCACCCATTAGGAGAAAACTAATTCTTTCAGCGAGCACCACGGACCAATCATCTTCCAGCTTCTTATTTCTTCAAATTTCCCAGGGCAGACGCATGTGCAGTAGAATGAAATAGCCGACTTTTTCGTTAAAGGCCGGGATTCTCGTGGTACTGTGCATGTGCAGCAGTGAGAAAAATGAAGAAGCCAGAAGACAATCGATCTGTGGTGCATGCTGGAAGAATCCCAGGCCAGTGCAGTTTTCTCATAATCAGTGCAAAAGGCTGGGGTTTCAGGTAAGTAAATGTGATCACTTGGGGGTGCCTAACTTTTGGCACCCCCAAGTAAAAAGACCTTTCCTTCTCAACTAAAGAAGTAGGATGTTGTACCAGCCCAAGGCAACTTCACACCTTTAGTAGTATAGATATATACTTGCAAAGATGCCCCATTAGCTTCACATCTTCTTTTTCACTGCACATGCTCTGTGCTGCTGTCACTTACTGAGCATAGGGACAAACTCACAATATACAGTACACATAGGGGCAGATTTACTAAGGGTCGCCAGTTTTGAGAGCATATTCGACTATTCGCCAGAACTGTACGATCGAATAGTCGCAGGAATAGTCGCAGGAAAAAACGCTCGAATATTCGCCAAAATCGTACGAATCGAATGTTCGAAGTGTTTGATTGTACGACTGAAATTCGGCAAAAAAAAAGCCTATGGGGCTTCCCATAGGCTTCTATTGCAATTCGGTAGGTTCAATCTGGCGAAGTAGGCAGTCGAATAAAAATTTAAAGGCCAGGTTCTTCAACTGGCGAATAGTCGAGCGCTCGAATATATATTTATTCAATCTATTCGATCTATTCGATGCGCCCGAATATTCTATATTCGATGGTCGAAAATACTTAATTTGCATATTCGAATAGTCGCACGATTGAATTGAGGCTAGTCGCGACGAATATTCTAATCCTTCACACGAATTTAGTAAATCTGCCCCATAGAATAGAAATGTCACAGTATAAGGCTGATCAGTACTTAATATGGATAATTACTACATGGCAGCACATAACCAGTGCAACTAGTATCATCATCAGCCTGGTAGAATAAGCTTATATTACAGACAAACCTCTTTTTCCACTTTTCAACATTTGCAACAACCCCTAAGCTTAGCTTCTCAATAAACTTTCAGAGCCCACTGAGCATGTGAGTGTCGCAGATGGTGACCCCCTGTGACAAGTTTGAAGTCCTGGATCATTGCTGCTATTGACAAGCTGAAACTTTAGGCTGTTTCAATAAGTTCAGTATGTAAAATATGACATTTTTAGCCATATTAATTTTTAGGGGTTAGTTCTCCTTTAAACCTCTTTTAAAACAAACTGCAGATTCTTTGAACACTTACAATAAGTCCAGATTTCTTCTTGGCGCAAAAAATTCCACACACTCCACAAATAAGAAACTGCAAGAAAGGATAAAAAGGGAACAATTAGCCTTGATACTATACAACCAACACATCAATAATATTATGTGACATTCATAAATAAATATAGTGAATAATATACCACCTATTGTAAAATTCAAGGATATTAGAAATCATGGAGGGGTTTCATGACCACATGATGGTAGAAGGCCAAAGACTCACTGCTTTTTTACAGGTTATTTCACTCTGAGGGGACTTCTGATAACCTAATATTGCAACATGTGGTACATTACCTACTATAATACACAAGTTTCAAGCCATATAACATAAATATACTAATAATATCAATAAGCACTCATAACTCAAGACATCACTAAGCACTATATAGTAAAGTACCCCCTGTTGTAAAATATAAGGATATTATAAGTTACCTAGGAGTTCCTTGACCAGATAAAAACACGAGGCTGAAGGCTGAACTCCAAGGTGTCTTTTAATATCCTGATATTTTGCAAAAAGGGGTTACTTTATTTATTATAATACACCTGTTTCAGTTTGAGTTATGTAACAGAAATGTCATCGCTAAACTCCGATTATTACCAATGACATCACTAAGAGGCAGATTTACTAATGGTTGAATTTCGAAGTTTAAAAACTTTGAAATTTCGACCATCAAATTTTTTTTGGGGGGGGGGGCATTTTTGACCAAACAGGTCAGTTTTCGATCGAATTGAAATTGTTTGAATGCATCGTTCGATTCGAACGATTTTCAATAAAATCTTTTGAATTCTTGGAACTTAGAAAAATATTCAGGACAGGCTCTAGGAGGTCCCCCCATAGGCTAAAATGGCAATTTGGCAGCTTTAAGGTGGCAAAGTATCAAATTAGAAGGATTTTAAAGAGTAAGTACTTTAAAATTCTATTTTTTTCAATTCAAATCTAATTTTAGACTATTCTACTCAAAGTAGTCCAAAGTTGCTTCAAAATTCGAATTTTATTAAAAAATTCACTTCGCCCTTTATTAAATGTGCCCCTAAGCACCATTTATAAGGATATAATTTACAGGATATTAATGGATTTATCTAGAATGCTCAGGACCTTGGGTTTTCCATATAAGGGGTCATTTTGAAATTTGGATCTCCATACCTTAAGTCAACTAAAAAAATGTAAACATAAATTAAACCCAATAGTATTGTTTTACCCAGGCCCGGAATTGTGGCGAGGCAACATAGGCCCGGGCCTAGGTTGGTGAAATATTTGGGGCGGCTGCCCAGCCACATCTTTAAAGCACTGGAGGCTTAACGCTCCCCAGTGCGTCTGTTTCAGCGAACAACGCATTCGGTGCTAGGACCCTAATGCCCCAGGGGCGGCGTGACTGGAAGTGGATGGAGCAAGGACCATGCAGCCTTGTGGCGCCGCTTATGTAAATCTAGCCCTGGTTTTACCACCAGTATGCATTCAGTGGTGAGCGACAGAGAGGTGGAAAGAAAAGGGAATGGAGGCTGCAACTAGCACCTAGACACCCACACCTAGAGTCACATATTACACACAAATTCGAAATTCGATCAGGGAATAGTGGGGAATTTAAAAAATTCGAATTTCGAATTTTTTTAGCGCAATTTGAATAGGGAAAATTCGATCGAATCGATCGAATTTGAATCAAAGATACGAATGATTTTTAAGCGATCAATCAAATTTTTCTTATTCGATCTTAGGGAATGATCCCCATTTCGATAGGTTTAATCTGGCGAAGTAGGTGATCGAATTTAAATTTAAAGGGCAAGTATTCGACCATCGAATTTTCGAATTCGAATATTTGATGGTCGGATTTGGTCAAATTTGCATATTCGAAATTCAAATTTGAATCTTTTTCAAAATTCGATCGAATATTTGAATCCCTCATGTGAATTAATGTGAATTTAGTAAATCTGCCCCATACAGTACGGACACTCCCACACCCATGTGCACCCACAGTACTGGAGGCAGGTAAGGTAAGAATAGGTGAGTACACATTGTAAGGGACTGTGCTTTTATAAAATGTGGAGTCAAGTGTGAATGCTCTAAATTTTGTCTTAACTGTATACACTAAACAAATTATATAGATTATATTATCTACAGATTATATAGTGAATAAAGTACCTCCTCTTGTAAATATATGAATATTATATGTTACTACGGAGTACCACAACCATATAAAAACACAAGACCAAAGGCCGAGGTGACTTCTAATATCCTCATATTTTTCAAAAGAGGGAACTTTGTTTATGGGCACACAAGTTTCAGTGAATCATGTGACACATAAACTCTGATTATAAACGATCACATCACTAAGCACCATTTATATATAATTTACAGGCTATTCATGACTCTTGTGTGTTATAATAAATTATGTACTCCCTACTGTAATTCATAAAGATACATGAAGCCACCTAGGAGTTAAACAAAAAAAAAGCACTCAGCCTGTAGTCTTGTGCTTTTATATGGTCAGGTAATATTTATAATTTACAGTAGGGGGTACGTTATGAACTATATAATACACAAGTGCATACATATCATGTAAAGTATATCTTTATAAACAGAGCTCATCAACTATAATTGGTGCATAGTCATTTCTGTCATGTGACTCACTGAAACTTGTTTATTATAATAAATAAAGTACCCCCTGTTGTAGTTCCTCAGTGACTTATAATATCCTTATATTTTACAATTACTATTCACTATATCATTTACAGCATATTCATGGCTTTTGAGTATTATAAATACATTTACCTAGTTCACAGGTTCTCAAAGTTTTTTTATCTGCTGCCACCCCAGAATGGACCAATAAATTGATGGGTAATAATAGCAGATCCACCTGTGCCATTAAAGGAAAAGGTCAGTGTAAAAAATAAAAACTGTAAATAGATAGGTTGTGCAAAATAAAAAATGTTTCTAATATAGTTAGTTAGTTAGCCAAACATGTAATGTATAAAGGCTGGAGTGACTGGATGTCTAACATAACAGAACACTACTTCCTGCTTTTCAGCTCTTTAACTCAGAGTTAGTCAGCAACCTAAATGGGGGTCACATGGGACATAACTATTCAGTGAGTTTGCAATTGATCCTCAGCATGCAGCACAGATTCAAAAGCAACAGTTATGATCCATGTACCCCCCTCAAGTCAATGATTGGTTACTGCCTGGTAACCAATCAGTGGAAACCAAGAGAGCTGCAAAGCAGCAAGTAGTGTTCTGGCTATTATGTTAGACATCCAATCACTCCAGCCTTTATACATTACATTTTTGGCTTACTTATTATATTATAAAAAAAATTTATTTTGCACAGTCTATCTATTTACCCAGTTTGTATTTTTATACTGAACAATTTCTTTAAATGATTTAATGTGTGAATATGAAAGATTTTCACATTTACACTTATAAGTACAGGTATGGGATCTGTTATCCAAAAACCCATTACCCAGAAAGCTCTGAATTATGGGTAGGTTATCTCCAGTAGAGTCCATTTTAAGCACATAATGATTTTAAACAAGTATTTCCTTTTTCTCTGTAATAGAAAAAAACAGTACATTGTACTTGATCCCAACTAAGATATAATTAATCCTTATTGGAAGCAACACCAGCCTATT
>CM044441.1:36314287-36339705 GCA_024363595.1 Xenopus borealis
ACAAAAATGTCATCATAAGAAAAAATGCCCATTGACTTTAATGCATTTGGACAAAAAAGTTGCAAAGACAAAAAAAAGTTGGCACAAGAAAAAACACCTATTGACTTTAATGCATTTGGATCGAGAAAAATTGTCGCTGACAAAATTATTTTGACACCCATTGACTTCAACATGCTTACAAATTTTTCCCATATTCATTCACTTCAGTAATTGTTATACTTTGTTTATTTTGTCTGTACTGATGCCATATTATAGCTTTCCATATTGAAATGACCCTTTATTGATTTGGCCCTTATATAAATTACCCCAGGTGCATTACTTTCAGCAAATAAGAACATTAGTTTTTCGATGAAGATATCTCTTTAAACCAGCAAAGTCTGTCTTTGACGAATATCAATTCCATTTAATTGTACTCTACAAACAGTAACTATGCGAATAGTATGAGAAAATTAAATAAATATGCATTTACCCAAGTAGTATTTCTTTAAAATGTATTATTATATGTCACCCAAAACGCTTTTATAGTCCACAAAGCAAATAAACATTAAACCCTAATCTCAGCCAGAGTTTTAAGTTTGGTTACCAAGTGAGTGAATTGCACAGCTGCAAACTTTTCCCAAGCAAGAATATTCATTCCTGTATGGAAGTCAAACTCGTTGTTTTATTCTTCTCTTATTAGATTGATATTCGAATATTCTGCAGATTTATTTTTTTCAATTACTCTGCATTTATTATTGGCTCTTCATTCTTGATATACATTAGCCGTGACTCAGGCAGCGTAGATGTCATTTCAGCAATAAATTCTATTGCAAATCTCTATAATTGTGGATTATTTCTGCATTATTTAAATTGGATTGTGATATTATTAATTTATTAGTTTCTGTTATTTAACATAAGATGACTATTATAATGATCTAGGTGAAACACTTTTAAAGCATAGGATTTGCAGTGCATTGGCCCATGTTTCAGGATGCAGTTTAATACTGTATATCTTTTTTATGAGTTGTTTTTACTGTATATTCACTGGCTTTTACTGTGCTGTTTTCCATTATTATAACATGGGGGGTAGTATAAAATGATTACCACAGTTATGGAAGCTGTGCTTCCTTTTAAGGGCTCTTACAGAGGAGTGTTTGAAGCTGTGCTCCCCTGCATTCCGGTTTTATGCGTCCAGCCGCAGTGGAGCACATGTAGGCACCGAACACAGGTTGAGACAGAACATGTTGCATTTTTCCTGCGTTCTGTGCCTACATGCGCCTGTGTGAGTACAGCCCCATTGAAAAAAAAATGAATGCGTCTACTCCTTCGCTCCCCTGAGAAAACCGGAATGCAGGGGAGCGCAGCTTCAAACGCTCATCTGTAATAGCCCTAACTGCTTTGCATGGAGAATCAGAATGTAAAGTACAGCTGCCCACACAGTACCGATTCCTTTCCCCCCACTTTAGAACAGGTATGGTACCTGTTATCCAGAATGCATGGTACATGGGGTTTTCTTTCCATAATTTGGATCTTCATACCTTAAAGCCACTACAAATCATGTAAACATTAAATAATCCCAATAGGCTGGTTTGACTTCCAATAAAGACTCGCAATATCTTAGTTTGGATAAAGTACAAGGTATTGTTTTATTATAACCGAGAAAAAGAAAATCATTTGTCAATTGTTTTGATAAAATGAAGTCTATAGGAGATGGCCTTTCCAAAATTCTGAGCTTTCTGGATAACGGTTTTCTAGATAATGGATCTCATATCTTGAGATTCTATTATGCCCTTATTTACCAACCTGTTAAATGAATATGAATCTTTAGCAATATTCACTGAGTTTTGTTCTTTACTGCTTATCCACTTATTCTGATTGACATGATCGATCCTTTATGCTGGCTCGGTAATCACTTGATTAATATAATTTAATGATCACTCCCAAGGCAGCATGAGTAAACATGATCATCAAGTATAGTTTGTTACAGTATCCAAGATGTCCTGATCCCTATGATATTTTATCCATAACATAATTCAATGGCAACTCATGATGCCCAAAATATGTATTACAAGGCAGTGGTGTACTTTGTAAAAAAGAGCTGATGTCATAAAAGTGTGGTTCACCTTTCAGTTAACGTTTGGGAGATGACCTTTCCGTAATTCTGAGCTTTCTGGGTAACGCAACAGAGTGCTGGAGTGCTGCTATCACTTTGGTTGCCTCTGCTAAGCATGATAAGGTATAGAATGTCAACTTTAAGGCAATTAGTATATGATAATCAGCTATTATAATTTGGGTCAGAGCCTTTCCATTGTTTTTTTTTTGGGGTGGGATTATTTAAATTAAGTGAATAGGTTCATTCTTCTTCATGAAACATTTATCACTTTCTCCTGAGCATCTGACCATTGTATATATTATAAAAAACAATCTGCTGTGTATAGTTGGATAGCCACAGAGAACTAATGGCCAGTGATGTTATAAACTGAGTACCAGGGTATTTTCATGATGCAGGAAGGAGGTGATAAAGTAGCTGAGCACAGGATTTTTTTTCTATTCACTATTTTGCATAATTATAGCACCCCCCATAAAGATATGGGATATGTTATCAAAAATCTGTTATCCAAAAAAACATTATTCAGAAAGGTCCAAAATATGGCAAAGCCATCTCCAACAGATTTTATTTTAATCAAATAATTCACATTTTTTTTTTAAGTTATTGACTTTTTATCTTTAGTAATGAAACAGTAGCTTGTACTTGATCCCAACTAAAGCTGGCCAAAAGCTTGTCTGGTGATGTCGCTTAACGAGCGGATCTCTCCCCGATATGCCCACATTGAGGTGGGCAATATCGGGCTGATCCGATCACTGTGCAGTTCAAACGGGTGGCTGGATCATGAAACCACATCAACAGACAACGGCCACTATGCAATGGGATTTTTCAACCTGCCTGATTGAGATCTGGCCAACTTTCGGGCAGATATCAATCGGAGAAGCCCATCGAAGGACCCCACACACAGGCCAATAAGCTGCAGACTCGGTCTCTCAGCAGCTTTTATCGGCTGTTATCCAGAATTCTTGAGGTTTGGGGTTTTCTAGATAACAGATCTTTCCCTAATTTGGATCTTCATACCTTTAGTTTACTATAAAATTATGTAAACATTAAATAAACCCAATAGGCTGGTTTTACTTCCAATAAGCATTAATTATATCTTAGTTAAGGTCAAGTACAAGATACTGTTTTATTATTACAGAGAAAAAGGACTGATCCAAATTAAGATTTATTTAATCCTTATTGGAAGCAAAACCAGCCTATTGGGTTTATTTAATACTTACATGATTTTCTAGCAGACTTGAAGACGGAGTATGAAGATCCAAATTACGAAAAGATCTGTTAACAGGTCCCATACCTGTACAAAATTCCTATGTTTTTATACAATGAAAAGAAAAACCAAAATCCTTGAAATCCTCATTAACTGTGGATCATATGGAATTGATAGATATCATGGAAGCCCAGGCTTGAATCCAAAACTGGGGTCAATTCAAGAATTTACAGGCACTCACAACTGAGATTTTTTTTTTAATTATTTCCCTATTGCTCTCCTATAATGCCCTGTCTGCCCTATTCAAAAACTATTCTGTCATACTGTAATTACAACATTTCTTTCTTTCCTTCCTTCCTTCTTTCTTTCTTTCCTTCCACCTTCAGAAAGTTGCCTAGAAGAGTTTCAGTAAATGCAATTACCCTTTAAAAAAATATATGTTTTCCTCATCCTTTGACTATCTGCTGAGTGCACATCAGCAGGAATCAATGAATTGTTTACATATTGATGAATCACTGGGAAATGTGCTTCAGCATTGATTTGTTTGGAGTGCATGCTTACAAATATTTTAAGTGCTTTCAGTAAACAGAAACCTACCTTTAAACTAATAAGATCAGAAAATCCATTTTAAGTACAATGCCATCACATCATGTTTGTACAGTACTTCTTTAGTGAAAGTGTGGAGTATTTTATTCTAACAGGTCTTCTAGAGCACAAGGATACGCTGTAATATAGAGGTGGATTTGATTGCCCCATTAAAATACTAATATCATTCTAATAGAGTACTCGCTTTATGGAGCAGTGAATAAAAATGTTGCATTCCTTTAATTATGTGTGTCATTATATGATTATGGAATCTTTGAAAGGTGACTGCAAGTAAAGCATATCTAGGGAATATTCCTGTAGGTGCATAATGGAGGCAACATATGATCTAAAAATTGTGTGCCTTGAATATGCTATAGAAAAAATAAAATATTAAAGGGGAACTCCGGCTTCTAAACCAAAATTTGATAAAGAGACCACATAAGACAGAAACCCCTAATATACACATCACAGTTACCTGTTTCTTCAAAAAGATGCATAGCATTATTAAAATCATATCTGCAGGGAATTGTGGGGTTTGGAGGCTAAGGACTGCTGGCAAAGTAACAGTCAGCCAGCTCAGCAAATTTGTCAGACAGATCGGCTGGAGAGCAGGGGGCTGGGCTTAGGGATCATGAAAAGTCTAAATATTTTGTAATTGATGTATATTGCAAAATTGCTTGAAATTATGTTTACTTTTCAAAAAGCTTAAAGGAGTACCAAATCTGTAAGAAACAAAACCTCAGCGACCCTGTAGAACAGAATGGTGTTCGGCACTAGCATTCAGACACATTCAGAATTGACACTTGTCAGATATGCTTTGTTAAATACGTTCCTAATTGTTAGGAAAGTGTTTAGTAACAGCGAACAAGGGAATCCTTTAGGTTTCCACTTGCACAATGCCAAAATATGTCAATGTTTATGTGTAATGGTGTAATTTGCAAGGGAAGCCTTTGCTTTATGTCTGTACAAAGTTGCTTTATTTTCTGCATGCTGCCCTGCACATACAGGCCCGGATTTGTGGAAAGGCCTTGGGTCTAGGGTGGCAAAATTTTAGGGGGCGACATGCTGCCCAACCACAACCACATTGGTTCAGAAACACTGGGGATGCACAGGAGATGCAATAGCTTTTTAAATTTTCCATGCACCAATCCCCATTGCTCCAGTCCCAATGATAAAGGGGAGGGGAGGGGAAGGGGTGATGACTATGTAAATCCAGCCCTGTGCACATAGCATCTTATTCACTGTTATAGGTGCAAATGGGAGCTAAAAATAAATCCCATCAAGTCAATGGAATAATGTATCAGTGTGGCCCCCTTACCTCATCCGACCCCTTCTCTTATGCCTAGTGAATTTGAGGAAAATATTCAGAATGGGTAACAGGGTTAATGTGTTATTCTACTGATACACCTCATGAACCCTAGTCCTTGGTGTGGTGGCTTGAATATAATTATTGCCTCTAATGCACCAAACCCCTACTAGCCAGTAGGCCAGAAGGCTGAATGTGGGAAAACTGAACCCCTTTCCCTACTTGCCAGGTATGCATTTTATCAGAGCTAAACTAACAAAATTAGAAATAGCTAATAATTTACAAGTTGTGAAATGTTTAGACAATCACTTGCCCCCAGGACCATCATTTCAGAACAATATTGATAAAGAGTTCTGTATAAAGCACACCTTCCTCTCTGTGCTGCGTTTGTTTTTACTTAATTAAGTATATTCAGTGGAGAAGTGAATGAATTGGATATTGAGAATAAATACATTTCTTTCCTCCTGCACAGAAATGTATATATATATATCTATATATATATATATATTCATGTCCCTTTCTTTCGGGCGTTTGAAAATGGCACTGGAATATAAATAAGTTAATTGGAGTTTTTAGTGAGTTTTATGTTTTGACTATTACTTATAGAGCACTAACATATTACAAAGAGGTTTCCAGAGAATGAATGCTTTATCTTTCCCATCTGTGGATGTCAGGCTCCTTTCCAAACCACAGACACACACAAGCATACACAACAACAGCAATTTCATTAGAAGTCGTTGAACCTACCAGCATGTTTGTCATCTGTGGTGGGATCTGAAACACCCCATGGAAACCCACACAAACACAGGAAGAATATACAAACTATCCATGTTGTATATTGTGCTGAGAAGCCAGGCAGCTTCCTTGTGCTTGTACTAATGACATCATGTACATGACTATATTTTAATAATTGATTTTTTTAATAATTGGTGTATTTGTTGCTTCATTAAGCTTCACACCAGAGTTTGTCACTGGGGAACCGAATTGGATCCATGCACAGCATTATAGAAGAACCTATACAGAATGTTTACGTGCACAACAGCTTAAACATCTCCTCCCAGGATGCAACTGGATCTACATGTGACATTGTTGTACCTTGATTTAATGGGCATACATATTTTACACAATCTTGCTTTAATAATTTATCATCAGTGACTAGGTCACCTGCTACCAGAAAATATATTGAACTATGTATGCTATTTCTGGTACATGGTATAGATTCCAGAGGCATGCTACTATATTATATAAGAAGTAAATACACAGGAAGAAATGAAGGAAAGAGAGAGCATGGATACCTTTGTAATGGTTAGAGATGCCAAAAGTAGATCTGTGTGCATTAGTTGACGTCCAGTGAGCTAACCAAGAAATCAGCTTGCAGTGCTATATTTAACAATTTAAATGGCATATGGTTTGTTTATGCTGCAACCCATTACACACTGAGTTAATGAACTCTGTATAATGAGCTTCTCCCTAAACATATATGCAGGCATACTACAGGAGACATTATTTGCATATGGGAGGTTAAATAGTTGGTGGATTATTGATGATATCTCCTTCGACTTTGACTCTAGGTCAGGAGTCCCCAACTTTTTTTTACCCATGAGCCACATTCAGATATAAAAAGAGTTGGGGAGCAACACGAGCATGAAAAATGTTACTGGGTGGTGCAAAATATGTGCAGTGATTTGCTATTGGTAGCCCCTATGTGGACTGGAAGCCTATAGGCAGTACACGGGGGTAAATTTATCAAAGCGTTTGGTTCCGCCACTAGAGTGAAATTCTGACTCTGCACACCATTATCATGTACAGTATGTGTGCATGGATATAAGTAGTGTTACTTTACATACACGGTACACCAATGTAATATTCTTAATATATACAATACTTTTTGACTGCTGTGGACCCCATAATGCACACAGCTTGATTCTGCACAAGCGACTAGCTTACTATACCTGTCTGAACTGCATGCTGCTCTACCGCCCATGCCTTTCTGACAATTTCCCCGAGAAGAGTATTTATATAGTCATCTAAGGCAACAACTTGACAAATATTTCTACTTTTCAATGTAAAACTTCTGTTGTAAGCTTTCTTAAATGTTGAAACTTACTGATCCACTGTATTCATCTTTAGACAAGCAGTGGAGGCCTCCTGCAAGTCTTGCACATGTTTCCTCCAGCCAAAACATTATTTATGCGTCTTACTTACAGAATATATTTTGTGTAGACATATAACACCATTCCTTGTAACCTGGTAACTTCCTTTAACAGCAAAAATCAGATTGCAATTCTCACAAATTGCCCCATGTTCAGTACCATTGCACCAATTAATCAACAGAAAGTCATGGGCTATAGAAGACCAAAACCTTAACATAATGATCTTATTTTTACATTTTACAACACTGTATTAATTTTGGTTGTGTCCAAAATTGTTTGAAGAGACACAGAATCAATGTCATTATTGTAGTCCATATTTAGAAGACAGCACTTCCTTATACCAAACCATCATTACTACCCTGACTGAACTCACTGTTGGGCTCCACATTCTGCCACTTTATTTAAGAGTAATCATCAGATTCTAAGCAGACAAAAGACACAAAAAACCCACCACATGCACCTGAAAATGTTGTCATTAGGTGAAATGTACCTGCACCCATACCTTTAACTACAGAGGTACCATAACTTTCTATTGAACAATGCATTAATAAGTAAAAAGAATGTCTTTCATACAGTGTAGCATAAACACGGCAAAAGAACAAATATACTCAATTTAACACAGTTCCATGTATTTTAAAAAAAGTTTCTAACCATATACTTTGCAATGCACACTTGGCAATGTGTTTCTTCTGAATAATATTTATTTTCTGCAGTGAAGATAAGACCATTCCTCTGCTTTTTTCCCACCCACCCCCTTCCCATTTTTCCAATTTTCCTTTTTTTTAGTTCTTCTTTCTTTCCCTAGTTATAAATTCTGCACGTGACACCAATGTAACAACAGTTTAAAAAAGTTGCAAGTAAAAAAATGCAAGATATTTAATGTATAGCACTTTACTAGCCACTGCACTTAACGGTTCCTAGGTCTTCCAATCAGCCAGGTCCAGGGGCACATGGCAGGATAACTGCCACTCTGATTATCATAACTATGACCGATAAGAATGTTGCAACGTCACATATGAGAGTGCAGAAGGGCTAAAGTCTGTAGCTTCAGCTTTCCCCAAGACCATTGGCACATATCAGGAGATAATACTGCTTAATGTTCAGCTCCATTGATCCCCTGGAGCACAATAGCTATTGAAGTGATGGCTCAGCTGAGAGTTTGAGCTCTGGCATTCAATAGAAACACTGCTGCACACCAGAGGATTGTAACGTATAATGTTCAGCTTTGTTGATCCCTTGGACTGCAACATCATTTGACAAATGTTAAACAGGAAAGTGCTCAAACCCCCAGACATGGATCTAAACTCTCCCAACAGGCACTCTGGATAATGCAAGTTATGTCTTCCTCGTCTGTTTACCTCTTTCAATTCTCTGAAGTGCCAGAAATTGGAATGAGGCCCATTATTGTTATTGTAAGCAAAAGATGTATGATGGTTAGGTGTATATGACATGACAAGGAGTATTGAAGCCATACAGCTGTGAAGTCACATGCTTTACTGAGCAGTGATAAGGAGTACATTGGATATGTATATTAAGGTATACAAACATATATATACAGTATATATATATATATATATATATATATATATATATATATATATATATATATATATAGCAACAGTGCACTCTGTTACTGAGGCATGAAGATTTGCCCTTTCCTGAAAACAGTTACAACATGTGCCTTCCATATAATGGGCAGTACATGTGCAAGTATCCCCTTGGATGTCTCTTACCTGTGTATCATTCAAAAGTTGCTTACAGGTGCAACCATGAACACATTCAGTTCTAAATGATCAAACACCAATATCTATCATTGGCCTTATGGAAACCCATAATTCAATTAATAATACACTGTAGTCACTAGGGGTTCATCACAGTTGGTCACTAAACAGACCATAAACATGATAAAAAAAAAACTATTTATGACAAGCACCTACATTTTAAAAAGTACCATAAAGGAACAGTAACAACAAAAAAATGAAAGACTTTTAAAGTAATGAAAATATATTATACAGCTGTTCTGCACTGGTAAAAACTGTGTGTTTGCTTCAGAAAATTTGTGTAGCCATGGGGGTAGCCATTCAAAGCTGAAAAAGGAGAAAAGGCACATGATACACAACAGATAACAAATAAGCTCTGTAGTATACAATGGGATTCTTCAGAATGTATCTGTTATCTACTGTATATCCTGTGCTTGAATGGCCGCCCCCATGGCTGCACAGCAGTTGTGTTTCTGAAGCAAACACACCAGTTTAACCAGTACTGGGCAACACTAAATTATACCGTTATTCCTTTAAGAATCTTTCATTTTCTTTTTAAACCTCTCCATAATAATAAGTCCTAATGTGGCTATGAAATGGGGTCACCTTAGATATAACAATAACTACTCATGGGTAAAAATGTATACACTGAATTACATGCCAAGTCATAGATTTGTCACAAACAATACAAAGTTAGCTGTCTTATATACCTGCCCTGAATACTATCACCTGGATTGGCTGCAAGTTCCTAGTACTCTGTGTCTGATGGGTGCAACTTGCACCCCATTTGCACACATAGCACTTCTCTTTTTTATTGTGTTTTATCAGGTGCAGTACATATCTTGCTCTCTGCCTGGTATTAATGACACTGGACCTGCTCAAGAACCCTGGGCTAACTGAATATACTCAAGTGTCATGCTTACTTATGGAACCACTGCGGGAGGCAGGCAAGAACTGCGTAAGGGTGACAACATGAGAGATAAGAATGCAGGAAATCATTTAGCCTTTCCAGACACAGATAAGATATATAGCACTTTCATCTTTGCTGCAGGTTCTGTATTCATGCACTACCTGTAAATGGGATACCGGTGCCTCAATAATATCCTTTTATATCAAATATGTCTTCATCTTGTCTAAATTTTTAGTTCTCAAACTTGCTTGCAAAATACATTTGAAGAAAATAACTCAGTTCAAGAAATGCATGTAGCTGTTTGCATCATATTATACAGTAACCAACATGGGGTCATATGGAACCACTTACGACAACCTCGTGCCCCCCACAAAAATCTATATCAACGAGGCGCTTCTCCTCACTTTGGAAAGTGCTGTTTCACAATCCATCAGTTTGAGCAATATAGATCCCTTATGCATTTGTTATTTTTGCATATCTTTAACAGTCGGTTTAGGCCCCTGAATTGGGAATTCTTTGACAATGGTACCATTTTTGTATTCAACTATTATACAATAAAGGCATATAATGAAATATATCCAAATATATTTCAGGTTGGATTGTGGTTTAGATAGCTATGCATAAAACAGCATTTATATTATTGATCAACATGGACTTGAATCTAATTCCTGATGGGTCTGTGGTCTGTGCTTACAGCAGTGATATTTCCCAAATGGTGGTTCAGAACTATAACATTCATCATCCTCACTGGCAGACTAATGGAGAGACGGTGGAGGCCGTGGTATGTATATATGTTGTACTCATCATGCACCTACTAATATAGATTTCAGCTGTTAATATATCATTTGCCCTGTGTACTAATTAACATTTGCCTCCAAGGGGCCCTGCTTTATTTATTTTTCGCACAAAAAAAAAGAGATACAGGTATGGGATCTTTATCTGTAAATCTGTTATCCAGCAAGTTACAGGAAGGTCATTTCCTATATGCTCCATTTTAATAAAATCATGTTGTATGTTTAAAAATTATTCACTTTTTCTCTATAATAAACACGCAGTACAGGTATGGGACCTGTTATACAGAATACTAGGGACCTGGTGTTTTCTGGATACTGGGTCTTTCTTTAATTTGGATCTTCATACCTTAATTCTACTAGAAAATAATTTAAACATTAAATAAACCCAATAGGTTGGGTTTGCGCCCAATTAATCAAAAATTAATGATATATTAGTTTGGATCCAGTACAAGGTACTGTTTTATTATTACAGAGAAAAAGGAAATTATTTAAAAAAAATTTGGATTATTTGGATAAAATGGAGTCTATGGGAGACTGCTTTTCTGTAATTCAGAGCTTTCTGGATAACGGATCCTGTACCTGATTCAAATTAAGATATAATTAATCCTTACTGGATATAAAACAATCATATTGGCTTTAATGAAAGTTTACATAATTTCTTAATTACAGAAAGACCCCTTATCCCCAGCATTCCCATACCCATACCTGTACACATAGGCTCAGTCATTAAATTAAAGGCCCAGTAACAGCGGGACAGGGTGACGATCCATCATGTGATGCTCAATTTCTCGTTCCTTGCTATCTCCTATAAGGAAGGCAGGGAAGAGAAATGGAGCGCCGCACGATGGATCGCCGATCGTCTATTCTGAAGAGGAGTGCAATTGGAGTTTCGGAATGTTATTTCTTATTAAAAAACTTAGTGATTTGAAAGTTTAATGTGTTGGTGTCCTTTTTCCGTAGAATTTAATTTTTTAAACAATTTTTTGCTGTTACTGGTCCTTTAATTTAATCTTTTTTTTGATGATTCATTTCCTTATCACAACTAAGCACAAGGATACTATACCATAAGTATATGTGAGTGGAAGATCTACCCCTAGATATCCAAAGTACTTTATTTAGATGGGGGAGTATTTTTAAAGCACTTTTTTCTTTACAATAGTCAATATTAACATCAAGTATTGTTATTCTGTTGAGTACAACAATCAAGTTGTCTATCTGATACACTATGCATGCTGGGTTATTAGGATATTAGGTGACTTTTCTAAGACAAAAAACATTTTGAACCAGCTACAGTACCTGGAGACCAAGAGACTGCAGCAGATCAAATTACTTTTAGCCCAGCTCTAAAGCTGGCCATAGACGCAACGATCCAATCGTACGAATCCTCGATTCGTACGATTTTCGGATCGTGTGTGGAGTGTTCCGACATTTGTCGTGTCATGCCGATCGGTCGTTTGTTCGATCGGCCAGGTTAGAAAATTTTTGTCGGCTGGCGATAATATCTTTGCGTCTATTGCAGATAGTACGATTTTCAGTGGGAGACCGTCACTAGGTTTTTAATCGTACAACTTTCGTACAATCCTTGTCAGGGGCAGAACCTCAGCTGTCTGTGCTTTTTACTACTTTAGTTGATCTGAAGGTTAGTGACAGGTCGGGAGATGCAAAGATCCGATCGTTGGAATCATCTTACGATCGGATCTTTGCGTCTATGGCCAGCTTAATACTGAATGTTTCTAACTTTTTGGTTTTGCAGTTTATCATTTTAATCATGTGCTAATTTTACTCCAAAAAACAGCAGCTACTCACAAATGCCAAAAGCAGGTGTAAATGTTTATGTAAAAACATTGTAAAAAAACTATTTGTGCTATAGTGATTTTGTATCATACAATAAAGGACACTTTTATCAATAGCTGCTCTTGGTGGACTGTTGACTCCTGGTCCTCTTGGGGTATGAATTAACTTCTCAAGCTGTAGGTCTGATGTAAATGCACCAAAATCCCATGTTTTTGTGACTACACTATACTTTATTTCACATATTTCACATTTCTTACAGAAGGACGATTATAATCCCTTACTTACTTGATCCCCTGGGCCAGTGTTTCCTGCAGAAAACACCTGATTCTGAGGGAGCACAACTGGTGATGGCCGAATCTTCCCAGTTTCGCTTCGCCGAAAAATTCACGAATTTCCAGAGAAATTCGCGAATTGGCGGAAAATTCGCGAAACGAGTCGCGGCACGCTTTTGACGCGCGTCGTTTTCGTCACGTCGCGTAGTTTTCGTCGCATCGCGTCAAAAACTACGCGTGACTCGTTTTTTCGCCGAATTTTTGCCAGCCGAAATTTCCCTGGTGTTTCGCCGCGAATTCGCCCATCACTAAGCACAACATCTCGATCTTCTTTCTTCACACAGGTGTGCATGCACAGCATAGTGAAAATCTGAACTTTAAGCAAAAAGTTGTCTAATTCCCTCTATTGTGCATGCACTGATCCGTCACCACAGAAGCATGAAGGAGTGGAATAAGACTATCATTCCATGGTACTCATACATAAGTTAAAGCTATTATAATAACGGAGGGGTGGTGCCTAACATGTTGCACCCCTCTAGTGATTTTGACTTTCCTTCTTTTATTAAGTTTCAAACAACTTAAAAAAGTGTTATTGGCATGACCCAAGTTTTACCAAGTATGTGTTTAGAATTTCACTGGAAGAATGGGTTTTAGAGACCCCTTGTCCAATGGCATAGCCAATATGGGAATATAGAAACTGCTGAGTATGAAAAAGAGAAGCTTAGTTTTTAGGTCATTAAACTTTAGGAGACTCTTCAGGCAAGTTGTTGACTCTCTCTGCTCCACCGACACCAGATCTATATTGTAATCTCTACAGGGCAGGAAGTTACTGCTCTGCAAAAAGTAATTAGATATCAATGGCCAATAATAGTGTGAAAATTACCATCAGCAGATAACATATTAGTTCAAAGCATTTTTGGTGTCTTCCTGACAAGTCTAGCTCATGGCAAATAAGGAAATGATTTTGCAGACCTGAGCAGTCTCATGGCAGTAATGCAGTTATGTAAGCTATAGAAACATTCCATGATATATCTGGCGTCACTCTGAAATATCTTACTGTACCATTGTACATATTTGTATTGTTAATAGCATCACACCAGCTTGTTCATTGGGCACATGACTGCAGATATACTTGCCCCAACAGCATCATCTTTCTTTGTATAAAGTATATTGGATCATCTTCACTTATGTTTATCATGGTTACCCATTGCAATGCAATATAATAACTGTGAGTATATATATATAGAATTGCACTATATAGTGTACAGCTTTGCATACACACGTTGCATTATTTAGTAATGATATACATGCGCCCTTTCAACCAGTTCTAATTTACTCCAGTATTTCATTTACAAAAGCAGTCTACGAGGTTATGATGAACTGCCATGTAATTCTATTACAAATAAAGCATGTCATATAAATAATTTTTTGAGCATGAAATCTATCAAGTACCCGCCATGCCACAGTGTTTAGCACATTTAATAGATTTAGCATTTCAGGCTTGGTGCCAGAGCTATTTATGGTAGTTCAGCCACAAACAGTGGAGCTGTGTTTGCATTCTCATTCAGGCTGCAATATTATGAGCCAGCCATACAGAGAGCATTTAATATTGGGATCCTTGTATCAGCAGGTTCATTTTAGAAATGACATGAAATCACATTGATTTAGTTAAGCCCTGAACTCCTGCTGAACTAATCACAGAAAGCCCTGCCTGCATTACGGCATTTAATGAACATGTCACTTCCAATGTCTCTGATAATATATGTCTGTAATGACATGACGAATGATAAGCAAACTGAGGAAACAAATGGGAAGCTTCCTCTATTGATAATCATTCAGTAATCCCTTCATATGCATCAGCAGCCCTCTTTCTTTCCTAAGCAGAAAGCATTAGCTGCGTGGGATACTCTGTTGACTCAGAACGAGATCAGGGAGCACAATATAGCCATGCTGCCCAAGATTTCATTCGGGGGCAAACAGCAGTCTGTATGAACTACACAGACACACCGCATGGACTCACATTCCTGCCACACAGACTCACAGAGCCCTCATCTTGATGCAAGACTTGCCTAAGTCTGTCAGGTTGCTGCTAGACAGTAAATAATTAAATAGAGTGAAATGGCTAACGTACACACGCCCCGCTCCATACCGGAGAAGAGTCTCCCAGCTGCGGCTTCTGCTCCATCCTGACTTTGAAGAAAGTGACAGCTCCCACGGCCACACTGGACAAGCCCAGCCCTATCTCCAGCACAGACAGCACCAAGAGACTTCCAATGATCTGCCTGCTGGTACACATGCTGCTCTGGTCATCATTCCTTCCAGGTTAGCCAGGGAAAACCATTAACCTCTCTTATATTTCCCTGCCGTCTTCAGCTTAGGCTCTTTCCAAAACTTTTCCTGCAGCTGAGCATTTCCACATTTCACTTAAAATGAAGGCGACACTTTGCAAATGAACTCCCGGAGCAGTAATGTAAGTGAGGAAAGGACAAATGGGTTTAGCAGGAGAGGTGCACAGATCAGTGTAGGCAGGAGGTTCCCCTTGCAAAGATGTGGCTGCGCTGTCTAAGGTGCTGAACGGTTCCAATTCGCTGGGTTGCTTTGCTTTCACTTAGGCAGCCTTATTTCAATTGCCTTTGACGTGCTCAAGATAGTAACCTGATGAGATGTGTTCCAGGCTGCATATGCACGAGCACAGAGCTACGCTGGGTCCTAAAGGCACATAGCAAGGACTTTTATACTGGATACAACTGCACTTAAATGCACACACAGCCTATTTCCAGTTGCCTAATGCTGAGTTCACTGTCTTGAATCATTTTCCATTATATTACATCCCCTGGAGACCAACTGCTAAATATGCTCTTTTTAATATAATCTTCCTCTATGATCATATATTAAACATAGTGAGCCTAAATAAGTCTGCATTTATTGAATAATTCTCTGGCCACTTTTACCCCTGACAGGTACTAAATCCTGTATTTCTTCTTCAAGGTTCTTTTTAGTGCAGTTTATTGCCCAAAACAGCCTTGAATGTCACTGGTTCCTTTATTTGCATATTTCTTAGTCCAGTATTGAATGTTTTCTGACAATAAAACCTATTGTAGCCCTTCTTTAAGCTTCAATGTTTCAGCCTTTTATAACTTTTTTTCTTAATATGTATGTCTTGTATTTGTTCAAGACAGACATTTGTCCTGGGCATCCAGATTTTAATGAAAGTATATAAAGTATTAATCCTAAAAAAAATTAAGGTATGGAAAAAAACTCCATACAACATTCTTCATAGTTTTTACATGTTGCAACCCCAGTCCAGTAGTTTAGCCATTAACAAAGATCTATGGTGATTATGTTAATATCAAGAAAAAGGATTTGTTTTATTAGTACTAAAAAACAAGTTAGTCAAAAAATGTTGTTGAAAAAAATAGTTTGAATGGGAAATGGCATAGCTGGTGTTCATAGATTTATGGATAAGTATCACGCCTGACATTAAAATGTGCATTTAAAAAAAAAAAAAATTGTTAAAGGAACAGTTATATAAAAAAATCGTTTTTTTTTTTGGTGCAAGTTGCAGCGTGCAGATAGCAACAGACAATATAATAGTAAATTGTGCCTAACCCGTAACCTTAGTGTACACCCCTCAATTTATTTTCTATTGAAAGTGTTGCCTCTGTACAGACTGGGGAACTGGCACATACAGAAAAGGGCTGTTGGCGAGGCTACATTGGAGAGAGGACACGCTGTCTGTGAATAGCCAGGGAGAAGAAATCAAGCACCGCAGCATGGATGGTCGCCCTTTCGCCTTTTCTGTAGAGGACATGAAGTGGAGTTTCTGTAAGTTATTTCTTAATAAAGGCTTTGCTATTTTAAATTTTAATTTTTGTTGGTGTTTTTTTTTCATTCATGGAAATGTGTGATATGGCTTTGTTGTTTCAATGCAACTGCCTGCTTTTAGGGTATATGCTCAGAATTTTTTATCTATGCTGAGCCCAAAGTCTAATATTACATAACATTGCCAGAAAAATGACCAAAACTGCCTGTGCCTCATCTTTTTATTTGTTTCTGGCACAGATGCTTTAAGGCACTTTCAGGCTACAAAGCCAATATGCCAGTGGTGCAATTTTTTCCACTTAAGTCAAGGGTTAGCAACAATAAGGCTTCTTCATTGGTGAAAATATGCCACCAGTCCAGATAATCCACCCTGTGACATTAGTGTAAATGTTTCAGCATTGATTTGATAGTCCTCTGTAATGCAGTGAAGGAATTGAAAAAAAAACTGACTGATAAAAAGTGTATAGGAATATTCTTATTATTAACACATATTTACAAGGCACCAATGTATACCATTGCGTTGGACAATAAAGGTGTATACAGATTACATATAATAAGCGACATCTGATAACCGTTACTAAAGGTAAAGAGCACCCTGTCCAAAAGAGCTGACAATCCAAAAATGACATTACGTTAGCGAGTTGTTTTTATAGTGGCAGGAGCAGCAGGCTTTTAATCACATAGCTTCATATGGTCTTCATTCTGAATTGGTCTTTATGTAATAGATATCTTTTGAGTGCATAACCACCTTTGTTTTAAGAGTTGAAAAGACAAACAATTATGTCAATAAATTGCCGTTGACAGTTTATATATTTATAGCAATATTAGTGGAACCATATTCCATGATTCTGAAAGAGATGCTGACACCATAAATTTTAACTTTTTTTTTTATTTCTATCATAATATTGTCTTTGCATGTTATTTTTAATTTTCCCAAAGCTTTTAAAGTGCCTATCAGATCCCCCATGTTCCTCTATGAGAGGGCTGCCATATTTGTATAGCAGTAGTCTGTTAGCATTAGAGATTCTAGTCAGGTTGCCAAAACAGTCAGGTTTAGCAACTTCAAGTAACAATTACATACAAAAGCAGACCTATCAGCGAAAAACAAAATTGTGTTCTATGTTGCCATGGTAACGCAAGCTGAAGTTGAGCCTGTGTCGGATTAGAATTGATTACCACTGGGGCATGACTTTTGGATTGGGTTGTCGGCTCATTCATTGATCCATGCCTGGACAGAGGGGGCTACAATGCCGCAGGTTAAACATGGCCGAGGATATCCCCTATCGGTGAGGAGTATAGTTATTTTTGCTGTCCCTCATAGGGATAATTTGTTTCTTCTGAAGTGGTATTTTGACCCTTTGGTATTAAAAATAGTTTACACAGTCAATCTTGTGATTTATATATGTTCACTAAGCTCTATGGAATGCATTTATATTATTTAATGCCAGAACGTTTCACCGGATCGAGGTGACGCCCACTGATCACGTCACACACATGTTGTACACAGTTTTCACTTCCTGAAGACGGCTCAAATGTAGGGGCCGATACTTTGATCAAAATAATTTTTTGCACATTTTGAGAAACACCTGGGAGTGCAGTTACTTTTTTGAACTGTATGTGATGTGATGTATAATCCGCACCCAGGCAGTACTTCTAGAGTTTTTCTGAGTGCATCAGATGTGATTATGTCACATGATAGACCTTGGGATGAAGACTAGTTTCTCATTCCAAACCACAGATGCAGATAGCTACAAAAATCCAGGAAACGCTATAATACCTGCTGGAAAGTTCATGCTGAATTCTACTAAATTATTTTTCCTATTCATTCCCGAAATATCTTATGCAAATATATTTATGTTGACCCAATGTACAAAAAAGACATTCAAAGTTTCACCCAGTTGTCTCAGATGTCTTCTCTCAGACTCCCAACAACCATGAACCACAGTCCTTTAGCCTAGATAATGCATACCCCTAAGTATGTTGGCATAATAAGTGCTGTGTTTTTTGCACAAACATTATATATTTATAAAAAAAGGGAAAGTAACAAGAGTTTCTCTGAAACCAAAGATTAATTTTACTATTATTATGATTAATAATAACATGTATTTATAGAGTGCCAACATATTGAGCAGTGCTGTAAGTAAATGTGTTTATACAACTAAATAACATGAATTACATATGTAGAACATATGGAGTTCCATACATTACAACCAATACCGGTATAAAAGGTGAGGAAGGCCCTTTGCAAAACAGTTTACAATCTAAAGAAAAGGGAATAATACACAAGGTGTGGGAGTGGGCAACATCAGAATTAAGTGAGTGAGAGATGTAGTACTGTGTGTGGTTTTGCATTTGGTAGTTAAGCAGAGTGAGGGTAGGCTTCTCTAAATAAGTGTGTTTTAAGAGATCTTTTGAAAGCAGAATGGTTGGGAGAAAATCAGACAGAACGTGAGAGAGGATTCCAGAGGAGGGGAGCAGCCCTTGCAAAGTCTTGAATGCGAGCATGTGAGGAGTTAATGAGAGAAGAGTTGAGTAACAGGTCAGTAGAGGAGCGTAGTAAGCGTTTGGGTGAGTATATAGAGAAGAGTTCAGAGATGTAGGGTGGGGCAGAGTTATGAAGTGCTTTGAATGTCAGGGTCATTAATTTGAATTTAATTCTGTAAGCAAGTGCAGGGATTAGCAGAGTGGCATGGCAGAGGAGGAGCAGTTACTAAGGAGTATAAGCCTAGCAGAAGTGTTCATTATGGACTGGAGAGGTGACAGTCTCTGGCAGGGAAGGCCAATTAAAAGAGAGTTACAGTAGTCTAGACTTGATATTACTATAGTATGAAAAATAATTGGGTGATAAATAATCGCATTTTGAATATGTTCCTTAGGTGGAAGGGACATGATTTAACAAGTGACTGGATGTGAGGCCTGAGGAGACAGGGTGATAGTGGAATTTTTAGCTATGATAGATACATCTGGGATGTTAATGGTGTTAGTTGGAGGAAAGAGAACATTTTCCGTTTTAGAGATGTTTAATTTAAGGTAGCGTTGCAACATCCATTTGCTGGGGTATTTAAAGTGAGAATGGGTCCTAACCACATAAAGTATATAGTTGCCCATATAATTATTACTGCATACAGTACTTCTAGGCCAGATTTCCCCTTATATGCATTTGATTAAACATTTAACAAATAAGGCCTTGGGCAAGGCTACACGGACAATTGACATCCTTTTTCAGATCGGATATGATGAGTTGGATGCGACAGGATCTTCATTCTACAGTCATGTCGCGTCACATCAACCCTGCGACACCATTCGACTTTTCTATTACTTACCTGTCACATCTGACTCGTCGCATCCGTTTTCACGCCCAGTGTCGCATCCGCCAAAAGCAGATGTCAATCGTCCGTGTAGTCCTGCCCTCGTATACTATATATCAGCTGTGTGAGATATATAATTTATTGGCCCCTATGTGGCAGTGTGTGCTGGCGGTATATATATATATTATTTATATATATATATATATATGTATGTATATTTTACTTTCATTCAGTTGTCGTTTATGCCTGTCTTAGGTGGAGCATCCTGGGCACCACAATGCGCTTTTGTCTATTTTTTGGACTTTTACCTACATTTTACACCCTGGCTTTATATATTTTTTAACTTTCAACACCTTTTTGCCCATCTGTTTCTGGACATTGTCCTTCTATATAGTCTATTTTTTTTATACTTGTTCATAAATACAATTCCATGTTATTCTTTTAATGGGCAGGACTTTGTCACTTGTGCTGAGGATCATCAGACTGAGTAATGTATATAATGTGGGTAATTGAATGCCATAATGTCTTTTCTGCTTGATTTAAATGATGAATAATTTAGGAGTGGGTTTTTTTCTTTAAAATGAATTCTTTATGAAGTAAGCCCACGTTTGCATTATGTGCACAATCTGACCAGTTTAGGCATTATAAGGCTAAAAAGCATATTGAATAATGGAAGGTTTTCACCTTTTTGTTTTGCTCTGTTCAGAAGACGCTGAACATCTGGCCATTTCCCAAATGAGCAATATAGTAATATAGAATACTGAACAAGAACTTTGAACTTTCAATATGTTATGACAATACAGTTTCACAATCCTCCAAACTGTGTATACTTTTATTTTAACTCTGCTGGCTATAAATACAATGTGTACCTTTGAATGGATTATGACTCCTAAGGTTAATAATGCAGCAACAATTTTATTTTGAACATTTTTAACAAAAACACATTCAGTGAATCAATATTTCTATCCCATGGGTCAATATGTAATCATTAAACAAAATAGCTAAAAATGCAAGTAAATCACTAGTCCATTAGTTTACATTAAAATAGTATTTGCAGGACTTGCATTAGAATAATACTTAAAGAGGTTGTTCAACTTTAAAATAAGTTTTCATAGCAGCCAAAAATTGGTCGCTAAATTTTTTTGGTACTGTTAGTTTTTGTGTTTCTTTCTGACCCTCTCCTATTCCTAGGGGCAAATTCACTTAGAAATGAAGCTGCGCTAGCGCAGTGGTCGCCGCACTTCGCCTGGCGATTTTTCGCCAGCGCTCGTCTAATTCACTAAAAAACTAAGTTAAGTTCATGTAAGCGAACGGTAGCGAAATTGCACTAGCAAAAATTCGCCAGGCAAAGTGCAGTTGCGCTAGCGAAAGGTTAATTTGCATACGGCGGGAACTTGTAAGTTTGAATGGAGTAATATGTTACACTTCAAACATTACACTACACAAGCCCAGGAAACCCTAATAAAGCCTAATCTAGTTGTTTTATTGCCCTACACATGTGCCCCTAGTCTAGTATATTTGACCTATGTTAGGAAATTAAGGGGGGAGCAGAGTACCCAAAAAAAATTTTTCCTTCATTTTTTTTTTCTATCACCCTACGCTAAGGAAAAAACGCCAGCGTTTTTTTGGGACTTAGAAAACTTTTTTTTACAAAATCTCCTATCTACTCTATTGCACTTCGCCTGCTCTAACCTGGCAAAGAGAACTCTGCCGAAGGGGCTAATGTTCAGATAAATGAAAAAATAGCTTAGTGAATTTGCGAATTTTCGCCCCCTTCGCCAGAGTGCAACTTCAACCAGCATTAGGGTGCAAAGTTGCGCTAGACTATCTACATCACTGGCGAATTGAAGCCATCGATGGACTTAGTGAATTTGCGAAGTTACACTAACGCTGGCGAATTTACGCCAATGTTAGTCACTTCGGATTTTAGTGAATTTGCCCCCTAGTCTCTAATTAAAACCACTGTCTGGTTACTTGGGTAAATTGGACCCTAGCAACAAGCAAGCTACTGAAAGTCTACAGCTACTGAACAAAAATTTAAATAATTAAAAAAACAGTTGCAAAGCTTTTAGACTATGAATGTTATTGGCATACTAAAAATTAAACAAAAGGTGAACCACCTCTTTAACCTTTATGCATCACTGTACAAATATATCATTAGTTACATACTGACCCCTATACTGTGAGTATCTGCAACCATGCCATTATATAACATAAACACAGAGAAGCTCTTCAAATCCTCCACCTTTCAAACACCGGGCTAGAAACAACGAGAGCAGCTATCAAAAGGCTAATGGCTAAATGTTTAAGGAACTGAGAAATGAGAAAAGAATATACCTTGTAAGTTATGTGTGTTCCCAGGTTACACAGACAGCAGACAATGGGAGATGCTTATTAAGACCATCTCAAGGATGTTGCTCATTAAGGCCACTGAATAGGACAGTCGTACAGGGCTTTATTTATAGAGCAAAAGAATGAGAACTTTAACTTCAGTTTTAATTCGTTCTAGAAAACGTTGGCTAAAATAGTATTGAAAAAGACATTGATATTGAATATAAGTGGCGTATAAAAGGGTGGTTCAACTCAAGTTTAGTATGTTATAGAACGTCCAAGTGTAATCAATGTTTCAATTGGTGTTATTAATGTATTTCTTTGCAGTTTTTGAAGTATTTGCCTTCTTCTTGCCAGCTTTCAATGGAGGTTTTGTCTACAGAACAAATGCTCTGTAAGGCTACAAATGTATTGCTGTTGCTGCTTTGTATTACTCATCTTTCAGACCATCTCTTATTTATATTCCAGCCTCTTCTTCAAATCACTGCATGGTTGCTAGCGTCATTGGACCCTAGCTACCTGATTGCTGAGCCTGCAAACTGAAGAGCTGCTGAATAAAAAGCTAAATAACTCAAAACCCAGAAATAATAAAAAATGAAAACCAATTGCAAATTGTTTCATGATATCACTCTCTCCATCCTACTAAAAGCTCAATCAAACTTTAATAACCCCTTTAAAGGGGAACCATCACCCAAAGAAATTATTCAAAATCCTATTTTATCACATTAGTTAAGCAAAATGAATTTTAATTACATTATATAAATTATTTGAATCTTGTTTTCTTCAGTCTGGGAATTCATAATTATAGCAAGCAGGCAGGAGCCATTTTGTGGACACTGTTATTAACGCAAGCCTTGCATCAACTCAGAATCTTGAGACAACTTCGGCCATCGAATTTACAATATTAGACCGATCGAAGGGTTAAAACATTTTAATCGATCGATCGAATTTTTAACCAAATGATCGAATTTTTCCTATTCGATTGTTCGAATATTCAAATAGCGGTATATTAGCGGAATATTCAATTGGCGGTAAAATCCTTCGAAAATTTAACTTCCCTCACTATTCACATGGTCGAATTTCGAATTTTTTTCAATTCAAAATTCAACTAATAGTAAATCTGCCCCATAATGTGGTCAAACTTGTTGAAATGTCAGTGAAATTGTTGGAATTATTTTCAAGTTCATTAATGAATTATAACACCATCAAAGGAAAATGGTTGCATGTGATAAAATGATATGTTTTTGTCTTTGGAGCTTTATAAATAATAACACAGTCTCAAAATCCCGGCCACCTCTAGTCTTCTTGTTGTTACTGCCCTTCCTCATTCGACCTGATCAGATATAAGACATTGAAAGGGGGACAATTTGGTCCTACAGACTGATTGACTTCCTATTCAGTAGCCAAACAGTTGCCAGATTAGCAGCCTTTAGGGGCTCATTAAATGTGGTCGGGGTGCAAATACCAGACTTCAGGGGTGTGATTTGCCCTTACATTAGAAACACTGTTAGTGATTACTTGTTCCACAGATATTTGTGTGTTGTGCCTAGTTAGGTTCTGGCATCACAACCATACGAGCAGATGCTAATTTTTCTAAATTTAGCAATACAGTTACCCAAAGCAGATTTTTTTTTCCTTCTAGTTTCTGCTAGTCTGATCAAACACAGACTATTCTACTGCTGCTTAGCACTATTTTAATAAATGAACCCCCATTACCGTCCCAGTTTTGGGAATGGCGTCATTTATTGTACACACAAGCAGGAATGCTTTAAACAGCATTGTCCGGAAGAGAAAGTAGAATGCTAACGGTGCTCCATGGACATGCACCCTAAGCAATAGCTGAAGTTTGCTGATCAGTTGTCTGACATTACAAAAAATCTATCAGAGCTGCCTGAGTCAATCAGACAAGGCGGCAGCATCTCCGCAGGGTGCATTATGGAAATGTCTGACAAGAATGCATATTCTGATGGAGAGGTTTAAAATTTTCATCACTATATAGTTATTTTTCTCTATGTGAAAATATCTGCTATTTGTTGGATCGTCTTTAATAAAAAAAAAAAACAGCTTTGCTGAAACAATTTCCTTTTGCTCAATTTGCTTTCTTTCATTTTCATTTTAAATATAAAACAGGTAAGTCTATCATGTAGTAGGTACAGCAGGCAAAAAGTTCTCTCTGTAGCTAGTGAGCGCTGAAGATGGGTGCCCCTGGTTCACTGACTATGGGGGAATAGAGTAACAGGTGCATAATTTACTTTAGGTCTAGTAACCCACTGCAGCCAATCAGCAATTTACATTTATTTGCCAGCTGTGTTAGTATAAAAAATGCAGACATGCTATTGGATGCTATAGTTTATGAGATCTGTAGTACCTTTAGCACCTTTTTAAAAAAAAATAGGTTAAGGTTCCTGTTACATTTTAAGTGCACGGTCAATGTAAACAGTTATTTCAACTTACCTTACCTGTCACTCCGCTGAGGCTTTTTGAACATTTGTCACTGCCCCTATATATATATATATATATATAGACTGAAGGAACCTGTCATATTCTGCAGCTGTTCTGCCAGGTTTAATGGGGGACAATAAGGGTGGTCTCCTCCATGTGCCTTTAGTTTCTTCTCTTTGTACTTATCTAATGGAAATATTAAGCTGGGCTATTGCTCCTAACATGTAAATTACCCAAAACGCAGGTCCCCTTCTGGAAGGTTTACGGGCACCATCTTCGGCCGCACCAACTTTTTCCTTGTCCAGACAGCGTTTGCGGTGTATGCACAGTAAGACGCATTTGCCGTTGGTACTACTGCGTATGCGCCAAAAGTTTTCCGATTAAACTTCGGGCGAATGCGCAGTAGTACCAACAGGCAAATGTGTTTGCCGGTTGGTAATACTGCGCATTAGCCCGAAGTTCACGAAGTGTTCCGATTAAACTTTGTGAACTTCAGGCGCATGCGCAGTAGTACCAACCAGCAAATGTGTCCTACTCCGCATGCGCCGTAAACAATGTCGGGACAAAGAAGAAGGATGGCAGAGGATGGATCCTGTAAATCTTCCAGTCGGGGTCCTGCGCTTTGGAGTAATTTACACATTAGGG
>CM044441.1:36339724-36415215 GCA_024363595.1 Xenopus borealis
GGAGGGAGGGGGCCGAGTTGAGGGAGGGGTTTTAGTGCCTTAAGGTTGATTTCTCCTTTAAGAGCAAACACCTTATTGTTTGCTATGAACTACTGCTCCTGGGCTAATCTGGTGCCTTTTATTACAAATGGGATATTCAAAATGTTGCTGATATCATTCACACAGTGTGGAGTAGATTGTGGAGTACATAATTCCCATTTTATAATGCATAGCCCTTGTTGTAGACTTGTGCCTCAGGTTTTTTGAGAAGCTAGCAACAACCCTTTATTTCTATTCTACGCTGTGGATTAGCATGATTATCCTTTAAGACTAATGTACTGTACAGCAGCATGTCTAATTAGCATGTAATGCAGAGGAATCATGGATTAAAGGGGTTGTTTACCTTCCAACACAGTTCGGTTGGTATCATATCGCTAGAAATAAAGACTTTTTCCAATTACTTTGTATTTTCTACAGTCCGTTTTTCTAATACTGAAGTGTAAAGTGTAATTTTTCACCTTCTAAAGCAGCTCTGGGAGGGAGGTCACTGACCCTGCAAACTGTTCTATACTGATACATTTAGTTGATACATTTCTTATCTTTGTCCCTGCTGTATAGAATCCCTTAGTTTCACTAAATGCAGCTGTTAGAATTGATATAATGGTTGCTAATACTCCAGAGAACCTCCTGAGAAATGAATCGACTAAATATGGCAAAATTATAACCGTTTAGAACAGGGGTGTCCAACCTGCAGCCGAGAGCCGCATGTGACCCAGGATGGATATGGATGCGGCTCAGCTTGAAACAATTGGTTCCCAAGGAAACGTCATGTTGCAAAGGATATAGGAGTAGGCAGGAGGGGGAATCTTGCCAGTTAGTAGTAATAATAATATAATAATAAGTCTATTTAATATCCAGGTGTCCCATATTCCAGTGTACAGTATAGCTCCATCTGGTTATTCAACTGGTATTGTAGTTCTTTACTGTGCATTTTCTTTACTTTTACAAAGCAAAAGTGTTTGTTTATTTCATGTGTGGCCCCAGACAATTTTTCTTTTTCCAGTGTGGCCCAGGGAAGTGAAAAGGTTGGACACCCCTGGTTTAGAGTCTGCACCTGAATTACTGAGCTTCCAGAATGAAACATCAGAGACAGGAACAATAGATTTTGGGGAAAACAGTAAAAAAATAGAAAGTGATTGAAAAAAGTCTTTATTTCTAGTGAACTATCTGAAAATAATTGAACTGAAAAAAGGGTTTTGGAAGCTGAACCTCAACCTCCCAAAGTTGTTTACTATCCTGTGAAATTAATCATATTGTCTGTGACAAATAGTGATTTTATTCACCAGGTGCGAATTCCCGCGATTCACCGCTGCCGAATAAATTCCCCAATGCGCCAGCCGAAAAATTTGCTGGCATAAAAAAAAAAAACAGATGCGCGTAAAAAAATGTGAAATGTCAAAAGTGTGATGCGACTTGTTTCGTGAATTTTTCGCCAATTCGCAAATTTCGCTGGAGGTTTGTGAATTTTCCGGCAACGCAAAACGGGATAGATTCGCCCATCACTAGTGACAAACTTTTCAACTGGTTACTATTTGCCCATGTCAATTTACCCACACTGATTTTACATGTGTTTGATGCCATTTCTAAAGGCGGAAGAATGGTTCATTCTGTTTTTAAAATGCAGCAGTGATATTCACACAGTCACACGGGAGCTGGCAGTAACATAAGCAGGTGTCACGTTTAGCTGGTCAAATGCCTGCAACAGCTTGCTTTTATTTCTGAAGTGCATGCTACAAATTCTAGTATTATTTATAGAATCATTACTATACAGTCAATATATATATATATATATATATATATATATATTATATATATTATATATATATATATAAATATACTATACAGTCAAAGGTGCTATTTTCATACAGTGGAGTTAACTATAGCAATCAATCACATCTCTGCTTTCATTTTTTTTGTTTATAATGGGTTGATCAGGACTGATTGCTTGTTTATGTATTTAAATTAAACTAAAGGTCACCTTGTTTGAGCAAAGTTCATGTATATATGAATATATATAGTCACCCTGTAGGTATATGGCTAATGACCTTTAACATATAATTTTATTACATGTTACATTAGGGGGTATGTTACTTTATGGATATTTGGTATATAGATGATGGATAGATAGATACACAAATGGTGTAACACCTGAGAATATATTAAATGAAGTACATTAGGTTAATGTGTTAAATAAACTTAAACTTCAAGTAGACAAAAGGTAAACACAGGAATGATTTTCTCTTTGAAGTTGCTTCCTGTGTTAGAATAGGTTCAACATGAAAGCTCTAGTGTGTACATTATGACATAGCAAGGTCACTCTTACATCAGATGTACATTGTAATGGAGAAAAGTATATGTACATATATGAATATAGTACTTGGCACCATAGGCCAAATGCAAACTTGAACTAAGATTCTGTGTTTGACAATGGCCTTCCAGCCCCAGAGTGGTTCCCCTATTCTCCAGCTCTCATACTTCTTCTTACCTCTGTATGCACAGCTGGATTGGCCCAAACACCAAACTGGCTTTACAGAATCAACTACTACTCCCAGAATCCAAGGGAAGGACATAAAACATCATTATAGAAATAACTACAGCAGTCAGCAGCTTGGCACATCCTCTAATTACTGAACAGGACTAAATAATTGTCAGAACCTGATTCTGTGCTAAAATACTGCTGAGGCACATCCATTTCCAAGCAGGCCATTAACTAATTTGTTATGCCCTTTCTGAGGTGTATTTTCATGTCCAATATAACACCTCTTTCACTGTGGGATCCCCCAGTTCTGATCCAAGATAAACTGGGTCCTTAACCCCTGAAATGCCAAATCAGGTGCAGCCCCATATTTTAAATTAACAGTGGTGACCCAATTGTTCATTGGTAATGGGACATATTCTATTTCTGAAATTCCCCTGGTATCCCTGTTACTTTTGAGATGCAGGTATGGGACCGGTTATACAGAATGCTCTGGACTGGATAATGGCTTTTTCTGTAACTTGGATCTTCATACCTTAAGACTACTAGAAAATCATGTAAACATTAAATAAACCCAATGGGCTGTTTTTTTCTTCCAATAAGGAATGAACACAGTCACAAAACGCGTCAAGCCATGCTCTCCCCCTGCTTGCTACATCCATTACTGTTCCTGATTTTAAAGATTATGCCTAAATAAATTGGATTTTACTTTTACACATTTATCTCCTTGAATCGTGCCAACATGGGTAGCTGGATGTGCGTATCCAATGTCTGCAGTGAACTCGGCTATTACCCGAGGCACTTGATTCTTCTCCCCCCTCCCATCTTCAACGTTCCCTTCAGCGTGATTTCATTTTTGCTGTATCAAGTACAAGGTACTGTTTTATTATTACAGAGGAAATAGGAAATCATTTTAAAAAATGTGGATAAAATGGAGTCTAAGGGAAATGGGCATCCTGTAAATTGGAGCTTTCCAGATAACGGATCCCAAACCTGTAGGTCAATAGCCAAAGTGACTATAAAGACGCAGGCTTATTAGCATATATATATGGAGGCAGAAACATCTTGACACAATAAGTGGGCGTGCGTACCACTGGTACGCACGCCCACTTATTGTGTCAAGATGTTTCTGCCTCCACAAGCCGAGATGTTACAATAAGGTGAATATACATTGTTATGTTTTGTTTGAATAACGGATACATTACTGAATCTAATTGACAGCAAGCGTTCCATTATGTGTCAGACTGCCGTACGCTGGGGAGTTTGCTACATTTGGTTTTAATAGTCTTATGGACATGTTTTTATAATCACTGAACACATTTAAAACACGAGTTTGTGCCATTTTCTTTATATATACTTTGCAGTTTGGCAACATCAATTTGTGATATTTGCAATATGCTTTTTATTGATTATTCTTTAACGAGCTTTAGTATATGTTATGTTGATTTGGTGGCTTGGTATCTATACTCCTCCTCCGCCTCACTGAATTTTGTTTGGTCACTTCCTGGGTGTTGACTTATTTGGCGTGCCATGTGTGTATTTAAAGTGATGTTTTTTAGTGTTTTTTGTACTTTGAGAAAGGCTGCAGCAGCAGCCGAAACGTTAGTGATGCACTATTAATAAAAGAAACTTTGCTGACTTAAGTCCTGTGAGTGCCGCCATTTATCAAGACTATATATATAAATATATATATATATATATATATATATATGTAATTTATCTGAAGGTAACCACACCCTTACTCTTCATTTCCCTCTTGGGTGCCTGGTCAAATATCATATATACTTTTTCAAAATGTACCAGCACTCCAAGTATTTTCAATGTGAATAGTTTAATTTTACATCGCTCGTGTACCAATGTTTCGGCCCCCCATTATAAACATATATATACATATATATTTTTGAATATATACATTATTTATTCTTCTTCTGGTCCTGGTGCAACAACCTTATCCTATCAATAGCTAGGAATGCCTGGGATACACAGACATGCTGAGCCAAACCAAGGAAAGCCCCAGGTACCATCACAATCCCCATGAAAAAGAGGCCACGGTTATGCTGAGGCACAAAATCCAGTTACTTCCATTGTTATTTCGAAAAGCACATCTTTTACTCTTCATCTAGATAGTGACCTGTGATACTGACATTGTTTTCATAAGCAGGCTACTTTATATAACATTTCTACTTGAATCATAATAAGCTGTCAGGAAGTAAAGGCAACAGATATGCTGTAAAAGTGGTTTCCCAGCTGGAGAACTCTTGATCTGACAGCTTGCAGGGAATGTAGAAGTGAATTGTAGCCTGATAATACAACAAACAAAATCCCAGTCGTGCATTCATTGCTACAGAATACCAAGGGGCCTTGTCATTATATTCTGCCTGTGTCAAGGAAATTCACCTGAAAATTATAAGCAGTCGGATATGATGAAACCCTGTCATTTTTCAGTGCAGTGCTTAGGAAATGCATGCTTTACATATACAACATAACAGCTGACAAGTGTTTGTTTTTTTTCTGTCAATAATATTGTGGTAAGACTCAGCAGGAGGGTCAGTGCCCACTCTGGATGCTATGGCATCATCCTGGAAAACAGCAAATAAACTATAAACATCAAAAACTAAACACCAACTTTGCAGTCTGGCTTAATTTTTTTCTTTTTTATTATTAGTGTTCTATATTGGCTTCTCCCCCACAAAATTTGGCTTTACACCAGATACTTATAGGTAGTAATTAAAATCCAAGTTCATGTTTTCCAAGATCAAATTTCTGAGATTTGTCAAAGATTAGATAAGACAATTCATGTTGAGAGTTGATATTTACAGTTACTGTATGATTTTCTCCTTAACAGAACACTACAATTTTCCTATGGTTTTTGTTATTCTTTGAGCCAAACGGGGCAAACAAGACAACTGAATTGGAAACTAAGGGGCAGATTTACTAAATTCGTTTGAATGATTCAAACTGAAAAAAATTAGAATTTTGAATTGTTTTGGGCTACTTCAACCATCGAATTTGGCCAACATTTGATTTGAATTTGCCAAATTTGAAAATTCAAATTCGAATTAGATAGTCGAAGTACTGGCCCTTTAAAAAAAAAAATTCGATACAACAATTCGGCAGATTAAATCTATGGAATTGCTATATAATCGTACGAGAAGCTCCCATAGGATTTTCCAACGTTTTTTTGATTGAAAAAATTCGAGGGGTTTTAACTCGACCTAAGTTCAATGGTCGAATTCGAGGGTAAATTAACCCTCGAATTCAACCCTTAGTAAATCTGCCCCTTAGTATATCCAACAACAGAGAGCAGATAGTATAGTTACATGTTACGTTGTGTTGAAAAAAAGTGCATCAGCTAGGCCTAGTCATTGGCACAAATAGAACACCATTATTCACCACTTTCAGAGTGCTGCAGCATGATTTATTTTAATTGGAGACTAAGAGGATTATTTTTGAAATTACAACTAAACTCAACTCTCTGTAAAACTATGAATATCATATTTATTAAAAGATCTGAATAAAAACTGTATTAACGGAAAATAATGCACTAAAAATATGAATACCTCTAAAACAACTCCTGGCAAAAAAATCCAAAAACCTCTGAAAGTCAGCATTGATTTAAAAGGTTCCTATAGGATCAGCGCAGCTCCCATTGACTTCCATAAGACCTTGACAACTCTTACTTGATGAAGTTATGTATTAGTGGTTTTTGTGGGTTTCACACTTGGGACTTGGGGTTTTCTGGATAACAAATGTTTTCAGAATTGGGTTTTCTGTAACTGTAAGTCTACTAGAAAATCATGTAAACATTAAATAAACCCAATAAGCTGGCTTTACCTCCAGTAAAGATGAATTATATTTTAGTTTAGACCCAGTGCTAAGGTTTTTCTCCCATTATACTGAATGGGAACATATATACATGGCTGGCAGAAATACCCAGAAGCCTGAAATACAGACTCTTCAACCAACCATGCATGCACACTGGTCTGGGGCTGAAGAGAAGAACAGAAGGAGCAGAAGACTGCAATGTGGTGCCCTGATATAAGTACCACAGTCTGTTCTAGTTTTCAGCAACGATGAGCTTTGGCCCAAGATATTGGTTTCAATCTTTCCATCCAACTGGCAAAACACATTAGCGGTGATGAAGGTGCTGGAGCATGGAAAATGGAAGTGGAGGCATGTGCAGTTCATAAGAAACTTTTAGCATACTGGTTTTTATGCGCTTCTTTTACAAACTTTGTGAATTTGTCATGGGAAAACATGTTTTTTTTTAAAAAAATGCACCAGTAAATAGTGCTACTCCAGCAGATTTCAGCACTAAAATCAATTTCTCAATAGATCAAACAGATTTTTTTACATTAAATTATGGAAATTTGACATGGGGCTAGACATATTGTCAGTTTCCCAGCTGCCCTCAGTCATGTGACTTGTGCCTGCACTTTAGGATGGAACTACTTTCTGGCAGGCTGTGATTTCTCCTACTCACTACTCTAAATTTAAATGCAGAGTAACAGCAAATCATGGGTGGTGTTATAATGATGACAGTCACTCTCACACACGGGGTTATTTGTCAAAAGTTGAATTTAAGACTTTTTTTATGCCTCAAATGAATTCCCAATTTAAATGGTTTCTAATTTAAGAAAAAACTTGAATTAGCGAGTTATCGGTGGGAAAAAATTTGAATCTCTCAAATTTATTAAGTTTTTGATCAAAACCCTCCAAAAAAACATTACCGATGACTTCTACATGACCCGACAGGATTTGATGGTGTATTTTTGGATTTATATTATTTACAGGGTCAGGGTATAATAAATCCCGAAAATTAGATTTTTGACTAAAACAATAAACTCAAAACTAAATTTTTTGTGGAAAACACAACTCAATCCTTAACCCCCATGGTGTTCTTAATTTGCAGTAATGCAAGTTTCTGACATTATACTTTGAGCCATGAGAGTCTAAATAAGCCTAGAGCTGCCAAAATGTATTCCTGTGCTCACGTGAGATGTGAAGTGTCCACATTCACTGCATACACTGAAGAATTACATTAGAGAGTTGGAAGGTTAGTTGATTCTAATACAAACTGCTGTACTATTTCATGGCTAATGAGCTGTGTCTTCAGCTTACGCTACATCTAAACTCAATTGAGATGTTTTTCAACTAAAACAATTGGCACAATTTATAGGCAGTTTAATTGTCCCTAGCAGCTTTATTCCCATACTGTTTGTACAGGTGTAATGAACTCAGCAGATCATCAGAATGTAAATAAGTGCACACACACACACTGCTACAAACATTTGGAACCCTAATGTATTTTTGAAACCTTGATTTAGTCCTCAAATCATTCCTAATCAGGTCTGTACTTAATAGAGATAATTTAATGGTCATTTACCAAAAGAACAGTATACAAAATTCTTATTTGTATTCCCCTACAATGCAGCTTTTTTCCCAGGTTGTCATTGTGTCTTTTAATTGCCCCCACCACAATAGTGCCTGATGTGTCAAATAGAATGTAGTTGTGCATTTGTATGTGTGGTTTTGCAAATCAGAGAAAAGTTGTGATAGAGTGGTAATTGCATAATTTCTGACACTCAAATGCCAGTTTACTATAAACTCAAGTTTTTTTCAAACAAATTTCTTAAATGTGACATTTATTATGTGTAAAAACCACAAACAAACTCTAACACTAAGGAGCACGTTTATTGAACCTTGATTTTTTCTGGTTGAGTTTTTTAGTGGGAAAACTCAAACTCTTAGTGGAAAAATTTTTTTTTTTTAGAGATCTATTATATACCAAAGTTGCTGAAAATCCAAATCCGAAAACATGCCACCTCAAACCTGTCAAGGTCAAATGACTGGGGGCAGCTGAGAAAATGACAATATGTCTAGCCCCATGACAGATTTCATCATTAAATATAATAAATCTGTTTGCTCTTTTGAAAAATGGATTTCAGTGCAGAAGTCTGCTGGAGCAGCACTATTAACTGATGCATTTTTATAAAAAAATGTTTTCCCATGACAGTATCCCTTTAAGCTTTTACCTAGTAATTGTTTCTCTGTTGGTGACATTGATGACATTGATTCCAATGTGATAGTGCCTATGTTATCAATGTCTGCAGCGCTGCGAGAGCTGTGGGCCAGGGTGTGTTTGGGCAAATGTAGAACCAACAGATGTTTCAATATTTACATTTTATATAGGCTATAAACATATGCTACTGGTACAGGACTGACATTTAGTCAGGGTGGTTAACCTTACTAACAATATATAATGATACCAATTACACTAAGGGGTCCATTTATTAAAAATATTTAGAGGGAAAAAACCCTCACATTTTTGAGATTTATTATACCACCAAAGCTGCTAAAAATTCCAATCCCAAAATACTCAATTTCAAACATGTTGAGGTCATGTAGAAGTCAATGGCAGAGGTCCCTGAAAAAGTTTCTTAATATTGTGATCCACGCTGGTTTCCGTCTGATAATCCGGTAAAGTCGAGTTTTCGCGGCGACTTTTTCGAGAAGAATTATTGATAAATGAGTAAAATTCATGGATGGGAGTCAGGTTGATTTTGTTCTAATAAAAAAACTGAGATAAACTTTAGTTTTTGTAAAAACTGACCTTAATATAAAGATAGAAAACACATACACACACACATAACAATATTATAAAATATAACAAGCAGGAAGCAAGCGTGAGGCAAGTTACCCCCACATTTTTTTCTTTTTTTTATAAAGGATGAAGATCTTGGAGATGTTTATTTAGGGCATGTTTATACAGATTTTTACACCCATGGGTGCACTCTGGTAGAGTTGAACACCAGGCAGAGAACTGGTGGAGGTCTGGGTTACCGTGATATATGGTGAACAGCATACTGCCACATATAAATAAAAATACACCTTATCTGGTGCAGAAACTATTGATATAGATACGGCAGTAGTTCTTTCAACATGTCATAACAAAAAAGAATTCAATGGTTTATCATTTCTGTTTAGCTTACTTTTAGCTCCCTGGAGTAATTACTTGCCATAACTTGGTCATACTGTAATTCTACACCCTAATTCTACATGTTGCACACCAACCCCTTGAAAGCTCCCAGTGGTCTCAAAGCAGGTACCTATTTGTCCATTCCTGACTCCATTGTAAGTTTTAGTTGCACCAAACAGGTTGTAGTACCAAACAGAGCCTACTATAGGCCACAAGTCCACATAAGGGCTACCAATAGCCAATTACAGCCCTCAGTTGTCACCCGAGGAACTTTTCCCATGCTTATGTTGCTTTTTGGCTTTTTTTTTTTCATTTGAATGTGGCTTACAGATAAAAAAAGGTTGGGGACTCCTTTCCTAGTGGGTCATGTCCATGGATGGAACTGACTCACACCAAACAAAGCAGGCACTAAAGTTGTTACAGTTGCTGCATTCATTGACATGCTAGCAGTGACCTTGTTTTCAGTATGAAAGTACAATTCATAAAAGGGAGCTCTAATTTGTTCCTCTGCTAGCATGTTGCTCAAGTTGCGCCACATGTTTATTCCCTTAGCACTTGTGTTTGTAAACTTTATGAATCCCACACTAGTTCTCAATGGGGATTCCATTATCTCCAGTCCTTGGCAAAGCATCATTAGTATGTGATTGTTTAGGAGAAAGTCTGTTGAGCCTATTAAAGTGGAAAAATAATAGCTGCAAGTCCAGTACAACTCTAGCTCCAGAGTGGATCGGTGCTTAGCAACAGTGTACATTTAATAAATGCCATTGATACATGCAACATCCACTTTTATCTCGTGGTTTGTGTAGCTCTATAGTAAACTGAGTGCACCGTCTCTACTATGAACTCCACTCACAATATCTGTACTCTGGATGAGACACTGTAAGGGCTGGAGCTCTGTTGTGGAATGCGGACCAAGGAGGAAACAGCAGTCCGAGTAGTCGCGGTACAGGCAGGGGTCAGGCACAAGTCGTAAACGTAATCCAGGCAGAAGAGGTTCAATAGTCCAGTAACAAAGCAGGGTCATACACAAGAAGTCTTCAGTAGAAAAGCAAGATAAGCGCACCCAGGAACCACAGATGAGGACCTATAATCGGGCAATGTCCACAGTCCCGAAATCTCCTTAAATAGGCCCCAATTGGCGCCAAAACGGACGCAGGCGTGATGGCGTCACGACGCACGCACGCGCGCCGACTTTGACGCACGCCGACCTCGACGCCGGCAGGGATTAGCAGGCACCCTTACAGACCTTAAATCTTAGGGAGTAAGCCCTCGCAAATGGTGTGGAGGCAGGGTGTAGTGTAACTGTAATTTGGATCACGGTGCAATAATTGGGCACCAATGGTTCTTATAACTTAACCAATTAACATATTTATTGAGCAATAACAATCATCAATGGAGTGTACATACAGAGCAAACAGGATTGTATATCAACAGTGGATAGGCATGTACTCACAGCACCTTTGGTCAGTAGCTGTCCCCTTAGAGATGGGGAACATGTACACAGCAGCCACTCGTGGTACACCCAGCTTTCAGCTTTTTCCCTAAGTGAAACCTGAGGGGAAACTCACACCCCTAAGCCTGTACACTTTTTCAGGGATCATAGCCCCACTCACATTCCTTGGAGGAGCCTCAAACTGCTCTGCTAAATACCCTATCTGTCACTGCCCAGAGTGACCTATTAAGGTGAGTAGCCTATCCTTACTAGACCTGACCTGTCTAGGTTCCACTGGAGCCCTACCTGCCTGCTCAGGCTAGAGCCAGCACAAGACAGGCCCTAAGCACATGGCTGCCCAGGACTTTATACTTTAGCACAGTGCCATCTACTGGTCTGTGTGAACACCAAGGGGCATAGCTTAAAGTGGACCCCAAAAAAATATTCAAAATCATATTTTATCACATTAGTTAAGCAAAAGGAACATTAATTACACTATATAAATAATTTTCATCTTGTTTTCTTCAGTCTGGGAATTCATAATTATAACAAGCAGGCAGGAGCCATTTTGTGGACACTGTTATTAAGGCAAGCCTTGCATCATCTCAGAATCTTGTTTGTGCACCAGAATGGGGTACCCAATGTCCATCCCCATGTCCTGGCTACACAATTAAATGGTTAAGAGAACTGGGGGAATGTGTGGGGAGCAGTGGCATCTAGGAAGTGCTGAATGGAAAGTGAAAGTAATTATCTGCCCCGCCTCTATGCCTAAGGCATAGAGGAGTGGCAGACAATATTTGATTGACAACTGATATTTTTAAATGAGCTTAAAACAGCTATGAATGGTTTAATAAAAATTTGAAATTGGATTTCATGTTTAATTTGAAAAGGACTTTTATTATACAGATTTTTGTGTCTGGGTGACGGGTCCACTTTAAAGCAGGAATAGGAAACAGGTCCCCCTCCTAACTGTATTTTAGGACCCAGTTAGGCATCTATAACACTAGGCGACTGTCTGGTAAATAACCTACCAGGAACATTTTTCATGCTTGCTCCCCCAACTCTTTTTATAATTGAATGTGGCTCACAGGTGAAAAAGGTTAGGGACCCCTGATGTAGACAATTGGACTATTATACCTGCTATAAGACTAAGGAACTCAGTTGCTGACTTACGTGCTAAATTGCTCCATAACAACACACACTCACAACTCATACACAATCATCATTGCAGCCAAAGATGGGAGCAATGATCTAGTGAGAAAGAAACCAATGCATAGTCTATCAACTGTACATACAACATTAGCTTTACAGCTTCTTGATGAACAGGACTGGCCAGGCCAGTGAACACAGAGATGTCAGGAAATGTTATAGCTACATGTGCCATCGATCGAACTTATTGAACCCTACTGGCATGTACAAGATCTATTGTGTTTTAGCACCAACACTGCCTACAAGATATTTATGTGGAGCAATGCAGATCTATTGAGGGTCACTGTCTGCATTGGAAACATATCTTCCTGCTGCCAGGTGTTCTGGGCACGCCACTTTTTTTGGTGAGAAAATGTATTTAAAATTATTTTATTTTACCAACAGGTATCTATAGCTTCTGAGAGAAACATGAGCAATAAAAGGGATTCTTCACCTTTGAGTTAACATCTAGTACAATGTAGGAAGTGATATTCAGAGACAATTTACAATTGTTTTTTATTGTATTTTTAGATGGGGTGCCCCCTCCCCATTTTAAATCTGGGAAGAGTCAGAAGAAGGTGAAAAATAATTCAAAAATGATAAAAAACAAATAATGAAGACCAATCGAACAGTTGCTTAGAAGTGGCCATTCTATAACATATGAAAAGTTAATATAAGGTAAAAGTTTTTTTTAAGTCTATAATCCAAAGTACAGCAAATTCAGCTTTGTCATTGCATTCTTGTCACTTCCACGTTTAATTTCACAATGCACCCACTGGTATCACTAATGGCAAAGGTATGGCCTATAGCTTTTTGGAGAGTGACCTTGTGATTATCACTTTCTTCTTTTTTGATCAAACAGGGGGTCCACTCCCGGTGTTCCTCTGGAGGGCAAGGGGCTACCAATATGCACAAGCCAGGCATTGAAAGGGTTCACTATTGTAAAAGCTCTTCACTCAGGATTTATTTATTACAACAGCCCACTGAGCGCCTACAATATGTTTTCCTATCATATCGACTGTACCTTCTGTGAAATTAAAATTATTAAAGTGAAAAGATCTAGAAAATGGTGAGTTTGAGAAAAAGAATTTGCAGTTTTGCGGCGATGTTTTATCTGACATCCAGTTTATATCAGCTGCTGTTTCTATTATCATTTACTACCACATAATGCTTATTTGCAAAGGCTTAATACTTTCTAAATGCTACTAGAAGCTATTTATTGATCTGGGAAATATGCCACGCCAGTCATTCGCTCAACATACATTTTCTTTCCTGTCGATGATGCAGACGATCTTTATTAATGTGGTCATCACTGGAGGCTCCTGTTAAATCGTTGTTCACTTTCAAAATGAGAAAGGATAGAGATACTGCGAAAGCACATAGTGCTGCCATCATGCACCGCTACTAAAACTCATACTATGGGGCAAATTCATTAATGGGCGAAAATGTCGCTAGTGAAAGTTCGCCAGGAATCCAATTTTATGTCAGTGACATCATATCCTGTATGCTGAAAAGTCATAAAAATTATACAAACTGCTGGGATAGTGTTTAAAAGTTGTAACCATTAAAAGTTTTGTTTTAACCTTTTTCTAACCATTTGAGGGATATGCCACATTTGATTTAGGGTGGATCATGTCTAGGCCATGTCTTGTTGTTTAGATGAATCATAGCCTGGTTTAAAAAGCAAACAATTGCCTTCTTGTAAAGAGTATGGGTCTATGGCACACAGTGGGCCTCACTAGGCATGATTTATGAACTGGAAGACAGGGTGCAAAATTTAAACAGCAGCAATCTGGCACTTTTTGCAATTGGCACTGTATTCATGAGAGTTGGGAGAGTAAAGGCAGTGGCAGTTGGAGGCCACAATGGGTCCTTTCCATGGCCCTCACTTATGGTGCTCACTCAAGTTAGCATGTCTAAGGCTAATATACCCACAGAAAACTAATATTGTTATTAAATTAGAAAACAAATATTGTTTTTTCAGAGGAGAAGTAATCAGAGAGGGTCATTTATAAAGTTCACTCAGCGCATAATTGGTCACAAATGGTTGTTTTGCCCATGCTTTTTCCTGAACGCTAAAATATTGCACCTCCATGCCCGTTTTTCCAGTTTTTCCGAATTCCCATTGTGAATAAATTTTCGCAAATGACTCGCAAACAAGACGGGTCTTTGCATGAGAATAGGCACTTTGCGAGTTTGTTGTATGTGAAAATAGTGTTGACAGTAACTTATATTTGCAATTAGTGAAACTGTTTTGTGACTTAATTCAAACGCAGAGTGTGCGCATAAATATTCACAATTTACGATTTTTGCCATATTTAAAAAGCTCTTATAGACATTCGCAATGTGAAAAACAAATTCGAAAATCTGTACACGCTTATTCAGCTTTAAAATATAACCAGTCATAGGGCAAATATATTCACTGTGCAAACCAATCTGCCCTGCGCAAAGTTTATAAATGAGCCCCAGAGTGTTTAGGAGTATTAATTAGTTGAATAATGTACAGGTATGGGATGCTCTATCTAGAAACCTCCAAAAACTCAGAATTATGGAAAGGCTGTCTCCCATAGACTTCATTTTATCAAAATAATCAAAATTTTTTAAAATGTAATAATAAAGCAGTACCTTGTACTTGATGCAAACTAAGATGTATTTCATGCCTATTGGAAGCAAAACCAGCCTATTCAGTTTATTTAATATTTATATGATTTTCTATTAGACTTAAGATATGAAGATTTTACTGAAAGATTCCTTATCTGGAAAACCCAAAGGTCACGGAAATTCTGGATAACAAGTTCCAAGTACCTTATTGATTCATTTCAATGGGTACTGGGTACTGGGTACTGGGTTTTCACCCCTGGGAGCCAACCAGTACCCATAGTATACAGATATGAACTGGCATCAGCATATTAGCATTCATTCCCAGAACATTTTCCAAATAAGTATCCTACAATTGTATCTGTGCATGTATGGGGGACACCTACATGCCTCACCCTGCCCCTTCCCTCATGAATTCATGGCTGCAGAATGCAGTTCACGCATGTCCTTCAGAGAGTACAGGGGAGAAAATTATATTCACTAATTGTCAAATTCACCAATATCCCCTTGATGTGAATTTAGTCCAATGTTATCACATCTGCTCCCACAGCCATCTCACAATTACATAGCAAAAAGGCAACATGTGTATATATATATATCCCAACACTCCCTTTTTGCTGTTTTTTTTTATTTCCTAGACTTCCCTCACTAACCTTTACAATACGTCTAACAAAAGTAAATTGATGTCTTGTTTTCAAAGAGCTTATCACTTATTGTACTGCCAAATGTTTCCATTACACAAAACTAGATATGGATTTGAAAAGCCCATGTTTGTTCTTCTGACAGCCTGGTAACTGCCTTATCTGTGGGGAATGGCTGTACAGATAATCATCTGTTAATGGGGTGTTGAATGGTTTTTTTCAGGGCTGGTAACGTGATATTTGCTTCTCACCTTGCGGTATGGCAGCAGGTCAGGGATAATGCCATGTATGTGTTTCCTGTATTTTCTGGTTCCACTTTATCTGTACCATACTGTATTCCACTTTAACACAACTGCTTGAAATGAAAGTTGACAAACAGAAAAGGGACAGTAGGTAAGAGACTGTTCTCTCTGCATCGTTTCTTCTCATGTGCACCAGGTAATGTAATGACTGATTAATTATTGCTGCAGTGGGTGTTAGGCGCATTTCACACATTTCAGGAAGCAGCGACACTTGAGCAAGGAAAAGATAATTGTTACAGTATGCACAGAATGGAAGAAGAAGATGCAAACATGGAAAGAGCTTGAATCTATTTTTGGATGAGCTGTTAACGATTCTCTTGTTGACCTTATCTCCCTTTGAAATTCTAGAAATAGCAACCCTGCAGAGGAAAGCGTAGAAGAATTCCGCAATGCACGTTTATGGACAGGCCAAACCAATCAATGCCCAGTAATCTGTCAACAAAAGCAAAACACTCCTTACATTCTTACGCGTGGGAAGAAGTTGCAAAGGTAACAGACATAAAGTGCTAGGAGTTTTGCTAATAATGCACCTTGTTTCCCCATTTTAGCCCTATTACAGTTAGACAAAAATCTTTGTGCCTTCTGGAGGCAACTTTGTATTTCAGCCCACTGCCATTTATATGTAAGTTTTTTCCAGTACAAACTCTATTGACTGAATATGCTGTGTATACTGTACTTACTTGCATACATTCCATTATTAAATAAACAATGGTGACAATATTGCTCACTGGCAATGGGACATATTTTCTATTTCTGAAATCGCTAGGTATCCCAGTTACTTTGGAGATACAGGTATGGGACCTGTTATCCAGAATGCTCTGGACTTGAGGTTTTCTGATAACAGATCTTTCTGTAATTTGAATCTTCATACCTTAAGCCTACTAGAAAATCATGTTAACATTAAGGGGTAGATTTACTAATGGTCGAATTTCGAAGGAAGTGAAAAAACAGAAATCCGATCATCAATTTTTTTTTTCTCAATCGAATAGGTCCATTTTGGATCGAATAAAAAATTATTCGAAAGCATTGTTTGAATTGAAGGATTGGAATGATTTCAGCCAGAATCCTTCGTATTCTCAGGACTTAAAAAATCTTTCAGGACTTGCTCAAGGAGGTCCCCCATAGGCTACAATGGCAATTCGGCAGCTTGAAGGTGGCGAATAGTAGAATTGAAAAGATTTCAAATTTTTTTTCAACTCTAATGGAGTTTTGGGCTATTCGATAGTCGAAGTAGCCCAAAATTACTTTGAAATTCGAATTTTCGGTTTAGCCCGAGTGCACATGCGCAAATTGACGCTCATATGCGGTCCCCTCTCTACCCAACTCTCTCTACAGTTTTTTTCCTTTCTGTGCTCCTGCGCATGCATGTAAACTTATGTTTGTGTCAATTAGCGCATGCGCAGGAGTGCAGAAAGAAGGAGAGGGCAGAGAGAGTTGGGCAGAGAGGGGAACGTAATGGGGGTAGGCGACAGAGGAGGTACGTGTCTGGCGACCCCCCAGCTTTGCACCCTAGGCATGTGCCTACTCTGCCTACCCCTTGAATGGCCCTGGTGGCCATATACAGCCCAATAAGCTGCCCAGTCATCAGCTTATTGGCCCATGTGGGGAGCCCTCAGACGTGCTTCCCCCATGATATCTGGCCAAGAGTCGGCCAGATGTCAATCAGCAGATACTAACCACCTAGGCTAACCAGGCTCCACTATGCAGCTAGTAGTTAGAAGTTGGGTGTTCACAACCTTTTAAAACCATACACGATACTCATGGTGCTTTATTAGTTTCCACTCTTTGTCTGTAGGCACTCTCCTATGGTGATTAGATATGGTAATATAGTACCAATATAAAGTTTAATTAGTTGCTATGGGCCATAGCACTGGTTAAAAGTTTTACATAGAATTTATGAACGAGAGTATGTGTCCCCTTTAATACAGAATTATGAATTGTATTAGTGTTTTATACATATAAACTAATGTATGCACGGTATGCTAAACCCACAGAGCACTTTAATTTAAGTCTGCCAGTGATTATACCCAGTAATACTTCTGATTGGCCTCAATTAAAATCTTAAATTCCAGCTCTTACAGGCATAAATTGTTAAGTGTCTGACAGTGATGTATTGATTTTCTCAGTAATCCATTTTTGCATGTCATAGCTCAGGGATGCAATATATCACTGGAAACAAATATTTTCCCACCAGCTTTTGCCATAGCACTTCATTGCATTATGGCATCGATTGGGTACCAGTCGTCTCTTACAGGTTTATTGATCCAATTGCAATGTAACCATTAGGGAAGGTGGCTATATATCAGATATAAACTCTGCCTACCTGAAATAAGAACTTGCCATTTGGCAGGTAATATTTGGGCTTTTCTCATTGTTTAGAATGATTTCAGCTTTATATGATTTATACTTTACTGTGTAATGACAACACATGCAAATGACAAGTTATTTATTTTGCTTTATCAATTAAATTGCCCTACTACAATTTGGTTATAGCTGCACACTATACTGTGTCTCTGCAAATAATCCAAAACTTAAGTAACAAAACCACCTTAATTTGTGAACTATTTTGATTACGTTGTTTCCTTGCCATTAGTGGAACCTGGTTCTCCCAGAATGATTGCACCGCAGAGTTTGCTCTTATTGCAGCCCATTGTTCCCTGATCTGGTATTCCCAAATAATCTAAAGGTGGCCATACACGGGCAGATAAAAGCTGCCGACAGACTGTGTCGGCAGCTTATCTGCCCGTGTGTGGGGCCCTCCGACGGGCTCTCGCGATCGATATCTGGCCGAAAGTCGGCCAGACGTCGATCGGGCAGGTTTAAAAATCCCGTCGGATCGCGGCCGCATCTGTTCGTTGATGCGGTCCCGCGATCCGACCGCCCATACTGATCCGAACGTTGGGCCCTAGGGCCCACGATCGGATCAGCCCGATATCGCCCACCTCAAGGTGGGCATATCGGGGAGAGATCCGCTCATTTGTCAACATCGCCAAACGAGCGGATCTCTTCGTGTATGGCCACCTTTACTCTCTCCTTATTTAAAAGTGACTCTTTCATATCAAATTCATGTAATTTTTTTTTTCATTTTAGGGCCCCTAATATATACAGAGGCTGACCTGCTTTATAGATATATATTGAAATTGTTCATTAAAGGAGAACCAAACTTGTAACCCTCCCTTGGGTAGACCCCCATAATTTTTTTACTTACCCCTCCTGCAGATTCGGGCCACGGGAGTTCATGGAAGTCAACTTCTTTCTTCAGTTTTCTTCGGAAGTTTCAGCGCATGTGCAGTTGCAGTTGGTGGAAATTTCCGGACCTGGACCACTATGCATGTGCCGAAAGTTGCGAAAATTTCCGAAATTTCTTTTATGCACAGTTGTTCGGGACCACAAATTTCCTCCAACCTCACATGTGCTGAAAACACTGATCTGTTTTTGAAAGACAACGAAGAAAGAAGATGGCTTCTGTGAACTCCCGTGGCCTGAATCTGCAGGAGGGGTGAGTAAAAAATGAGGGGCATTTGAAAGGGTGGGGGGGGTAAGTAGACTGAGGGGGAGGAGGGAGGGGGATCTACCCAGGGGAGGGGAGAGGGTTTTTTTCGATTACAGGTTTGGTTCTCTTTTAAAGGGAATCTGTCATGATTTTGGTGTAGTTTTTATTTCTAAATACCACTGTTTACACTATTTACAAATAATTCACTCTACCATGTAAAATTTCCGGAATACCTATCACATTTCCTGTAGCTTCAAACACATATAAAATCTTTTCTTTAAGCTACACATGACCTATTTGTTTTCCACTAACCTATAAAATCTTTTCTTCTATTTACTACTGTTACTGTAGTTTGTTTTGGGGGGGCAGCAGATCGGGGCAGGGGGTCTGGGCCAGCGGGGGGCTCACGGGGTTTTTTTTCCAGCCCAGTCCAACCCTGCTTATAAGGGGCCCTGACCATCAATAGTTTTTTATAACGTGTGTGTGTGTGTGGGGGGGGAGTTACCTTTTTTAGCGCTGATGTCTGTGTGGTATTTTTACTGTGGTGTGGTGTGTACAGGCCCCGTGATTTCTAATGGCAGCCCTGCCCACACCCAAACCAAATGGCCCCCTCCAAACCTACAACCAGCCTGGCCTGCTGTTCTCCCTTTATTTATAGACTCGGCCCTCCCCACAGTGATGTCACGAAAGGGGCAGAGGCAGGCGCAAGTCTAAATTTAGGGGGTGGAAGCTGGCAGTGCTAGGTCATGGAGCAGGAAGAGCTGGAGAAGAGCTCAACCCGGACCCACCTGCAACCCAAAGATTTTGTGTCGGAGCCAGGCGAAACCCACCCGCCCCATGAGTCCTGCGGCTTTCAGGCCAGCCCGCACATCACTACAGTACAGGGCAACAGTACATTATATTTTAATTAGTGATGGGCGAAGATGGACGAGACGCATCGAAGTTGACGCGACGCGCGTCAAAAGCGTACCGCAACTCGTTTCGCAAATTTTTGAGCGAAGCGAAACTGGGGAGATTCGCCCATCACTAATTTTAATTACTTTTAAATGTTTTTTAGTGTCTGTTCCTGTTTGCAACGAGGTCCGATGCTCCATTTGTGAGGATGCCCACAATCTTATGTACATGTCTGACGTGTTCAGTCTTTTGTGCATTTTACAAATATATACCCAGAGGGCTTTACACGCCCAAGACCTTCAGCAAGGGGAGCAATCCAAGAAACTTGTAAAGAGGCTGGCACAAGCCTGGAACCCACGAAATAATGAAGCCACAGTCAGGTTGTAAAAGGTTAAAAAGCTTACATTTATTTCCAAAATTTAAGAGCCATCAGCCTGATGCGTTTCGTGTCCAAGAGACACTTGTGGCATGTGACACTGCTAATGACATTCCAACATCATAAGATCATCTTGCAAGGCATGAAAATTAAAAAATTTAAAGGCACTAGTTCTCAGTTTCACTTGCCCAACGTAGGTCTATTTTTGTAGTTCCTGGGTGCGCTTCAAGTCTGTTTTGTCTGCTCTCTGATCTTTTCTGATTCTTTACTGCGTTACTGTTGGTTTTGATCCAGGCCTATCATCTTGACTCATTCTGTACTGCACTGCTTGATTGGTATCGACCTTGGCCCTGACCCTCAACTACGCTCCCTGTTCTCCATCCATTACTATTCCTTTGTCTGCTCAGAACTCTCCCCTTGGCCCTCTCACTTTAAGACCTGGCGGTCTTAAAGTGGTTCTCCCTAAGCAAAATGAGTTGGCTATAAGCGTGAACCGAGACTGGGACTTTTGTGTTTGTTCTGGGTTTTGGGATACCATACATTACAGTTCCTTTAAATAGTATGTCCTTAGGGGGAAACATTATTATTATTTACCTATAAATTTAAGTTTCTCTGGAATTTAGACCAAGATCTCTAACTGTTTCCTAGCTAATGTATTCTAGATGCCACCTTAAATTAAACCTACAACAACTGATCATGATCTGGGGTTGTTGATGGTTGTGGGTAAAATAAACTGCAATCCTGTTAATATCTATTGTTTGCAAGTCTTGTGATAAACTGCCTCCATTACAATCTCAATGTATAAATGGTGTATTTTTAAAAAAAAAAAACAACAAAAACTAGTAATATCATCAGTGTAATATTGCTGGAGGGTTAAGTAGCATTGATGTTGTTACTGTAGCTTATCAGTATTATTGTAGTAACTTTATTTTCTTGGCTCAAAATATTCAAAAACATAAATATTTTATTTCATATGAGAATAAGATTCATGAAAAATGCACCTATCATGTTAGTTAGAAAGTTTAATTTTAAACATAAGATAAAAGCATTTCCCATTTCATGGTGTTTATGCTGACTGTGAATTTTTATTAAGCATAAATTATGAGGTATTTAAAATGACTTAACCATCAAATATGAGCATGCATGAATATATAACACTAGTTGTCGGAAATATAAAAAAATATATCTCATTCTTTATCAGTTATATCTAATGCCACATTTCCATGTCTCCTTGTGAGTAAAATGAATTAACAAGCTAGTTATTCTCTTCAATATAGTATGGACCTACATTATATCCTTGTGAATAGTGTAACATGTTACTACTGTAGAATTTTTCAGCAAAAATTGAGGCAATTAAACCAGCCAGAAAGGCATCTCGTTGTTTCCCATTATTGTCAGTGGGAAGCATGCAAATTGTGGCACACAGAATCAATTATTGATTATGAAAACCTTGCCAATTAGAATCCATATTTCACTGATTTAAGGCACCAGCACAAGTATCACAGAGCATGGGATGAGATGATGCATAATTTTTTGCTGATGGTGCAGCTTGATCACTCTAGCACTTTGCAATCTACAGCATGAGCACATGCATTCTTAATAGGCCAGAGCAGGGTCAAACTGGGATGGTGGGACATAATTAAAAAAAACCCTGTGGAACCCAGCCTTTATGGGCCAACTGACTGAGGCCTGCTCACCTGCCCAGACCATCCTCTCTTCAGGTTGTAGCTGCAGTTAATGAGAAAAGTGTATGTGACATGATGAGGTGCACAGACACTGGGTTTGGCCAGGTGGATGAGGAGGATAAGCCTTGAGCTTGCAAGACGGGTCCTTGAAATCACAGCCCTGGTAGTCCCCATATAGCCAAGTCCAACCCTGGGCTGGAAAGAAATATTGAGCACCAGGGTGCCCCAGGGAAGGTCTTGCAGCAGACACTTTCTCCAGTATTCATGGATGGCTCAGGATCAAAATAGTGCCCTGGAGGTGAGTTCTGATAACCTGAGCTGTATGCAACTTCACAGTACTAAATGAATTAAAAGGTAAATCAACGTTCAGCATATGCGCAGTTGTTCAGGACCAGAAATTTACTGCGAATGTGCCAAAACTCCGCTCAGATTCAGAAGAAGAGCGAATAAAAGAAGATGGCACCAGTGAATTCCCGAGGACAGAATCTGCACGGAGGGGGTAAGTAAAAAATTAGGGACTGGGGGGAGGAAGGATGGTTGGTCTACGCAGGGTAGGGGGTTTTTACAGTATGGGTTGAATTCTCCTTTAAGAGGTTAGCACAGTAAAGAGGATATTCTCCGTGTAATAATTCTCTTTCAATTTCTCTTGTCGGAGTTATGGGAATTATTGTGAGAACTCGAGATAGAGATCTTAGTCTTACTTGCATTTTCTTGAATCTATTGCTGTTATTTTGTTGTTTGATATTTTTCTGCATTTATTTTTTAAAAAATTAACGGTGTCATTCACCTTCACCATCTAATCTTTTCAATTGATCGTCATTCTTTCTTTTAAATTGTTTTTGAGATACAGTATTTGCTTTCTTTTTAATCTTTCCATCTTTCAAATGGGGGTGAATGACCTTATCTAAAAAACACATGCTCTGTAAGGTTACAGATTTATTGTTATTGTTACTTTTATTACTCATCTTTCTATTTAGGCCTCTCCTATTCATATTCCAGCCTCTTATTCAGGCCCGGATTTGTGGCGAGTCCACAAAGGCCCGGGCCTAGGGCAGCACGATTTGATGGCACACCACCCAGCCGTACCATCTGCCAGAGGACTGTGTGTATGGCAGATTTCCTAATCACTTACTGGTGGCGCCCAGTCCTTGGTGCAGACAGGGACAGGTGAAGTGTGTGTGCATGTGCACTAGGGAGCACTTCTGCATGGGGAGAGGTGTTCATGCGTGCGTGCTTCTGTATGGGGGAGGAGGGCAGAACAGAAGGTACACAGCCGGCCTAGGCACCAGAAACAGAAATCTGGCCCTGCTCTTATTCAAATACATTGTTGGTAGGGTAATTTGGACCCTAACAACCAGATTGCTGAAATTATAAACTGGAGAGCTGCTGAATAAAAACATAAAAAACCATAAGTAATAAAAAAGTTAATCTAAAGGTGAACAACCCCTTTCAGAAGCTTGCCAGTTTTTAGGTTGCAAACATTTTATTATGGTAGTCCAAATTACAGAATGATCCCTTATCTGGAATACCCCAGACCCCATGCATTCCAGATAAAGGACCACATCCAATTCAATAAGAAAAAGGTTGATCACATGAAAACAGATGACATTCAATTTACGATGCAATTCTATTCAGAAAAACTATCTCACTGTTTATCACGTGAAAACTGTATTGAAGGATTAAATCTGGCCCAATATATCCCATACATGAATTGCTTATGGCTTGAAGAGAACATGTACTCTGTGTAGATTAGTATGTCAACAAACTGTATATCTGGTAAATAACATACCTTTGATTATTATTCAATATTTGGGACAATGTAGACCATGACCTAGTCTTGGCTCCACCTAATTTTTCCCAGTTGCTTTACGGTAATGAAAGCCAGTACTGCCACAGACACCACCCTGACACTTGTGGGGATTATAAAAGAAGAATCAATATGCAGAATAACCACAGCCATATGTTTTTCTGTGCAGTTATAGAAAACCCTATTTATAAACATGCTATATCTTGCTTATGGCTAATTAACGGATGAGAACATCTACTAATAAATGGTTTATGTTTGTCTTTCACGCAACTGCTGTAATCACATATTGACGAAAATTCACAGGGTTATCATTAAAAAAAAGCAATTTATCACGGGGAGAGGAATAATGACTTTAAAAAAATTGTAATTAAATATTTTATGAAAAGTGGAATATTTTTATGAACAGAACCTTTTTTTATATATAAGTATATAAATAGTACTAGTCCCCCAGAGATAGGTCATGTTTGAAGTTACAGCATCTAGGGTTTTATTTATAGTGATGGGTGAATTTATTTGCCAGCCACAAATTGGCTGCAAATTTTCACGTTTCACTGGCGGCAACTAAACTTGTGAAATGGCCACAAAAATTTGCTGGTAAAAATTCGCCAGCATCAAAAATACTTTGAGGCCGGCATAGATGCCGTCTACAATTTACCACATGCCCATTGACCAATGTAATAGAAGTGCGTTAAATTGTCGCAGGAACATCATACAGGAACATCATGCAAATAGCATTTACTGGCCACCTATTTAATAGCAAATATCTCATTGGTTGCTATGGGTTATTGCCCTTGGACGAACGTAATGCCTTTTATTACAAATGGGGGGAAAAAGCTCTATTTATAGACTTACTTATCTGGTGCAAGTTTGGATGCAAATTGCCATGCTTTTACCCACAATGCAACATCCCCCCTCCCCCAAGATTTGGGTGTAAAAGTCTGTCCTGCTTCTATCCTCTTCTTTTCAACTTTTTCCATTTAGTGGGCAAATAATTCAATATGCTCTGCCTACTATGTAATTTTGATGTAATTATTAGCCATTACAATGTCATTATGATGCCTTATGAAGAAGTGAATGGAGTTCTTGGTAGATCTGCAGATCGTAGAAATAGCTTTGACGTCATCAGCCAATTGCACTTTTCTAATCTAAGATTTTACAAAGTCTTGGAGTTGAGTTAATGGAAGGCACTACATCTATGACTCCTGTTAAATACAGCTAGTTTCTAGAGTAATTTGGGACACTTTCCCCATGCTTGAGATATATGGGCCATGGACAAATTCATATCAACTACTCAGTCAGTGCTGGAGTAATTTTGGCATTGATTGCAGGTCTGGATTTGACCCCTGTAACTCAGCTTCTTGGAAGTACTGGAAATCCCAAGTACTTCCCCTAGAAGAATATCTGATGCTCACTTGCAGTAGCTAGTGGTGGCTGAATACATTTGCCAGACACAAATTAATTCACTCACCTGTGAAAAATCTGAAGTGTAAAAAAATTTGGCGTTTTTCAAACTGACGCACGTCCATTGACTTTAAAGGACAAGGAAAGTGTAAAATAGAATAAGGGCAGAAATTGTGTATTTTGTATACTAAACATAAACATGAACTTACTGCACCACAAGCCTAATCAAACAAATGATTTATGCTTTCAAAGTTGGCCACAGGGGGCTGTCATCTTGTAACTTTGTTATACATCTTTGTCTGACACTGGCACTGCACATGCTCAGTATGGTCTGTGCTGCTTAGGGATCGTCATAAATGATCAAAAAACAAAGCTGCTTGAGTTCTGCATGGCTGGTAAGTAAGGCAGTGGCTCCCCCTGTTGTTCATAAGTGATTGTTTCCCTGCCAGAAGTTAGGGACCGTGTGACAATTCCTATCCACAGCACTAAATGAAGGGAGAATTTCACTGCATACAGTCAGGTTTCTTATAAAAACGGTACACATTTTTAAATTAAAGTATATTGGAGATAGATTTCTTTTTCATTAAAGAAAGTAAAAATGGGATTTTATTTCTTTGCCTTTCCTTGCCCTTTAATGCATTTGGACCAAATAGTTGAGCTTTTGGTTTGTTTGAATGTAAATCTCTACAGAAGCCAATGACTCAGTGTTTAGTGACTGTATATGGGATCCGTTATCTGGAATCCCGTTATCCGCAAAACTCCGAATTACAGAAGGGTCTTCTCCCATAGACTTCATTTTATCCAAATTTTATCCAAATAATCCAAATGTTTAGAAATGATTTCCTTTTTATACTAAGATATAATTAACCCTTATTGGAGGTAAAACCAGCATATTGTGTAAATTTAATGTTAACATGCTTTCTAGTAAACGTAAGGTATGAAGATCCACATTATGGAAAGATCTGTTATCCGGAAAACCTCAGGTTCAGAGCATTCTGGATTACAGGTCCCATACTATATCAGTACTTTATGTATAGCCCGTTAGTAGGTGAAAATCCACAATTAGTGGTTATTACCCACTACAAGGGGGAATCCTAGGGGGCAGATTTACTAAGGGCCAAATTGTCAAGGACTTTTTTTGGGCAAATAAATATTCACCAAAATCAATTAAAATATTTGCCGGTTTTGAGTGTGTTTTCGACTATTTGCCAGAATTGTACGAACGACCGATTCTACGAAAAGTAGTTGCAGAAAAAACGTTCGAATTTTTGCCAAAATCGTACAGATCAAACGTTTGAAGCATGCGATCATACAAAAAGACTTAGAAAAAATAGACTACGGGGAATTCCCATAGGCTTCTATTGTAATTCATTAGATTCAATCTGGCGAAGTAGGCAGCCGAATAAAAATTTAAAGGGCTTCGACTGGCAAATAGTCGAACGATCAAATATATATTTATTCGATCTATTCGATGTGACCGAATATTCTATATTTGATAGTCGAAAATACTTAATTTGCATATTTGAATCTAATTTCTTTCTGAAAACAAAGACTCACTTCCACAAATTAAACTCATTTAAAAGTTGATTTTATTGAATCTTTTCTGTGAAATCTCAACTTTTTCAGTTTATCGGACAAAAACCCAAACCCAGGATTATCCAGCGCAGATCACTATGTCAAGTAACAACTTCAGGGACATCTGCCATTGACTTCTACATAACCTTGACAGGCTTGAGATGGAGTATTTTTGGCTTCTGATTTTTAGCACCTTTGAGGTATAATAAATCTCTAAAATTCTGAGGTTTTTTTTCCACAAAAAGTGCAAGTTACCCCTAAAAACCACGACCAGAAAAAAATGAGTTTTAATAAATGGTTCATGCAGACCAAGCACATTATTTTAGATGCTAACTATTCTTGCTAAGGTCTAAAATGATGTATCTGAGTTTTACATATGCATTTAAATAAAGAGCTTGCTCTTTCTTTTAATCTGCCTTGAGATCCTCTAGTCTGCATAACACATATTTGAAGCTAAATTTATCGCTGTTGGATGCGGGTGAAGGGCGACATGATCAGGTTTTAACAGCATGACAAAAATAAAACTGCTGATCACAAAAGATTTGTATTGCTGCAGAGAGTGAATTGTGCCTATGACTTAAAAGCTTAAGGCACAGTGTATGTGTAAATAAACATTATACAGTAACAAAGCAGTTGTATATCAAGCTTTTCAATTTTATGAACAAGGATGAGGCCAATAGCTATGTGTTCTGTATAAGAAAACATTGCAATGCCCATTATCATGTGACACACTAGTAAAGATGGCCATATGACAATAACAGCAGCTGACTCAAAATTGTCAGCTTTAAGTCAGTGTATGGGGCCCTCAGGAGGGCCTGCCCAACTAATATCTGGCCAAAAATCAGACAGATATCTATCAGGCAGGTATGAAAATTCTGTTGGATTGCATTGTTGTATTGATAAAGTCCCATGGGTCCTCTTAAGCTGGCCATTGGCCCCAGGACAATTTCTCCCAGTACCTTTGTGGCCAAATTGGGCAAATACTTAATTAAAAACCATTACATATATGGCAAGATTAACAGAAAGCTAATTTTCACTACTGTAGTAATTAAACTAGGCATATTTTATTGTTATCCTGCAGCTTGTAGAACAAAGCTAATTACTGATTAGATGCTAGGTTGTTATATGTTACTAACCAGTGTCAGTAAACGTGCATGGCTCATATAGAATGGTGAGGAGACTGCTTTTAAGTAAGATAAGGGCAAACATTTGGAATAAAAAATCACAATAATGTTTATGGGTATTGGGAGGTGACCATGCAGTGCTGCACAGTGTCTCAGGGTAGGGTGGCTCAGTCAGGGGTCCCCAACTTTTTTTACCCATGAGCAACATTCAGTTTTAAAAACAGTTGGGAAGCAACACAAGCATGAAAAATGTTCCTGGGTTATTAGAAACAAGTGTAACCCCTTTTTGGCTGAAAACAGACAAATACCAACGAAAGGAGTAGAGCATGGGTTACACACGGGCCCTCTTTCAGCAGGATGGGCTACAATTCACTACTACCAAAAATTACACAAATATAGAGTTGGTCGCCAGGGGTTCTTTGCAAAACAGTAGAAAAGGCTTTATTCAGGCATAAAGCTCCACAGGATTATAATACTCACACATGAGGTAGCCACAGTACATCTCCAATTACATTCACAGGTGTAGCAGAGACAGCATAAGCAGACACCACACCTTCCAGGACTTCAGTACCTCATGTTGCTTGGACCCGCACAGCAGGCTTGGAACAGGGTTACACCTTAGCCTAATTCCCTCATCACTACTGCGTTCCCTTCACTACAGGCAAAGAAAAGCCTGTGGGAGATCTACTCCCTTGTATCCTCCTAGTTGGAGCTTGAGCTGCTCTTTCTCACAAGCCTCACTTTCTTGCTCTCTATATAGAATGCTATAACAGGAGCTACACTACACACTAGCTCACCTCATTCACGGGGTCCCTGTACCCTGACACTTCTGTATACATGTTTGGCACTGTATTACAACCAATATGACTTTTTGGTCCCAACCAATATCAATATAACTCCTTGTTAGTGATGGGCGAATTTCTCCTGTTTTGTTTCACCTAAAAATGTGTGAATTTCCTGCAAAATTTGCAAAAAAAATTGCGCAAAAATCGTGAAATACAAAAGTTTCACAAAAATTGTGAAAATCGGAAATTGACGCCTAGGTCCAAGCTGATGCTGGCATTAAAGTCAATGGGCATCCCAAAAAAATTGGCACGGGAGATTTCTGAATTTATTTGCCGTCTGCGAAACACTAAAATGTGTCTCAAATTCATGCCAGGTGAATTTATTCGCCCATCACTACTCCATTTAAATGCAAAAGTCCATTTGTATTGAAAACATTAAAAGCAGCATAAAAAAAACAATACAATATGTGCCACACAAAACGTCACATGTATTTTTGTATGCTGCTTTTAATGTTTTCAATACAAATGGACCTTTGCATATACAATGAGTGCTGGTGACTTTTGGTTTGTATGCAGTGCACCCAGAGAAGAGACAAGATGGTGTTCTGCAGACACATTGGGCTTTTTATATATATATGTGTATATATATATATATATATATATATATATATATATATATATATATATATATATATATATATAGTCAGGTGATCCCACTGGTGTCTAATAAAAGGGCAACCAGGTTTGGGAGTTTTATTAATTACATAATAATGTAATTAAAAACATGAGTAATTAACATTAATATCAATATTTAATATAGTGGGTCACCAGTAGGGATAATTCTAATGTTTGATTCTATTTAATAGAACATAGGATGTGATAGTGACTTTGAGACAGTAAGCAACCATGTTGGATATAGCGATGGATTAGTTAACAAACAATACTAATGTAGTATATTATTTATTACTATATACAGGTGAAGTATATTAGGGCTAATTTTGGAATATCTTCTCGTTTTTTAGCATCTTAGTTACACAGACAACCTGATAATCCAGTGAATGAAAGCGGAGATATTGTAGTTGTATAATGTAACTTTAATGACAAGAGTGTAACGGTTTGCTATGTTTTTATTCTTTTTTGAAATTATGATACATTGTGTGAAAATACATTGTGTGGCAGTATGTTTTAATGTTTCTATACTATTCTCTATATTTTTCAATGTGTTGTTGAACTACAAATCACTTGTTTTGTGACGTTGCAGCCACGTTATCATAGCTGTATCATTGGTGTATTTAAGTGTGATTTACTCTCAGTTAGGTGCTTTGAGAAAGGCCCTTGGTGGGCTGAAACGCCAGTGCATAACCTTACAATAAATCTTTTTTATTTTATAAAAAGACCGGTGAGTGCTGATCCGATCAAAAATTCTAGCATACACGACTGAAGAGAGGATTCCTCTCTTCAGTCGTGTATGCTGCAATTTTTGATCGCGCACCCAGGCACTTATCCTATATTTATCATGAGTGTTGGCTTCTTCCAATGTTCTATACAGTATATATATATATATATATATATATATATATATATATATATATATATATATACATATAAACTAAGATATAATAAATCATTATTGGAGGCAAACCAATCCTTTTGGGTTTATTTTATGTTTAAATTATCGTGTTAGCAGAGTATGGAGATCCAAATTACAGAAAAATCCCTTATCCAGAAAACCCCAGGTCCTGGGCATTCTGGACAACCGGTCTTATACATGTAGTATGGTTCTAGGTCCATTTCTCATGAAATCGTAATTTATAAAGGTTAATTTTTTTGGTACCTGGATAGAAAATACCCACTGATGGCATACAATTAAGGCTAATTACTTATTTTAAAGAATAATAAATGGTGTCCCTAAATAAGGCAGAGTGTAGCTCTTTGCAGCAAGAATCTGTCCTTATGCAAGTTCTGTACATGACAAAAGTAATTACTTGGGATTGACAGGTAAGACAGGATCAAAGGCTTAGATGTTATTTTTATTCTGATCCCTTATTTACATTGGGCCAACATATTCCACAGAGATTTAAATAGATTGTTCATCATTCCCATCAGTCCCTGCCCCGGTGGAGCTTATAGTCTAGGTGCCCTATCACATTTACACACATAGGGTCAATTTTAATCAGGAGAAAAGTTTAAAGTAAGGCTCTATTTTTATGGATTTTCCACTTGTACACCACTTGTACAGATAGACAACACATAAGATGCAATCTTTGCCCAAAGAGTAAATTGCATTTGCACTTAACCAATATAATTTGACAAATATCCCTTATTTATTTACTTCACCAGCTATATTAGTGTGACTTGCCATTGACTTACTTTGGCAGGTTATTACAGGTCAAAGGGCAGAAAGGCAATTATTGGTTAGTTATTCAATGACATACCTTGATGAATTGCCAGTCTGTTTTTTTTTTTTCAAACTGTGGAATACAGCTTTTTTATTATAGTGTAAATGTCAAGCTGCCCAATGTTACTTTGGTGAAAACCATTTATTGTAGAATTTTGAAAGCTCTGGTTATACTATGCCGATTTGTGTCTAAAAATTTGACCATATTCACATAAGAACAGTTCATTAAAAAAAAAAAACATTTGAAAAAAATAGCTTAGAGTGAAATTTTCATCATCTGCTTGAAAACAATAAAAGAGGAGTATTCTTTACAGCTGTGATTTATACATTACTCTCTGACAAAATGAAGAAGCCTAGGGTTCTGCAGTGCAAAATTGCACTAAAACATAAAAAGCTGCAAATTGCCTAGAGATATCCAATAGAAGAAAATCGATAATGTGCAAATTCTATTTTCTTATCAACTTCTATTATTATGCATTATAATCACCTGAAGCACCAAATTCACATTAGTTTCTAGTTACAGTATGTGTATAATAATCTCAACATCCATCTGCATAGAAAAGCTTAAAGCAAATCTAGATGCTTATTAAAGGAGAACTAAAATACTTAAAAAAAAACCCTCCCCCTACCCCCAGCAGACCCCCTCCCATCTCCCCCCAGCCTACTTGCTACTCCGGGCAAATGCCCCAAACTTTTTACTCACTGCTCGCGGCAGATTCAGGCGTCAAAGTTCATGGCAGCCATCTTCTTCTTTGATAATCATTGCGTGTTGAACGGCTTGAAACTCATGGGAATCGCCGAAGAGCTGAAAGAAGACAGGAAGATTACTGAAGAAGAAGATGGCTGCTGTGAACTCCGATGCCTGAATTTGCTGTGGGTGAGAAAAAAAATTAAGGGCATTTGCCTGGGGTAGCAGGGAGGTGGTCTATGGGGGGGGGGAGAGGTTTTTTTTTAAGTATGGGTTTAGTTCTCCTTTAAAGGTCAAAAAATAATATCATCTACTGCAATATTACTTATGGCCTTAACATACTTATACATATATAAAGTACAGGTATAGAATCTTTTATCCTGAATACTTGGGACCTGGAGGTTTCCAGATAAGGAATATTTCTGTAATTTGTCTCACTATTCCTAACTGTAACGTTGACCTTCTGGAGATGGGACTATGACATGGCAATTGGTGACTGGCTGATCACCACGTCAATCTCAGGTAATACTGCCTTGAATTTTTGACCCTTCGGACGCAGGCATTGCTTCCAAAAACAGTTACTGACCGTTAACCAATCAATGGAAAGCAAGTAAGCTGCAACAAAAGAATTTGGGTTCTATTATATTAGACATCAGATCACTTCAGTCTTTATAAACTGCTATATTTGCACGTTCTATCTATTTACCAGTTTTTATTTTTATACTGAATAATTCCTTTAAAGGCACTCACATAGTAACTGGATGGGTGTGGTCTTGACTGAGAATGAAAAAGAGAAAGCAATTTCTGTTAGACATAAAAATATACTGTAAAAGTGTAAAGGAGATAAGTGCACAGCAGGACAATAAAGATACAAAATGGAAAAGGGCTGCTGCAAGAGCCGAAGAAAGAGGTGATGTTGGTTTGGTAAATTGTGGACAGTCAGGAGAAGTGATGCTTTTTTAGTGTAAATAACAGTCCTAGTTTGGATTCTTAGTTTGGTTAAGGGGTGTGTGTATGGATGCTGGGTTTTCATTTGGAGGGGTTGAACTTTATGGACTTTGTCTTTTTCAACCCCATTTAATGATGTAACTATGTAAATGAAGTCTGGCAGATGGAAGAAGACACCAAGATTGGGTAGGCACCCAAGCATTGTCCCACAAATAAGCCAGAAGAATGTTGGATGATAGAGAAAGGTTTAAAGATGGGGATTTAATCACAATAACGGGCAATTACAAAGTGACAACCCGTCAATTAATATCTGATCAGGATGGGGGACAGTAGTTATGGGATGTGGTGAGAGGTCAAGGATACATTAAATAATGACAGTATTATTAACATGTATTTCTATAGCGCCAACTTGTTGCGTAGCGCTGACAGTACACTGAAAAGCTCTGCTGATGTATGCCTAAAGCAGTAGTGAAGAACAGCTCAATCCTAGTTAGGTTTTTAGGTGGAAGCTGGCTACAAGAAGATGTTAGAAAGACAGGGTTAACTGTCACCCATATATTGGGTGACTGAATAACCCAGAAGAAGGGTAGGGTGAAAAATGAGAGAGGTTCAAACAAGAGCATGGCATCACAAAGTCAATTGATCTGAATAGAATTGGGAATTACTGTTGTTGTATCACATGGTGAAAAGTCAAGGAGTGAGAGCACACTGAAAAACTCAGCAGATACGTATATGCCTAAAGTGCATTCATATGTATGTGTCTAGCTAAATGGGATGTGCTGTCCTTTCACCCTGTTGGATAGAAAAAACAACAGTTACATGAGCATGTGAGATCTCTCTGGTTCTCTGGACAATACAGAAGCTACTGTATATGATAAGCACTTCACCCATTTGAGGGAGAATGAAATTCTGTGTATGCAGATTCCACCCAGAGCCTCCCTGACTTTGATGGATTCTGTTCTTGGTAGTACTACCTTGAATTTGAGGAAGACCATCTCATTGGTAATTTCAGCAGTTTGTTTTTCTCTGCTGTGAAGAGATATCTCTATGCTCATGCAATGGTAACACCCTTTTATACCGTAAACTCTTATGTCATTGGTTCCCAAGTTTATAAAAACTCTGTGACTTCTTTGTTCAGGGTTCTGACTCTTTGTGAGTTTAGAATCCAAGAAGTTGTATCAAATAAACCTAATATTTTCAGCTCAAGTGGTCTCCAGTTGTTGAAGTTTCACAACACATTAAGCCCTACATTGTATTTAGTTAATTAGATGGCTCTAAATGTACCATACCCTGAGAGATTACAAAATATTGTGATAGTTCAGTAAAGCAAAAGGCACTGATATCAATTGCCTTTTACTAGTGCATATTCTCTAGGTTATTAAGATAAGTGCAGTGATAAACAACATTGCTTTTTATCTGATGGTGTTTCTTAACGCGTGGCACTTAATCTTTGTCATTGTGTTTGTTCATATGTATTTATTGCACTCTTTGATCCCCTGTCTGCATTAGCTCTAAAAATATATTACAGCACTGCATATCATTATTGCTTATTATATCTACAAGTACCTCTGTGTCAATAAAGATGAACCTATATACAAACCATCTGATTAAGACCAAAAAAAAACCCATAGCGTCTCCTCTAAATTTTATTTAGTCAACGCAAGGGTCTTTGTTCCAGATTTCTAGTAATTATTTTGATTTTCATCAATACATTTGTTGTGAAATATTAGCTAACCTCAAGGACCGACCTTAAATCTTAATGACTGGGTAATTCTCACAGCTCCGTTTATGACTTTCTGTCACCGTGAAACAAATTATAAAGATAACCTCACACTATCTGGAATGTAATATTGCAATGACAAGCGCTGCTGGAAACAGGAAGTGAAAAGAGAATTAATGGTATTGTTTGTCAAAAAGGAGCCTGATCAATATACGGTCACCATGGCTGGGATGATGTTCAGCAAGTAACACTACCATAACATGATCCATTCCCTAATTACAGAACAGAGCTAAAGGGCAAATGAAATAATGCCCCACTCAACCCAACAACAGTGTAAACATTTTTTTTTAAACTGTGTAACAACATCATGATTATAACATAAGATTTCATAGCCATTTGTTCTCTGGGGGAATACATTGAAACAGACCAATGGGCATATCCATATCCATGTGGTTAGTATCTTCACATCCTTTTTTTCTTTGCTCAAGAAGGTTTTTATTTGTAGCATTACAAAGCAAACATTACTCATTATACAGGTCACATTCTCAACACAAGTTAAGCAATGCTATGGGTTACTACAATTTACCACCAGGCTTTCACATCCGAGTTCTCCATTGGTTTGATTTTACATTCCCTATATACTTTAAACAATGTGACACATTTCCTGTATATCTGTATATTATTCTAGCTTAATTTCCAACCATCTCTGCCAGCATACTCAGTTTTTCCGTAAGAGTAATTTTCTGGTTAGTATCATTTTTTTTCCTTGTGACTGTTCGATGCCAGTTCGTTGCACTGGGGAGAGCTATTTTTCCAGTTAAGAGTTATCAGTTTATTCATATCTAGATGCAATTGGGCCCCACAGCAAATTAATTTTACGGCCCTGGACATATATCAAGAGTATTTCCTATTTTACCAATATATATGTTGAATTTGCGCATTAAGTAGGGCCTTATGGGACTCCTGTACTTCCCAGGCCCCCCTGCAGCCACATGGTCTGCATCCTCTAGTTATGCCACTGCTTTCATAAAACTGCTCTTCCACCTTTTTTTATTTTTCTTTTATGTGTTACCAGGGCTTATCTCATGTGTTTGGATGTCTCCTATGTAGCAAACGGGATGGGGGAGTTTTAGGAGCTGAGACACGATGAAGACAAAAAGGAAAATAAATGACATAATGCTGGAGGTCATATTTTAGATATTAGCAGATTTAGAATAAGGTTCAAGATAGAAAGTCAAGAAATCACAGCTACAAAAATGTACCAGTGCTGAAGCATTAGTATCATCTGGTCCAAGGAAGTACATGTATTCACACTTAGAGAGCAACAGACTATTTGTTTTCATTTTTTATTATTTGTGGGGCACTAGGGAACATGGAAAATAAAGTCCAAAAATGTGGTAAAATGGATTTAAGTCCAAACAGGGTGGTTATAGCATTATAGGGTCTAGACATCTTGTTAAAAAAGAAGGAAAAGAAGGAAAGAATGTATGGTGCCATATACAGAGAACATACTCCAAGATAATCTAAGGTGCTACAATACTAAAGCTTTAGTGACAGTCTCACATTCAGTGGGATAATGATTTCACACACATGGCCCAAGTGGAAAAAGGTGAATGTCCTACAGTGACCCAATAAATGTCCTGATCTCCATGGAACATCAGCACATGGTAGGGTAATTTGGACCCTAGCAACGGGATTGCTGAAATTGCAAACCGGAGAGCTGCCGTATGAAAAGTTAAACAACTCAGCTAATCAAACAACTGGAAATTGTCTCAGATTATCACTCTCTATATCATGCCTAAAGTTAACTCAACAGTGGACTACCTCTTTAATAAACAGTAAGCCCAAGATTTGTTGTTTGCGCAACCACACTACAGGATAAATGCACCCTATTGCTTTTTAAGGTGACTGAACCTTAAAAATTACATTAATGTGGTTGTTACAGGACTTTATCAACAGTCCATCAAGTAAGGAATTCTAAAGATTAAAAGAAATCTAGTACACTGATAAGAACATTGTAAAATGTATCATAAAGAGAAGATTTCAAGTCCGGTATTGAACTGCGGTTTCATGAACCTATAAGCACTTTGTCCTCTCAAAAAACGAATTGCATGACAGTATAAGCAGGCATAGTATAAAACATTCAGTTGACTAATGAAATGTGCATTTCCATGAACACAAACATCATATGTGAACATTAATCCAGATTGAATCTAGCTCCTCATACCATAACTGATAGTCATGATTCCCCCTAATGACATTTTGTATGCTGCTTATATATCATATTCGTCAGATCATCCATGAAGAAGGGCAGAGCTCAAGGTCATCTTATCCTGTATGTATTTTATCTAATCAATGATAGACAGACCTGGTATTCATTTTGTGAAGAATTTCTGTGGCTGGCCATGCCCAATAGAATGGAATGTTAATTTCTACGGTCATGGCAGTCATGGGAGATAGGGTGAATGCCGTTTGGAGTCAGTAATCTTTTTGATGGTAAAATTAGAAGGAGCAAACCAGTACAGGTATGGGATCCATTATCCAGAAACACATTACAGAATTCTCCAAATTAAGGGAAACTTATCTCCTATAGACACTGTTTTAATTAAAATTTAAAGATTTTTAAAATCGGTTTCCTTTTTCTCTGTAATAAAGAAACAATACATTGTACTTGATCCAAAGTTAGATATAATATATATAAGGGCACGTCAACCTCAAAACAAACATTTGTCTAAAACAAATAATACACAATTCTAATCAACTTTGCAATATACATTCATCACAGTTTGTGTATATATATATATATATTGTAGGGATTAGCCCAGTAACGGGATACCGGTGACTCCCTGGATGAGTACACCGAATAAATCAGGCACAGTAGAAGGATGGGTCTGAGTGAAATACACGTGTGGGTTTTTATTTAAACGGCACTGTTTACACTATTAAGAGGTGGATTAAACATAAAAAGGGAAAAAACAACAAAACAGCAAAATAAACCCTTGCCAGCTTGGCAGCTAACTATACATTCAGGCTTCCCTGACTATCAGGCCGGAAACAACCTTGCGTTGCTCTGGTCTCTATGTTAGCAACAGCAGTCTTTTACCACACACAAATAAACGTTTGGTATTTCACCCAAGATCCCCAAAAGGTTGCTTACCTAACAAAACAAATCTTTCACAGCACTCCCCAGCCTGATATCTCACGTCAGAACTGGTTCCAGGGTGGAGCGAATCCCTTTGCAGGCTGGGAATTCTTATAGCAACCTGGATCAGCAGATTAGAGTCTGCTGAGCTCGTTAACTGGCCCATGAGCTGACTGCATTACCAGAAACTGAGAGCAAATTGTTCAAATCTGGGACAGACATACACACCATCCTGCACAAATCCACAAACCTTTACTGGCCTGCTGTCACAATATATATATATATACCCAATGCCCAATGATCGGATCAGAATGGAGGAGAAACGGGCGGTCGGATTGCAGGACCTCATACACGCAGAGATGTGCCCACGATCCAACTGGGTTTTTTAACCTGGCTGATCAACATCTGGCTGAATTTTAGCCAGATATCGATCTGGGAAGCCCATCAGATGGCCCCACACATGGGCCAATAAGCTGACGTCTGTCAGCTTTTATCGGCCCGTGTATGGGGGCCTTAAAATTCCCAGACTTGGATGTCCTTTTATTAGACACCAGTGGGATCACCTGACTAAAGCTGGGAAGGGGTGGGAGCTACAACAAGGAGCTGATCACTGCTAATATACAGTATGAACTGTAAAAAACAAGGGAAAGTTGTGCTCACCACAATTTTTCAAACCATTAGCTTTCATACTCTCTGAAAAATGGTTAAGAAATCATAAATTCTGCCAGGGTATGTAAACTTATGAACACAACTATATTTATACAGTATATTGCTATAGAAAGCAAAGTTTGTCTGTCCCTTTCTATCCACTGCCCTGATGGCTCAGACTGTTGAACAATGTAAGACAAGGCAGCTGATTAGCAGATCAGGAGTTACACAAATGTTGCTTTTAATAGCAATTGTTTTTACAAATAACTTTAATAGTACTGAACATGTCTAATAAATGTATACTGGAAAGTTTCTTAGAATGTTATTTTCTTGAGGTTGGCTTGCCCTTTAATTCTTATTAGAGGTAAAACAATCCTATGTGGTTTGAACAAATTTTAAGCAGACTTAGGGGGTTATTTATCAGAGGTCAAGTTTGTGAGTTTTTTCTACTGCAACTACAAATTGTTTTTTTTATTTATGAAAAAACAGAATGTTAAAAACCGAATCAATGCAATCGGGGTGAAAAACTTGAAAACTTAAATTGATCGAGTTATCGGTGAAAAAAACACAAATGGCTCGAATTGATTGAAGGCAAAATAAGAAAAAAAGGCAAACATATCTTCAAATGGTTCAAGCGACCTCTGCCATTGACTTCTACATGACCTTGACAGGTTTTAGCTGGAATATTTTCAGATTTGCGGTTTTTGCAGATTCTGGGCATAATAAATCTCGAAGAAAATTTTTCAGGGAAAAACACAATTTAACCTTTAAAGGGGTTATTCCCCTTTGAGATAACTTTTAGTATTATGTAGAGAAGGATATTCTGAGACCCTTTGCAATAGTTTTTCATTTTCTATTATTTGTGGGTTTTGAGTTATTTGACTTTTTATTCAGCAGCTCTCCAGTTTGCAGTGAGTTTGCAAGCATGCAGTGATATCAATAAGAGACTGGAATATGAATAGGAGAGGGTCTGAATAGAAATATGAGTAATAAAACGTGGCAATAACAATACATTTGTAGCCTTACAGAGCACTTGCTTATTAGAAGGGGTCAGCGATGCCCATTTGAAAGCTGCAAAGAGTCAGAAGAAAAAGGCAAAGAATTATAAAACTATAAAAAATAAATAATGAAAACCAATTTAAATGTTGCTTAGAATTGTCCATTTTATAACATAATAAAAGGTAACTTAAAGGGGAATTCAACCCCTCCACGCTAGATTCAAATTACAGAAAGATCCATTATCTGGAAAACCCCAGGTCCCAAGCATTCTGGATAGTAATGGGCGAATCTACCCAGTTTCACTTTCGTTGCATTGCGTCGTTTTCGTTGCGTCGCGTTTTTTTAATTTTCGCCAGGCGAATTTTCGATGGCATTTCGAGAATTTATTCGCCAGCAGCGCATTACGGGAATTCGCTGCAAATTTGCCCCGGCGAATAAATTGGCCCATCACTAATTCTGGATAACAGGTCCCATACCTGTACAAATTACGGAAATATATCAGGTCTGGATATACTTCTACCATGCCGCCTCTAATTTAAGTTGTACTTTTTTTCAGAAAAACATAACTTTTTTTTTGGCAGTGCTGCACCAAGCTCAAGTGTACAGTATATTAAGCTACAGAGGCATTTCATTAGTGACAATGCTCTTCTTATCATCCTGCTGAAAACTTCACAGTGTCTGTTAAATAAATCATTGTTGCTTGTTCTAGTCTAGTGTAGTCATCTGGCTTAATTGGTAAATGTAATTATTTTAATGCTCTGAGCCATTAAAACAAATGATAGGAAGCTGTGCAAGGAATGGAACTATTTTTAACTATATTTACTAGGCTGTTTTTATGGCTGTAGGACCTCCTTTAGCATAAATGTCACTTATAGTTGATCTAGTGCAAGTGTTCAAAGTACCCAGGGTATGAAGCACTGAACATTTTGACACTCTGGAATTGCCTAAATAATCTAAGGTCTGGTTTCATAACACGGATCCCAAGCAAATGTCTACTCTGTTCCATTAAATATTAAGAGCCATTTCCTTTATCCTTCAAACTTGCCGCCAGATTGATGGCAACTAGAATGTCAACCCTAACAGCATGGAATATTCCCTCAAGGCTCTATTTATTATTGTTTCCTAGCAACAATGCTTTTTAAAGAATTTTAAGTATACCTAGAAGAATGAGATATTGCAGCAATTGGTGAAAATTAAACCAATGCACAAATGTTTGATCATTAGTAGTACTTGTAATTACTATTAATTAATTATAATTTTTTTATATCCAGTGATTCTTCTTATTTTAACTACACACAACATCTGGTTAGCGTAACAGCAGTTGTGGTGTCATTTATATGTTAAACCACATTGTTTAAAGGAGTGCTATGAAAAATCACCCCTAATAAAATGCTAGCATTGCATATTGTATTACCATTCCAAGTGCTCCTTATACTGCTTTATTTGTAATATATTGAGCCAAGAATCCCAACCTTTTTCATCAGTGAGCCACATTCAAATGTAAGAAGGGTTGGGGAGCAACATAAGCATGAAAATAGTTCCTGAGGATGATGCCAAAGAAGGGCTGTGATTGGTAGCCCCTATGTGGACTGGCAGCCTACAGAAGGTTCTATTTGGCAATACAACTGTTTTATGCACCCAAAAGTTTCCTCCAAGCTTGGAATTAAAAAATAAGGCAGCGTTTCGCGCATTTTTTGCTGTTTAGCAAATTTCGACTAGAAATTTGCAAAATTTTGTCGAAGCGAAACGCCTCAGATTCGCCCATGACTACTGGCAATCTGTTTGTTCTGGCAAATGCCAGATTGGCTGCTATAAGTTTCCATAGAAAATAAGTATTTAGTGGGCTGGTGGGGGCTGTTTGGGCCTCTGTGTACCTGAAATGCCAGGGCCTATTTTAATTCTCAGTCTGGACCTGTACACAAGCGTGAGCTCTGCGCAGGATCCGGCCTTATGGGCAGAACTACACGGACAATTGCGTTCTGTTTTCAGCGCATCCGATGCTCGGATTTAAAACGAATGCAATACGTTGCATGCGACAAAATCAAGGCAACTAATAGACGCAGCTTGCAGCATTTTCATCCGACAGTCATGTCGTGTTGGTTCAACCGTGCGACTTTCTATTAGTTGCCTTGATTTTGTTGCATGCGACATATCGCATGCGTTTTAACGCCTAGTGTCAGATGGGCTGAAAACGTAATTTTCAGTGTAGTTCTGCCTTAAGGGGTAATTAGCAGCAACAGGAAAAAAATGTGGACCCACTTGTCCTACAGTAATTAGGCATGTTTGTGAGATTCAGTGCACTGTAGAAAGATTAGCGGGTTCCTAGATGCCTAAATAAAAACAGAGTATATGGTGTATTACCCTTTTTCAATTTAAAGTATGTGATATCATGTCTACTCACATACGGCTCTCTTGATTAAGTGCGTATCAACAGTGATGATTCTTGCATACCGCAATGTAAAGGGATCAGTATTTCTTCAGTCTAGAGCAGTGATCCCCAACCAGTAGCTCGTGAGCAACATGTTGTCTCCAACCACTTGGATGTTGCTCCCAGTGGGCTCAAAGCAGTTGCTTATTTTTGCATTAATGGCTTAGAGGCAAGTTTTGGTTGCATAAAAAACAGATGTCCTGCCAAACATTCTCTCCTGTAGGCTGCCAGTCCATATAGGGGTTACCAAAAAGCCAATCAGAGCTCTTATTTGACATCCCCATGGACTTTTTCATGCTTGTGTTGCTCTCCAACTCTTTTTTAAATTTAAATGTGGCTCACGAGCAAAACACTTTCACAAAAAGAGTCTTCTTGCCACGCACGCTGCTGTCTGGCTGTTTCTGCAGGTCTAAGTTGGTTGTAGCGGCGTCTCAAATCCAGCGTGTTTTTTGTGTTGTTGCAGAGTAAATCAGCTACAGACTCCTCTTCTGTGTGTCGGCCCAGAAGTCGGGTTTTTGATAATGTGGGGGTTAATAAGAATTAGGTATTTTATTTTATCAAAGCAGGCCCAACGCGTTTCGTATTGTACTTACTTCAGGGGCACCCCTGAGGAAGAGAGCTATACTGTATGTGAGTAATAGCGCATACTCTAAATTGAAAAAGGGTAATACTCTATATACTCTGTTTCTATTTAGGCAACTGGGAACCCGTTAATCTTTCTACAGCGCACCAAACCTCACAAACAAATCTAACCAGATGATTGCTTTCAGATGATTGCTTCCATTGCTCAACCTGCAGCTGACTGGAAAATCACTGATTGGTTGCTATGGGTTACTACCCAGGTGCAAATGTGCCCAGTATTTATAAATGAACCGCATATTTCCACAAAAATATCAGTATGGAATCTATTTTCCAGATCATTATCATATGTACAACTGGGGTACAACTAGGGTGGCAGATTTGGGAGGGGGTATTTGGGACCTATATATTAGATTACAGTTCTTGTAATAAAAATAAAAAATCTCCTCAGCAGCCAGCGACTTATATCTGTATAAATGGAGTGGCTGGGGGGTAAGAGGACCACTGTAGTGTCCAGGTTGCCAATATTTTCATTTTTTAACTATTTGCCAGCTTCATTACTTGATGGGGATGACATTCTTTATTACCTTTATGCATAACATGCCTTAACTCACCTAAAAAAGGGAATATTCAAGACAACTTGAGCCAAACTCAATTCAGTGAGAAGAAGTTATCTCATGGTTCATCACGTTAAAAACTCATGGATGACATTGAATTCAAGGAGAAAAAACTTTTCTCCAAATTCAGTTCCAGTTTTTTCCCACTTAAATTGAGTTCTCATGTGATAAACAGTGAGATAAGTTTTTCTGAATTGAATTGCATCTCAGATTGAATCTTGTCCATGAGTTTTCACGTCATAAACCATTTTCTCATTGAATTGATTCTGGCCCATTGTCTGGAATCCTGTCTGGTCCAAGACTTGTTTACAAACTTTCCACTAGTTATGGACCTGTGCACCTGTCCTACCCAAGATTCTTGGCTTGATGGGTATAGGAGGACATATTGAGTCAGTGTTAAGCAATTAGAAAAGGGAAAATAGGAATATGGCATAAATGAAGGGACATATATGGAAACATAGAATATGGGAGTAGGTAAAGGAGGAGACAAACACATTTGGAGAAGAGGAGCCCTTGCTTGAAAAACACAAGTCAAAAAGATGTCACCATTGGCAGAATTGTCAGCTTAAAGGAAAACTATACCCCTAAAATGAATACTTGAGCAACATGTTATATCATAAATCATATTAGTAACTGTACCAAGCAGCACTAGAAGAAACATATTTTGAGTTACAGATACACAAATGCACTGCGATGAGACATCAGCTAAAAGGAAATATGTCTTAGCTTTATGAGAATAGTTAATGTATCAATGCAAACATGTATTATTTATTTTGGTGTCCTTTAGAAAAAAGGATTGTTCCAGAAAGTAAATGCCATATGTTATGTGTATCAGCAGCACAGCCATTTCTTTACCACATCTGTCATATACAGCAGTTGCCTGTAACAAAATCCTTGATTTCCCATCTGCAACAGAGCCTCCTGCTCCAAAAGTGCATGATGCAGCTGATATTTGCTATGCAATTAATTCGTTCAATCTGAAGAAGCAACAAAATGTAGTTCTAAGCAAATCAGACACTACAGTTTAGCTGATCTAACCAACACGAGCTGGTGAGCTGAGCTTGATGCTCCTGATCTGGTCTAGTTTAGCCACTGCATTCTACTGAATAACATGCTTCTGAGCCACAGATACAGAATGAGTAAGAAGATAACCAGCCTACAATCTCCATCAGAAGATGGAGAAATCCCACCAAGTTCATCAGTTCAATAACAGCTCTTTGGTACCCATTAACTATTCCTACTGAGGAGAAACAAATAAAATAGAATAATGTATTAAGACAACAAATCTCAAATGTAAAAGGCTTAAATGTATGCAAAAAGTGTTTATTGAAGCTGTTCACATAGGTGCTTGTGACACCTTGTATGTTTCAGCCTGCTCAGATAAATTTAGTGCAACTGAACTGAAATATGGGTGCCCTTACTGTCACCCTAGACCTGGTTTTAATTTAATGTGTCCCCTAGTGGGTTTCATCAATATTTACAAGCGAATTGCTCTGCCATTTGGCCATAAATTATGTTATTGATGCTCTACACCAAACACTATTTATAAACAAATGCAGTAAGAAAAAATGTATTGTACCGTACAACTTTCACAGAATTTTCTAAATTGGATGCTGACTTTGATGCGTCACATATAAGTGCAACAACAACTATTATACTGGAATTCTAGGTAAACACATTAAATAAGTGCATGCACAGGTGAGAGAGGTTGCCTGTCGGGTTGCCTAGGGTGCCAATAAGTTATTGGTTCTAACATCAGAACAATACTTTATATGATGTTGTAAACCAATGTCTGGATTATACAATATTCAGGGCGTTTTTTTTTAATCTATTTTAAGGTCGAGCTTGTGAGCTTTGTTTGGTCTTTTATACCTCAAATAAACTTCCAACTTGAATGTTTTCTAATTTGAAAAATTATAAATGAAAAAACTTGAATGTACAAAAATCAAATTATTGAATTTGGGGGGAAAAACTCAAATATTCGAATAAATTGAGTTATCATATTAAAGCCACCTAAAAAAGCCTGAACAACAACATAGTGAAAGCTTATTAGCATCTTCATATGGTTCAAGGGACCTCTGCCATTGACTTCTATATGACCTGGACAGGCTTTAGCTGGAGTATTTTCAGATTCAAGCTTTTTCCAGCTGTGGGGTATAATAAACCTCAAAAAATTCAAGTTTATTTGTAAAATAAGAAAAATTTTGTTTTTTTTTTAATCTGAAAATTTGAGTTTTGACTGAAAACTGTTATGTTTTGATAGCCGAGGATGAGCAGAGTATAACAGTGCTTTATTAGCAGGTTCATACAGCCATTACACTTCAACAGGAAGTTGAACTGTAACCCTTTTCAGCAGTATAGAAAGCATAGTGTATGTACAGTATATTCTTGTGCACAGTGACACCTACAGGCACCTTGCACAAACACCACAAAACCTATCCTTGAAAAACTAAAATTTTTCTGGAAAACACTTCCATATATCTCAGACTGGATTCAGGGAGGCATGTCTAGCCCAGAGAATTTTAATCATTATCAGATCCAACAATCCAAAAAGGTCTGTATTCGCAGGCCTCATGTAGAATGAATTAGGTCATTTTATAATTGGAGACTGATGTTTCGGCTACAACAGCTAAATCAATAGCTTTGAACATGAAAGCTACAATTCTTTCTACATGAGACCTGCAAGTGCGAACCTTTTTGGCTTGATGATGTGAGTGCTGGCAGATTTGACTGTGGTGTTTATTATTATTATTATTATTTTTATTGAACATAAATTAGTTGGTTGCTTTATACATTGGATTGTTAAATTGTGTACATTCAACAGTCATCTTTATGTTCACTTTGTATTAACAGATCAATTATATTACATATGACATCTTTATGTCAATGTTAACTTCTAACATATAGCATAGAACAAGTCAATTTTCCTAGACATTGGTTTGTTATTTACTTATTTTGTTTTTACATTGCTTTCATTCATCAGGTTTTATTATTATTATTATTATTATTATTATTATTACTAATAATATGTATTTATAAACCACCATCATATCTTGCAGCACAGTGAAATGGATAGGTATGTAAAGCAAAAATACAGATTACAGTACATACAAAAAACAAAACTGATACAAGAGGTAAAGAACGCCCTGCTCAATATCGTTTACAATCTAAAAGATTTCCAAAAAAGCCTTGAAAAGTCATCTACTTCATAAGAGCTCAAAAAAGACCCTCTGGTCTCTTATCTTATTTTGCTCTGTTTATTTCTTAATTAAATTCTGAGAACAATGTACAGTAGGTGCTTTATAAAAAAAAATACATTGGTACAAAAGTACCATATTGTGCATGAAGAATTTCCAGTTCAGCCAAGACATTCACTGTAGATCTCCTTCACAGATTTATGCATATAATATCTAGAGAATGAGTGATATACCATTATATTTTTATTGCTTGATTAAGTCAAAATTAATGAAGAGATATCCAACTATAAATGGTTTATATTTTCCTTTAATGCTAGATAAAAACATTTTAATCTGACATTGCTCTCTCCATAGGAATATCATTATGGCTCATATAAGAACTCTAAAGTAATAAGTGGATAGGTTATTAACATCATGATGTACAGCAGACTTTTATAGACACTGGTGCACATATTAAGGATGGCGATAAATTTTATAGGACTCTGTAGTAGCTTCTTGTTAATTAGTAATTTTGAATGTGGTTAAACAAAATGATTAAATCTTTACCATTTGTTGGAATGGAGGCTTTATTTTGGGGGGCAAAATGTAGATTGGGTGTTCTCCCACTGGCAAATAATTAAGATACTTCTAGGAAATCCCTCCCTATTGGTGCGTTTTTAAGCTCAAACTTACAGATATTAAATATATTAGAACAAGTGGAAATGCCATGTTTTGGTCAAAATATGTAAACTCATATGCAGTGTCTGCTCCCTTGATTATAAGTCCTTCACTAGTCCACTGGTGTTCCTTATATTGAGGTGAACGTAAAATCCTTCAACCCCTTTGAAGAGTTTTGTACAGTGTGAAACAGACCAGTTATATGTCTACAGTTGTGAATAGTACAGGTATGGGACCTGTTATCCAGAATGCTTGGGACCTAGGATTTTCTGGATATGGGATCTCTTTTGGACCTTCTATTAAGTCTACTAAAAAAATGTAAACATTAATTAAACCCAATAGGATTCTTTTTCTTCCAATAAGGATTAATAATATATTAGCTGGGATCATATACAAGTTACTGTTCTATTATTACACAAAAAGGAAATCATAATTTTACAATTTTTAATTAGTTAATTAAAATGGAGTCTATGGGAGATGACTGTCATGCAGTTTGTATTTTTCTTGACAACGGGTTTCTGGATAATGGCTTCTATACCTGTATATTTATTCATGGGCTTACCTACAGAGGAAACAGACCCTGTGGTTGTAGGGTGGCCCAGGAGGTTAGAGGGCCCATTGAGGCCCTAATTAATGAGCAATTTAAATATATCTTGACTGAATTTTAGGGCCGCAAGTTAAATTTGCTGTGGGGCCCAGTAACGTCTAGTTCATGGATACAATCCTGGTGTTTTCTGTGTTTGTCTATATATATTGATTGAGATCTTTTAGAAAACTCATACTATTTCTAATAAAGGGATATTGTATGGTGACAGCAGTTTAATAATATTTTCCTGCTTCAACCTGTATGAAGAACTGATTTAGAGGCAGGCGGGTGGCATGTTATTCAACTCATGTAAACAATGTAGACAGAGTGCTAAACTGAGTTATATGATATAACCATTGCAATTCCAATGAAACAGAGATATCAGTCATATTGCTTTGTCATTAGCAACACACTAGCAAGGGAGAATATTTGATTAAATATATGTGCCTGGGGAAGATTAAATGAAGATTAAACTGATTTAATAATAAATACAAGTAACATTCAACAAAAGACAAGTCTTTGCACTAAGGGGCTGATTTATTAGAAATCAAGCTGGTGTTTTATTTTTTTTTTAATTCAAGAAAAGTGTAGAAAACCATAGATATGGAAAAATGCACAAGTATTTTCTGAAACCTTCAACAGAAAAGTTGTCAGAAAAAAACTCAGCAAATAAAAGCTGGGGGGTTGTATAACAGTTATGGGAATATTCTCTAACACTCTAATTAATTCTTCACCTTTTGTACCGGTACTTGTCATGTATGTAACTCTGTATGTTCTATGTATGTAATTCATGGGATTTCTTTGTATAAACACATTTATTTTAATGGCTGCGCAATATGTTGGCACTCTAAAAATACAAAATGTAAAAAAGAAAGGGTTGTGGGAGCACTCCATAGCTAAAAAATGTACTAATATACAATGGAAGTGCTACTCATCTGGCCAAATTAACTATACACATAGGGGAAAAAGAGGAGAGATTGATCAATGCACATTCCCTGGTCCCCTGTCATATAAGTAATCTATGCAGTTGCATGTGTACAAAGACAGGGTTTTTTTAGTTACAAAATTATGATTATGAGAAACTGCCCGGACCAACACCCATTTCCAAAGGCATTGTTACACCATTTAAAGGGACGGATGTGGGGGTGCTACAACCACATGGAAGCCTGGCCTGCAGAATAGCTGCTAAACTTCTGAACAGAATAAATCTACTACAATACAAAATGCAAAAAAAAAGGTTGTGGGAGCACTCCATTGCTAAAAATGGTATGACAGGGGACCAGGGAATGTGCATTGATCAAACTCTCTTCTTTTTCCCCTAACTCTAAAAATACATCTTAATAATAATAATAATAATAATAATAATAATAATAATAATAATAATGTTGATGATGACTTTTTTTATGACTTATTTTCCTGTTTCATTGAAAGATTCGGGAATTTCAGCCTCATTGAAAATTAATTGAACAATGTATTTCCTGCTGGCATGCAACTTTTTTATTTATATAGATTGTGGTCCAAAAACCATATGATTTACAGAAGAAATACTAGATTACAAGTAAAGAAGACCCTTGTCATGCAATGAAAGAAGCAGTCTGATGTATTCCTGGGAACAACACTGTCATGCTTACAGTTTAGATTAAATTCTTATAGAACATATGCTCTACATGAAACCATGAAGGCCACAGAGCTTGCTGTAAAAGGAGCACTGACTCATGGAGATCTCCTGTAAGTGTATCACTTTGCAACCTGCACCACAGAGCCTGCTGTTCACATGGAATTTCCAAAGAATGATGGTTTCATAGGAGCATAAACCCACTCATCTTTAATTTCAGCACATCTGGTTTGTTAGTTCCATGTAACCATCATGCTATGTAATTCATCCACCCAAGCCTATGATGCAATCCCTTAACCCACCACTGAGTACACAAGCTTATGTTTCATGTCAGCCAATCTGGGTAAAAGCGAAAGTCCCCAGGGTTGGTAATATTTGTGAATATGCTGAATCATTCTTAAAATGAGACAATATTTTTCTTCTTTTGCATATTGAGTAATTATCCTGTGAATTTGTGATTGACGGGTGCTTCCTGTAGGGAACCTGCATTTCCACTTTAGAGTGTCTTTGGATAGTATTTGGAGTAAAGACTCAACCAATAGCATCGTGGAAGCATTAAAGTGGTAGCCATGTTACCTGAGTGAGTTGACATTAGCATTAAGTCACACTTTTCCAACACTGCTTGCATACTTTAAGCTACAACTTCCAGTTTATAGACATTTTGTTTTGCATAAGATCCTCTGATTTAATAAGGAAGGCAAAGTGCACTGCTTGATGTAGAATATGGATATTAATCATAAGCAACTTGTTTAATTGTTTTGGGGGTATTAAGCATAAGGTCATCACATCATGGGGTTAAATCCAGCTAGAGAGCCTGCATTGATTTTCTTTACATTAAAGGGATTCTGTCATGGGAATTTTTTTGTTTTACAAAATGCATCAGTTAATAGTGCCGCTCCAGCAGAATTCTGCACTGAAATCCATTTCTCAAAAGAGCTAACAGATTTTTATTTCATTTTGAAATCTGACATGGGGCTAGAAATACTCCCAGCTTCCCCAAGTCATGTGGCTAGTGCTCTGATAAACTACAATCACTCTTTACTGCTGTACTGCAAGTTGGAGTGATATCACCCCCCCCCCAGCAGCCTAACAACAGAACAATGGGAAGATAACCAGATAACAGCTCCCTAACACAAGATAACAGGGTTATCTTCAGTTACATTGAGAAGGAAAAACAACAGCCTGCCAGAAAGCAGTTCCATATTAATGTGCTGACACAAGTCACATGACCGGGGCAGCTGGGAAATTGACAATATGTCTAGCCCCATGTCAGATTTCAAAACTGAATATTAAAAAATCAGTTTGCTCTTTTGAGAAATGGATTTCAGTGCAGAAGTCTGCTGGAGTAGCACTATTAACTGATGTGTTTTAAAAAAAAAAAAATCCCATGACAGAATCCCTTTAATGTAAAGAAAATCAATGCAGGCTCTCTAGCTGGATTTAACCCCATGATGTGATGACCTTATGCTTAATACCCCCAAAACAATTAAACAAGTTGCTTATGATTAATATCCATATTCTACATCAGTAGAACACTAAACAGTGCAACGCATATCTTCCTGTAACTGAGATCTTCATATCTTACGTCTGCTGAAAAAAATGTAAACATTAAATAGACCCAATAGGATTCATGCAGCTTAGTTACCATCAAGAACAAATGTACAAGACTTGTTTTGGATCTCAATACCTTAAAGGAGGCCATACATAGAGACATATCTCTCCCCGATAGTGGTCTGATCCGATCGTGAACCCTAGAGTCCATCGATCGGATTATAAAGACAGGTATACAGGCGGTCGGATAGCAGGACCACATCATGGTGCACAATCCGACAGATTTTTACCCCTGTTCAAACGACATCTGGCCGACTCTTGAATGGCTTTGACTATTCAGAATTCAAAATTGAGAAAGTCAGATGACTAGCGTAACGTCATCAAGAAAAATTAAATCCAACTGGTCCAGTTAATTTGACTCATTGCTATAGATATACCATGACCTGGATGAATGAGAACCTCCACAGACATACTAGCAGGCCCTGAGTCTCTAAGATGGGAGGTGTAGTTAATCATTAGTTGATACTAAGCCATTAAAAAAACATTTAGGAGCAGATTTACTAAATTCACATGAAGGATTCGAATTGCGATCGAATTTTCAAAAAGATTCAAATTAGAATTTTCAAATGTTTTTGAAGACCACTTCGACCAGTGAATTTTGAAATTTGATCGAATTGAATGATTTGAATAAAAATCTATTAGAATATTTGACTATTCGACAGGCAAAGTACTTCCCCTTTAAATTTTTATTTCGACTGCCTAGTTCGGCAGATTAAAGCTACCAAATTGGGTTTAGTTATTTTTGATCGAATAAAAATAATTGATTGAATGGTTAAAATCATTTGAATTGATCGATTCGAACGATTTTATCGATCAATCGAATATTTGCTATTTGATCGTTCGACCAATTCAATTGCTGTAAAATCCTTCGAATTTTATTCCCCAGCTATTCACATGGTCGAATTCAAGGGTTTTTTTAACCCTCGAATTCGACCAATAGTAAATCTGCCCCGTAGTATCATGTAGGAAGTTATATGTAAAAACAATTTACAGTTGGTCTTCATTTTCTATGAAGCAATTCTCCCAGATTGGAATTGATTTACAAAGGCATGGGAAAATGAAGCAAAGAGAAAAAAAATATCTGTCACATATACAGTTAGTCAATTTATAACATTATAAAAGTTCATCTAAGACTTAACTGCACCTTTAAAATGAAGCAAATTCATTTGGATACATTTGAAACCCATTATTAGGTGTGTGTGATGTAGTGATGTATATTCATAATTTTACTAGACACATCAATTTGGCTGTTTTTAAACATACTCTCAAAATTATAATTCTATCATTTGCCATCTTTGCATTGGAAGGAATTCAGTTATAATGAGCATCTAAGGCAGGGCTGTCCAACTAAGGTCCATGGGCCACATGTGGCCCTCCAACAGATTTCATGGCCCCCAGTCTGCTCTATGGTTCCAATGACTTCATTATATGACATCTTCATTTTAATATAATCTGTCCATCGCACATGCTGTAGGAGAATTCTTGGCGAAAATTCTAAAAAAAACGAGTCGTGCATCGTTTTTGATGCGGCGCGACGAAAACGACACAACGTGTCAAAAATGGCCCGTGACTCGTTTCGCGAATTTTTTCGCCAATTCTTCAGCGAAGCGAAACTGGGTAGATTCCCCCATCACTGGTAATAAGTTGGACATCACTGATCTAACTCTTGTTCAGTGGAAAAACAATGGTAAACTTCAAGATTGTTTTTCCCAAGAGAAAAAAAAAGATTTTGCACGCCTCAGCAATTCTATATTTAAATAATCTTATTATTTTTCCCAACAACTCTCTCAAACCTCATCCAATGTGTCCTGTGCTTGTTGAGACTGCTCTTTTACCTTGTGTTCAGTTTAATCTTTATATACTCTGGCAATGCCTTTGTACTTTTTCTGAGCTTCCTGTCATTAACATAAGCCTATATACTTACCTTAATGACAGTTTCACTACATTTGCCTTTTCTAAACCATATCTTAGAACATCTTCTAAACTCCCATATACAGTAAAATCCTTCTGTCTTACCATGTATTAGTGGCATAGGTTTAAAATGCTACCTCCTCCCCCTGCCATGGAAAATATACTACCCTTTGTTTGCTATAGATAATGAGAGCAGTAGATCTGCAGGAAATGAAGAGCCACAGACTAGCTGGTCCTAACATCAACAAATGAAAGTGTATTAAGTCAATTAAAATATAATACACTGTTGGCATGTACTAGTAAAACTGATTTGTTTGCTTCAGCAACTCAACTATAGTATATAAACAAGCTGCTGGGTAGCTATAGTAGTTTGTCTGAAGCAAACACCCCAGTGTTATCAGTGTAGCACAACACTACAGTACATAATTTATTCATTATTTAAAACACTTTCATTTTTTAATGTGTGTGCATATCCTTTTGTCCTAGTTTAACCGAGGCTTTTTTCCCTGTAAAAGTACTGTAGCATACACTGTATCTATATTTGTTTTTCACTCTCAACAATTCCCATCTTTCATTTAAACTGTAACAGGATATTCTGTGCTTCTCAAAATAGTTCTGTGCTGCTTATAGGCACTGGGCTTTGTGGTCCACTATAAACTGCTGCGGTCTGCAAGAACCCACAATTATTCGCTTGCATGCCAGGCAAAGTTAGCAAAAAAAATTTTTTTTTTCTCTAGGAGCAAATATTATCTTCTGCTCTGGCCATTAGTGTGCACAGAAGATACAATAAATATTAGTTAAAGTTAAGGGAACTGAAATGAACTCAGTATCAGAATTAAACTTCTTGGAAACATGTAGATTATATGTAGACAACTTGATTTCCTTGTATCTCTCAGTAACCATGTGAAGTATGAAAGCCTATGCAGACAGAATCAGATGGAGGTTGCAGAGTGTCTACTTCCCTCAGTAAGAGTATCAGTGAATCACTCTTTGATTCACCCCTCTCTTCCAAAGTTTGCACATGGAAGAAGCTTTTGAGCGTGTACTGATCATTGAGAGGAGAGGGCGGTTGAAATGATCAAGGGTTAGATTATGTTAAAAAGATGTCTAAGGAGCACTGAGTAAGCAGGGATTCATATAAACTCTTGGAAGGCCACATCTGGCCTGCTGCCTCCAGTTGGACAGCCCTAAACTAGTGGATAATTATAAAAATTGTAATGATTATTTGGAAGAATTAAGAGACTGCTATGTGATTAGAAACTGTCTTCTAATCCCATGATAAAAGAAGACAGATGCATTACAATAATGATGGTATTATAACTTGTTGCCTTCCACCGCTACTTGCCTGCAATGCACCAATATTAATGCAAACTGTTCTGTTTTGGTTATACCAAAGATTGTGTGTTGCTATGGTGTCTCTTCTGGCTTACTACATTAATAATGATATTACCATCCAAGTCACCTGGCACCATGGTTCCCTTATGTCATTGTGTGCACTTGCACTTAATTCATTAAAGCTGGCTAGGTGGACACATTGGTGTTGCCCAAAGAATGCAAACAAGCATGTTTGGATGAAAGCATCTAAAGTAGTCATCTATGTATGCTCAACTTTGCATCCAGGCTAGTCTTTTGCACCTTTTGCTGTTTGTGTTGTACATCATTTCTCACATCTCAATATTTTTCATTACTATTGCAATTGCCTGTCAGCTTAAAATGACAATATTCAGCCACTAGATCTACACTGACTCAGGATAGTATTTTACACAACAATAATGTACCATCAATCATGTGAATCACTACTGCAATCTATCTGGCTCTTTAATCGGCCACTTGTTGACTTGTGTGATATAGTTCAGAGACAACTAATGTAAATGTAAAATCCACTGCAGGGGTTCTTTTTAGCCAGTGTTGTAAATTGTACATTCCAAGATGTTAGAAGGTTTAATTTTCATATGCTTGATTAAAGGGGTTGCTCGCTTTTAAATAACATTTTAGTATGATATGGAGACTGCTATGCTGAGTTATGCTGCTATTATCAGTTTGTACTCACTCTGTATTATTTGGGTTTTTAAATAATTTTTTTTGGGAACAATATAGTTTGGCATTTCAGCTACTATCTGGTTGCTAGAGTCCAAATGATCCTAGCCAGAATAATCGTTTTATGGATGCCAGGGGTAGTGAAAGCTAGACAGAGGCAGAAGAAGAAAGTAAATATATGATAAAAAGATAAATTAAAAATGAAGAGCATCGACATGCTCTGAATGCCCAATTTCCTAATGCACCTCTACTGGAAACACCAGCCTTGGAGACTTTGCTCAAGGTACCTGAAAGGAAGAAGCGATTGTCTAATGTATATAATATGTTAAATGCCCAAAGAGGTAATCCGTATGAAAAATGTTATAATAAATGGGCCCAAGATATCCCTAACTTGGAGTTGGATGATTGGGATGATATCACAGCGACCTTTGACTCCACGGTGATTAGTAGTGGGGATAAGCTCATACAGTATAAAATGATCCATAGATTGTATTATACCCCGGTACTGTTGTTTCACATGAGACTGATCCCAGATAATCTGTGTTACAAGTGTGGTCTGGAGCCAGGTACCTTCATGCATGCTTTTTGGTCCTGTACGGTTATCAATACTTACTGGAAGAACCTGGCCACATACCTACAAGCTTACCTGGATTTTCCTCCTGTTCTGGTGCCGGAAATTTATCTGCTAGGTCATTTAGACCATATAATACCGCAACAAGCTACACGACAATTGTTTCGTTTATTACTTTTTTATGCACGGAAAGTCATTGCACTAAAGTGGAAGCTCCGAGACCCCCCTACGGTACCGCTGTGGAAAAAATTGGTTAATGAGGCTCTTCCTATGTACAGGCTGACCTACCTGAGTAGGGGTTGCCCAGAGAAATTTGCTAAAATTTGGGACCCTTGGACCTCATGTCATGACAGCAACACAGACATGGACTAACTCTTTAAGCATAAGATATCTCCTGGTCTGCCCAGCGGGTGGCCCAACCACCAAATTCCCCCTCCCCACCCCCTTTATTCTTTATTTTATTTTATTTTATTGTCCTCTTTAACATGTATAATTTGTGTTTTTGTTAAATGCAAAAATAAAAGCTTTAAAAAAAAAAAAAAAAAAATGAAGAGCAATTAAAAGATTGCAGCATATGACAAAGAAGGTTTTGTCTGAGAATTTTCTCAGGAGTTTAGTTAAATCAGTCTTAAAGGCCTTGTTTACTAAATGAGAGGCAAGGAGCAAACTGCAAAAAAAAATGTGAGGTCTCTTTTTTTGCCCACAATGCACCTTGCTCCATATTATTTAGACTGTGATTGTAAAGGTACTTAGTATCACATGCTCCCCCTGAGCATTCAGTTGGTATTTTGGATTGTGTTTGTGAACTATTTGCTTAAAAGTTTGACCTGCTACCAAATGAAAAATTGCTTCTGGTATTATTGTATCCCATTGTTTCAAGCACACATTCATATCTTGTCTTCTGATAGTTATAAATTATTTTTCTTTTCTGGTGACAGTATGTTCTTGCAAAATTCATATTAGAAACGTTTAATTCAATGTACCAGAACAGTTTCACCTTTTTAAATAATTCATAAAGTATTTCACAATAGCCGACCATGCCACCGTTCCCACAGGGTTTCACTGGCTGCTCATATAATTTGTTTTACTTAACTTAATTATGCTAAAAATTATCAAACATTTGCCTAGAACATATCAACTGAAGCACATAAATTCTCTTGGTATTTTCTGTCCAGCCAAGTGCTGTAAGAACCACAATATGAGGAAAAAATATTTTTTCAACTTACACAAGAAGAAATTAAAGAAGCCAAAGTGCAAATGACATGCATTTTAAGCCTGTGGTCATCTAAAAATATAAAATCTTCAAGGTTGAGCTGTTCATCTTATTTGGTGATGTGGGCAGACAGACTTATGCATCTAGTGGTTATGTTCTTTCTAGTTTCAATGCACAAAGCCCTTCATGTTGCCATAGGACAACATTACTATTTGGGAAGTACATTAATGTTATATTCTAAAAATACTGAACAGGTATGGAACCTATTATCCAGAATGCTCGGGACCTGGGGTGTTCTGGATAATGGTTCTTTCTGTGATTTCGATCTCTATATCTTAAGTCTACTAAATCATTTAAACATTAAATAACCAAATAGGCTGGTTTTGGCTCCAACAATGTTTCATAATATCTCAGTTTGGATCAAGTACAGGGTACTGATTTATTATTACAAAGAAAACAATTTTCTTTTTAACGGATATGTAGTCCAACCACAAAAATGTAATCAATGAAAATCTTTAGATACCTTCCACGCTGGTTGCTAAAATGGGAAACAGTAAGGCTGCAGTATAGCTCCTCTTAATCACTTAGAAACCCTTCTACTCCTCTAACCCAATTGGCCTCCTCCCTCATGAATTTACTTTGGCTGTTGGCTAAAGAGCATGCTCAGTTCTTATCAGCGAAGATCACTAAACACATCCTCCAGTCTAACAGTCAATGAAGAGATAGCATTGCTATCCGATGATGTGTCAGGGAAAATGGTGGCCTGGTGAAAGCTGTGATTTGTTTAGGAAAATGTTATGGCACTGGCAAATGGAGGGGGTAAATGTAGTTCAAATGATGTGGCTTGGGTGGGGAAGATATGCCCAACTTATATACATGGTAGGAAAATGTAGGCTTTACATGTCCTTTAAAAACTTGAGTTATTTGATTAAAATGGAGTATATGGGAGCCAGCCTTCATGTAATTTGGAGATTTCTGGATAATGGGGTTCCAGACAATGGATCTTATATGATAAAGTGTCTGCTGAAACAATGATAAGCTTTACACTGCTTGGGAAAAAACAAGTTGAGAAGTAGTATGTGCCACAGAGAGAAGATAGATTATGATTTAGAGAATAGAGAAACAAAACACACAGAAATAAAGGCCAGCTGGTGGAGAGGACAACATTATAAAGGGTGGGGGTTCTATAGGGACAGAGATTTATAAGATGACAAAATCCTGATCAATACATTCCAGATGTATACAAAAAATTGCATAAATAATTCAAATTTGCATAAATAATCCATGTAGAGGAGCAACAGAGACCTCCACCTATCTGCTTAACTGTTGGAAAACAAATATGAAAGATCATTGTTGCAGGCCAGCGAAATTGATGAAGAATTAACTGTAGATAAAAAGTATGTTACCAATTTTAAGATGTTGTTTTGTGATGTTCTTTAGAAATCTGGGAAATATATTTGATGCCAGAAAAAAAAAGTGAAGTCTTGTACTGAAAATGGTAAACTGAGGATTTTATGGAAGTGATGACCTATTGATTGGAGGCCTATACCCTGGTTCATTCTTGATTCTAAACCTGTTTGAATCAACCAGCATATGATAACATAAGGAGGGCAAAATGTGATGCATATATGTGCCTGGGTGTACAATGTAGTTGAAGATACATTTTGAGGCGATATATGTTTCTACAAGTTTAGAAGGTTTTAGCCTCCAGTGTTGTGCTGTGTATACATTGTCTATATGCTCCCAAGCAAAATGTCAATATCTGGAAAGGCGTTGTCATGTCAGGGTGTTGGAAGAAGTAATTTTCTATTATGGTTAGTGATGGGCGAAACGTCAGCGAAAATTCACCTAGCGAAAATTTGCTGAAAAAAAAGTCGCGCATCATTTTTGATGCAACGCGACGCGCGTCAAAAACTTTCCGCGCGTCAAAAACGTTCCGCGACTCGTTTTTTCGCCAATTCGCAAATTTCGCTGGAAATTCACAAATTTTTTGGCGAAACGGGGTAGATTCACCCATCACTAATTATGGTAAAAGAGTAGTATTACAGCAAAAATCACTAAAGGTAAGTTTTTCCTAGGGTTCTCATTCTTATCCAGAAGTCAATATATTTGGGGCCATAATTTGTTTTCACTGAAAAGTTTCAGATGCAAAGCGGAACTTCAAGGGTCACTCACCAGCCAGTACAAGTGGTACAATGAGGACTGTTGTATTTTTTTATGATTTTTAAGGTCCTAGGATGGCTGTACCCCCTGATGACTGCTTTGATCTCTGTACCCCCTGATGACTGCTTAGGTCTCAAGAAGATCATGCCTACACTGGGTGCTTGTAACATTCCAGTCATGCTTGGAAGGTCAGGACATCTTTAGTATAATGAACATGTTTAGTATAATGGCCTATTAGTGCTCCATGGTTCTACTGTGATGGCTGCACAACTCAAGAAGGCAACTGTATGCAATACACTTGTTTATGTAAAACCACTCACCTTTCCAGCACAATGAAATTGCAGTCTTGAAACTGGTGTCTACGCTGCAAGGAAAAAACAAGTTTTTAGTTGCTTTAAGATAAAGATTTTTTTAAAGGATAAAATACCGGTAATGTTTAACATGTCGGAATTTGTTTGGAACAGAAATTAAAAGATGGAGAAAAGGAATATTATATTGCAATTGAAGATATGCATGACTGAAAAGGAAAATAGCAAAAACAAAACAGCTTTCCTTAAAGTATAAATGACGTGTCCTTGGAAACCATGTACAGTAAAAAGCTGGAGAGCAACACAAGCATGAATAAAGTTCTTGGAGATGCCAATTATGGGCTCTGATTCTTCATACAGTATTAGCCCCTATGTGGAATGGCAGACTACAGGAGGCTTTGTTTGGCAATACACACAGTATAGTTCCTCTTGATGAAACAAACCCCAGACAAAGTGAATTTAGTGGGGTCATTTCAGGTTAAACATGGCCTTTTAGCTAGTACAGGTATGGGATCCATAATCTGGGAACCCATTATCCAGAAAGTCCAGAATTACTGCATGGTGGCTTCTATATATTCTTCTTCATGTTATCAAAATAATTAAAATTTTTATAAATGATTTCCATTTTCTCTGTAATGATAAACCAGTAGATGATCCCAACTAAGATATCATTAATCCTTATTGGAAGCAAAACCAGCCTATTGTGTTTATTTTTCATTAAGCTCCCAGGTCCCGAGCATTCTGGATAATGGACCCTATACCTGTACTTGGGTTTTAGGAGGGCCAAAGGTTGCCCATAGCTGCTTTAAGGAGTTGGTCAGATGCAAAAGAGACAAAAATTTAGGCCATAGAAAGCATCTGTAAACAAACAAGGCCTCACTTGTATGTGTTCTGAAAATGACCTGACCTATAATCAAGGTGACTCTTATGTTAACATTTTTGTTACATATTGTTACATTGCTAAGACAGGCTGGAAGAGCAAGGGTTGACGTGAACCCACCATGATTGAAAGACTAGAGTCAAATTATTTTACATTTTGAGAAGAAAAAGACAAGTTTGAGCTTGTTTCAGAATTTTCCCTGGAATAATATTTCATCCATCATTTATTAAACTTCTTGAAATGAAGTCGAATTAGTTGTAGAATGACAAACAGTGCCAGTTATATGGCTAATTGAAACATGCTGCTACAGTAAGTGAAGCATTTGTGCAAAATATGTAAATGTTAATAAGACCTATTCAATCAATATGGCCTCTGTGGGTTTGTGGTTAGCACTGCTGCTTTGTAGAGACTGGGTCTTTAGTTAAAGGGCACCTGTCACCTCAAAAAGCCTCCCCCACTAGCGGTGCTTAAAGCCACCACTCTGGTTGGGGAAATCAATATTTTTTTTATTGCCTCTGGTGGGGAAACTTTTAGGGTGACAGGTGCTCTTTAACTGTTAATTAGCTATGCAAGAAACTGATTAAAAATACATCCATTTGTAATTATCTTGCTGCATTTCAAACTCTCATCCTGTATATTTATAAAGTGGAACCCACTCCCCTCCAGCAGTAATATGGGCAGCCAAACCCTTGCAAGTCTCCTACACCATGTCCTTCTCCATTAGCTTCAGTCTGAATTTCTTGTTTTCATGTTATAACAACAGTTGCATTATGATGTGAGCACATCTCTGCTGACTCTGAAAGCTGTAGCTTATGTTATTGATGAATGGGTGAATATATAGTAGCTAACCTGGTTGCTGCTCTGTAAATAGATTAAGCAGACAATAATACTGGCACATGGAATTTAGCGAGCGCATCATAAATCACAATCGCATTTGTAACTGGAAGGATAGGTCATAAATTATATGACACTGCACTCTCCTAGGATCAGTGCCCATAACACCTCTTTCTTTTTGTTATGTTTCTCATTTAAACTTTTCTTTAGGTTGCAAATAAGACACCCTGTTACATTGTGGATATTTGTATTTTCAGAAAAGCTAAAGTATATATTTATAAGTGGATGGACCAGTATGGTTTAAATGATAAGAATAATATTAGTAATAACAGATGAGTAAAACATTAAGACACTTCTGCAAACATTTTCATTATTTAAGTTACAAATGCAACTATTATAAGTTTATGAACGAAGCACTTTATATGAATTGTTATCACGCTTGTTATCATAAAGTGCTGCATATCTTGCTGTGTAAATAAGTTAATGATACCCCAGTTTATTACAGTAAGCTTTTTTTTTGCTGTATTGGCCTTCACCTCCTGCTTTCAGGCACATGAAGTGCACCTTAGGGGTTACCTCTTCTCTAATCCTGAGGCTTTTCTCCACCTCAGGTCCTTACTAAGGCCTCCTGCCTTTCCAGCAGCATCCCCTTTAAAAACACTAGAGACACCTTGACCAATTCCAAAACTACCAGGGAACCTCTACTCTTGTAAAGGAAAACAGCCCCCCTCCCATCCAACAAATTAACCCTTCTGGGGTTAAACCACTTAAAGTAAATCACTTAAAGTAAATATTTATGAAATGATTACCCTCCTACAGGTGCAGATGCACCCCCCAAAGAGAATTTAACTGGGGGGGGGGCAGGGAGCTCAGCCTGATGAATTGGCTGAAGGCTGAGAATTGGGGAGAATGGGCATCACTGTTCTAGATACCTACATCTGATTGCCCATCTAAAAGTCAGGGTGAGATTTTGTTTAAAATATATTGTTCTAAATATTCTTGGAGCTATGGCTGGATGATACACTATTATACTATATGCAATATATTCATTGATGAGTTTTTCTATAAGCTACACTAATAAGCTTAGAACTTAGAACTAAGCTACAATAAGGTTAGAACTTCAGGGGGGCTTGAACTGAAAAAGTTCAACAACCACAGATCTAATAATCCTTTGTAGAAGGGTACATTGTTGGACACTCTAACTTCATTACGGAGCTTCATTTTTATCAGGTTATTCATTGATGCTTTATTTTGAGGGAGGAGTCTCCCATTCAGCTTCATTGTGGATAAAATGAATTTCTGAGACTAAAGAAATTAGAGATGACATCACAGTGCCTGGATTTTTGTGAAGTTGTGTGGCAGGCTATGAAGCCTTTTACATTATGGTATGAGACAAGTAAATACCTTCTGATTTCAGAAGGCTTCACTTGGCATGCAATTGCTCGTGAAGGGCTTTTTGTCTCCTTTCAGTCCTTCTCACCCTAACCAGGTTCAGTTTTCCTTTTCGCACATTCTATCTACAAATTCTGTCTAGAACCCTGATCCCTAGACTTCTGGTAACCCAAATTCACAGCATCTGTCTATTTAACTGCTCCAAACATCTACTCTACAACATGTCACTCACTACTTTGACCGCATGGCAACCACATGCTCATTTCTCTCTTTTAAACGTTGCTAATAAATGTCCTTTTAGTAATGAATAATACACTGCATATCTATGCTTACTTAGGAGATATAAAGCTGAAAAGAATACATTAGTTAATGTTTGTAATGGGCAGGATAAAATAGATCTGTTATCAGTATCTGTACAATGTAATGCTGAATATATTGGTTTGCTGTAATTATATTGACGGGAAATAAATCAGTCATTAGCCTAATATATATATTATCCCTATACATATCAAAAAATTATTGATTATTCAGTCATTGTTGTTTTAGCAGAATACACACAGCAAAGAATATTTAATATAAAAACCAATATATATAGATAATGGAATATGCAGTCAACATCCTGTGCTGGTTTCTAGCATACACATTTAACTGACTGTTCAATATTTCTAGTCTTTTGGAGGCAGAAGTCTAAGAAACACACTGTGGGTTAGTCATTTGGAGAACTGTGGGCGCTAGTCAGTGTTTTTGAAGACTCAGTAGTTAAATAATAAATAGTTTTTCCCATAGACCCAATCCTTACAGTAATCCTAATTCACAACAGATTCTATTTTTAGCAAAACATTCATAAAGAACAGAGTGCTACAACATGAAAGGTAATCCTCTTATAAATAATTCAGCCCTTTGGGTACCCTGTCAGCGGGCATTTCTATATTGTGCTACTTGTCAGACTTTATCAAACACCTGCAAGATTAGAGTGTTTATCTGAGAAGACTATACCATTACAGCAATTCACCAACAACTGTGACAGCCTCAGAAAACATCTTTAACAGCCAGCACAGTGATAATGATGTGACATCTATCATATCTTTTGCATTGCAGGCTGGATGCTTTATCCAAAATAATATCAAGTGCACCAAATTGCACAGCCTCTTGCTTTGAGTATAAAAGAGAGAAGGAGCAGACAAACCGGTACTAGATGGTGAAATATACTGGAGAGCAAGAACCCCTATTAATTGAACTAATAAATGGTGCATAAGCCCAATTATAGAAGTAATGGGTAACTCTACAGGTAAACTCCAAAGACACACGCATTCCACATTATTAGTTCTTTTTATTAGGATTACTAGGTAATGCCATATATTTTCTTCAATATAATATGTACACAAAATATTTAAAATACAAATGTTCATATAAATCAATGTCCAATCTTAAAAACCACCACCATATACTTTAAAATTATGTGTATATAATATATAAAGTCCTACCACGCAGTGTCATAATGTAAGGGGGCCTATCGGCTCCCAGCAGGAGTTGTCATGACCAAGGAGAAAGCTTTAGGGTTAAAGTCCAGGTTCAAGGTACCGGCAAGGGTTCAGGCAATATTGTTATCAAAGTCCAGGTAAAGGTCTCATCTCAGGGGTAGTTGAAGTCAGACAGCCACAGGATTAATAACCTCTGAAATGGGGAAAGGACCAAAAAACTTAGGACCCAGCTTGGGAGAAGGAATGTTCTTAGTGGACAACCAAACCTAGTCTCCGACCTTGTATGGAGGGGATGATCTTCGTCTACTATCAGCAAAAGACTTCTACACCAGAGCACTCTTTTCCAAATTCACTTTAGACGCGGCCCAAATAGCAGACATATGAGCTGTGTGATCATCTGTGGCAGGGATGTCAGATAAGATAAAATCTTGTGGAAAGGCTTGGGGGTGCTGTCCGTACACTGAGACCTTCCAGAAGAACTGGGGCATGCCTTATTATGAGCAAATTCCACCCACGGGAGGAGATCAGACCATTCATATTGACAGAGGGAGATATGATTTGTCAAGAATTGCTCTAATGCTTGATTCACCCACTCCGCTGCTCCCTTTGTTTGGGGATGGTAGGCAGAAGAGAACAGAAGACTGATACCCAAGTCTTTACATAAAGAACATCAGAACTTAGCTGTGAACGGAGATCCTCTATCAGATACTATCTCAGTCAGGAAGCCATGCAACCGAAAAATAAATTGGATGAAGAGCTGGGATAATGCTACTGCAGTGGGAAGTTTCCACAGTGGAATGAAGTGTGCCATCGTGCTAAAGCGATCAATCACTACCCAAATGACAGTGTTTCCCTTAGCGGGTGGAAGCTCCACAATAAAGTCCATTGCTACTGTAGGTGAGTCCATGGACAAGAGGGAATGGGTAGAGGCTGCAAAAGACCGCTGGGTCGAGTATGGCTAGCTTTGGAGGTGGCACAGATGGTACAAGCAGCAACAACCTCTTTAACGCTTTCTGAATAGTCATCCACCAGACTAACCATCGAAGTAGTTCAAGTATTTTCAGGACCAGGATGTCCAGCCTGCTTGGAGCAATGGGTCTGTTGTAAAATGGGCAGGTGAAGTTCAGAGGGTACGAATGCCATTCCAACAGGAGTATCAGAAGGAGCGGAAGATTGACCAGCCAGGATTGGCTTGGCAAATGAGGAAAGAGGGAGGCAATGATTCTGGCTGGCAGAATTACAGGATCTTGTCTTTCAGGGAGACGATCCACTAGAGTGAAATTACGGGATAGGGCATCCGCTTTCTGATTCTTGGAGCAAGGACAATAGGTCAAAATAAAGTTAAAGTGGGAAAAGAAGAGAGCCCACCTTGCTTTTCGGGGGTTCAGTCTTTTAAGGGTTTGAATAAATTCAAGGTTTTTGTGGTCCATGTAAATAGTGACCGGAATGGAAGACCCTTCTAGGAGGTGGCGCCACTCTTCAAGAGCTAACTTACAAGCCAAGAGATCACGATTCCCAACTTCATAATTCTGTTCCACTGGCGAGAATTTCTTGGAGAAGTATGCACAAGGGTGTAATTTCCCATGAGTAGGATATCTTTGGGAAAGGACAGCAACAGCACCCACCTTGGAGGCATCTACCTCAATGAAAAAGAGTAACATAGGATCAGGATGTCTCAGGACAGAGACAGAAGTAAAAGCATCCTTCAGTGACTGGAGGCCATGAATTAGGTTTACCCCCTTTCCGAATAAGAGAAAGGATAGGGGAAATGTGGGAGGAAAACCCCTTGATGAATTGTCGGTAGTAGTTTGCAAACCCGATAAATCTTTGTATAACCTTGGTGCTCAAAGGAAGGGGTCATTCCTGGATTGCAGAGAGTTTGGTGGGATCCTTCTGAGGAGTTGATATAGCCAAGGAAAGGAATCTTAGGCACCTTGAAGACAGATTTCTCAGTTTTGGCAAAGAAAGAGTTCTTCTGCAGACAAGAGAGTACCTCTTTTACCTGAGAAAGATGAATTTCCAAGTTCTTGGAGAAGATTAAAATGTCATCAAGGTACATGGCCACGTACTTTCCCAAGAGGTCCCATAAAATGTAATTTACAAACTCCTGGAAGATGGTGGGTTTGTTGCAGAGGCCAAAGAGCATAACGAGATATTTGTAGTGCCCATCTCGGGTTTTGAACAGTCTTCCATTCGTACCCTTCACAGATGCGGATGAGGTTGTACGATCTGCGTAGATCCAACGTAGTGAAGATCTTAGTCCCTCTCAATTGGTCAAATAGTTCAGTGATCAGGGGCAAAGGATATCGGTTTTTAACCATGATTTTAACAATAATCAATACAGGCAAGAGTTCAGGCAATATTGTGTCCAAAGTCCAGACAAAGGTCCAAAGGCAGACACAAACATTAATCAGCATCCAGGAATGCTAAAAAACAGAAGCAATACTTGGGAAGTGATATGGTGTTCTGGGCGTCCTTTTAATTTCAATTATGGTGCCGAGACACAGCTTGCTGTGCGTCTGACGCGGCACACTGACGTCAGTCGACCGTCACATTGCATCTGCGCCATTACCCGGAGCACCATCCAGAGGGGTCCTGACATAATGATAGAGACCAGTCCGCACAATAATTGGGGGGGGGGCAGGGATAATCCCTGATTAGTACATAAATTAGACCTCTTTCCCTTGAACAAGAGACATATATTTACAGAAGGGTCCAGGATGCTAGTTACCCCCTGCACCTGTTTGAATTAGACCAGGAGACCCCCAGCCCTGGCCTTACCACCTGTTTAGAACAGGAGAGGCACATAGGCATCCCACCCCAGCCAATGTTCATTACCGACCTCATTTGAATTAAAGGGGAACTATCACAAAAATGAAAATTTAATATTTCATACTGAAATAAGAAACTTTCTAAATACAATCAATTAAATGTTCTGTATAGTGATGGGCGAATCTCCCCAGTTTCGCTTCGCCGAAAAATTTGCGGTGGTGTTTCACGAATTTATTCGCCAGCGACGAATCGCGGGAATTCGCCCCTGGCGAATAAATTCGGCCATCACTAGTTCTGTATCATTTCTGAAATCATCCCGTTTATCTTCACTATTCCTCTCTCACCATGTGTTTCTCTGCATTCTGTCTGCATGCAGAAGTTAAGTGTCAGATATTCATTGTCAGTTAGATTCAATATATCTTATGGGGGGGCTTCCTTTCCTAGCACTTGTATTAGAGCTCACTCAAATAGCTGTTTCCAGTACTTACAAAATAACTGCCTTTTGACAAATTCTGCATGTAGAGAGACAGGATCTCTGGTGATTTTTAGTGATGGGCGAATCTCCCGCGATTCGCTTCGCCTAGAGATTCGCGAATTTCTAGAGAAATTCGCGAATCGGCGAAAAATTTGCGAAACGAGTCGCGGGACGATTTTGTCGCGCATCGCGTCAACTTTGTCGCGCGCCGTTTTCGTCGCGTCGCGGCAAAAATGACGCGTGACTGACGCGCGACTCGTTTTCCGGCGAAATTTCGCTGGTGATTCGCGAATTTATTTGCCAGCGGCGAATCGCGGGAATTCGCCGCGAATTCGACCTATAAATTCGCCCATCACTAGTGATTTTAATAGAGTAAGCTCTAATACATCTTCTAGGCAAAAGGATATATTGGATATAGCTGTCAATGAATATCTGACACCCAACTCCTTAATGAAGTCAGAATGAAGAGAAACAGATGCTGAGAGAGGAATAGTAAAGGTAAACTTGATTATTTCAGAAATTATGCAGACTATTTGATTGTATTTATAAAGTTTCTTATTTCAGTATGAGGAAGCTTATATTAAATTTTAATTTTCTCAATAGTTCCCCTTTAAGCAATGCCTAAAAGCTATTAGCACTGGGAATTGGGCATTGGGAATAAGCAGAAACTTTCAAATTCCATTAAGATTTTGGATAACTATTTGCCTTCTTTTAGTTTTATCTCTATAATTGCCCACATTGCATCCCTGTCTATTTTAATATTTTCATCCTAAAGGCATTTTGTGAACATGAATAAACACTATTCAGTAAGTTGTGATATGTCAGGTTATAAATATACTCTAAATGGGTCATGTTACATAAATGTTCGCAGATGATTTAATCTAAAAAAAAGAGGAAGGTGTTGAAAAAATATTCTTAGCAGAAGCGACCATGGTAATATTCTCATATTTTACAACAGGGGGTACATTATTTATTATAATACAAGTTTCAGTGAGTAATGTGACAGAAAGTATACCACTAAGCACCATTTAAAAGTGATTACAAAAAACATTTATAAAGATGTTATTTGCAGAATATTGTATTGTATTATATACAGTCAAACAATTTATATACACTATATAGTGAATAAAGTAATTCCTCTTGTAAAATATAATGTACAGGTATGGAATGTTGTTAGGAAACCTGTTATCTAGAAAGCTCCCAATTATGGACAGGCCATCTCCCATAGAAAATATTTACCTTTTTACTGTAATGATAAAATAGTAAATTGTACTTTATCAAAACTAAGATATAAATAATCCTTATTGGAAGCAAAAGCAACCTATTGGGTTTATTAAAATTTTATATGATTTTCTAGTAGACTTAAAGGAGATCTAAACCCTAAAAATTAATAGCGCTAAAAATGCCATGTTTTATTTACTGAACTTATTGCACCAACCTAAAGTTTCAGCTTGTCAATAGCAGCAATGATCCAGGACTTCAAACTTGTCACAGGGGGTCACCATCTTGGAAAGTGTCTGTGACACTCACATGCTCAGTGGGCTCTGAGCAGCTGTTGAGTAGCTCAGCTTAGGGGTCATCACAAATTATCAAGCAGAAAATGTGACTGGCATGTAATATAGGTTGAATCTACAGAGCTGAGCATTACATTCTAATGCTAATTGCACTGGTTTCTGTGCTGTCATGTAATAATTTTCTGTATCAATTACTAATCAGCCTTATATTGTGACATTTCTATTCTATGTGTACTGTATATTGTGAGTGGGTCCCTAAGTTCAGTATGTGACTGTAGCACAGAGCATGTGAATCAGCAGAAAAGAAAATGGGAAGTTACTGGGGCATCTACTGGGGAGACACAGATGTTTACTGCTAAAGGGCTATGGATGCCTTGGGCTGTTACAGAAGCACAAAACATAATGTCCAACATTTCTAGCCTATGTCTTTAGTTTAACTTTCCTTGTCCTTTAATGTATGAATATCCAAATGACAGAAATATCCATTATCCAGAAAAACAATCCAGGTTCTGGATAACAGGTTCCATACCTGTATTTTAGTTCACTGAGGAGTTTCATGACCCTGAGGTTACTTCCAATATGCTCATATTTATTTATAACATTATTTATTTATAACAATGGGTACTTTATTTATAAAATACACAAGTTCTGTGCATCACATGACAGAAATGACATCACTAAGCACCGATTATAACTGATAACATCACTAAGCCCATTCCTAAGGATATAATTTACAGGATATTCAAGGTTCTTGTGTATTATATATACACAAAGGGTGCATACACGCTATATGGACATAAGTTATCAGACACCTGCTTCTCCAGTAGCTAATTCCAAAGTCAGTGGAAACACAACTTTTCAGATACTGTCCTTTCATCTGGTAGAGGGACTACAGCTGCTTTTGGTGCTCAAAACTTCAGTTGACCCAAGAATCACACACCTCCCATCTGTCCAATTAGATCACACACCCTTCCATAGTATTGTAGCTGTATTTAGAAGTGCACTGTGGAAAAGAACTAAATATGTACCCATGGGTGCTCAGTAGTGATGGGTGTTTAGCTTCGCCGAATTTTTCGCAGATTTCTAGAGAAATTTGCAAACTAGGAATAGGGGTTATGTTGCTGTTAATCCATATCAAATAATGAGAGGTTTACTTTTATTTTGAAGTAGACCTATAACAGCAGAATGACTATTTGTTTCTATAGCATAGCCGATCTGGAGAAATGTTGCCCCATTACAAGGAAATCAGTGTTGAATCTTGTTCCTCTTTATTTAAGTAATTTTTACATTCCCTAGAGATATTCCCCTCTGCTACAACATCAAGTTGCAGCATCTTGATTTATATTTAGTACAAATTAATTCTATATATTATACAGTGGTTGCCTGGAAAACATGCAGTTCATTTGCCATCTATGAATAACAAATCTTACAATCAATACTACTGTAAGTAATTCAAAAATGTGGTGAAAGTTGCATATTATTCATTAAAATCAAAGCAACATATCATTCAAATTTACCCAGTACCATTTATAAAGCTGTTCTCAAGGATGAAAAGATACATGAGACTCTTTCTCAACTGGGTCTTTGTTATAGTATTGGTGATATAGGTATGGCATCTGTTATCTAGAAAGCTCTGGATTAAGGAAGGCCATCTCCCAATGGTGTAGATTAATCAAAGAGTGAAGTTCCACCACTAGAGGGAAATTCCACTCCTCTCAATTCATTTCTATGGGATTTTGCAAGGCGTATTCATCAATGGGTGAAGTGAAAGTTCACCCTTTGATGAATACCCCTTTAAAAATCCCATAGAAATGAATTGAGAGCTGTGGAATTTCCAAAGACTTTATAGATTTTATCCAAATAATCAAGATTTTTCCTTTTACTCTTTAGTAAAATATTACCTTGTACTTGACTCAAACCAAGATAAAATTAATCCTGATTGGAAGCAGAATCCGCCTACTGGGCTTATTTTATATAATTAGATTTTTTGTAGTATGAAGATCCAAATTATAGATGTCTATTCTGTAAGTGTAAGACGTCTATACAGTAGCTCTAACCTGTTTAAAATCCCCAAAACAACGGCTACTGAAATGTGTACATTAAAATACATTATGGTTCAAGTTTTATACCAAGTAGGACAGCAAGGAGAAAAATTCTGGCTGCTTGTATGCCATTTGCCTGTTGTCTTTTGCAATATCTCTCCTAAGTCCTCTACAAATTTCACACAAACATTCTAAAATTCCTTTTACAAGATATAAAGGAGAAGGAAAGGTTAAAACTAAGTAAGCCTTTTCAGAAAAGTCCACCTAAATACACAAGTAAACCCTCAAAGTAATGCTGCTCTGTGTCCTCTGTCAAGAGAAACACTGCATTTTATTCCTTCTATTGTGTACACATGGGCTTCTGTATCAGACTTCCTGCCTTCAGCTTAAACCTCCTTGCCCTGGGCATGAGCATGCTCAGTTTGCTCCTCTCCCACTCCCTCCTCTGCTGTAATCTGAGCCCAGAGCTATAAGTTAGCAGGGAGAGACTCAGGCAGGAAGTGATGTCACACTAAGCTAATACTGCAGCTACTATCCGAAACTGTCAGCAGGGGCCTCCGGCTCCCACGAGGGGGGGTGAAGTCAGGATCAAGGAGGAAGTCCCTTTCCAGCGAGTCCAGGCAAAGTACAGTTCAGGGGAAATCCAATAGCGAAGTCAGGTCCAGGCAGAGGTTCAAATAGGCAGGCAGCAAGGTTTCAAAGGTCAGGAACAGGCACAGGATCAATATCAGGAGTATCAGTAGAAGCAGGCAAGGCTAAGAGACCCAGGAAAACAATAGCTAAGTTGAGCTATACTCGGGCATTGAACCTGGGTCTCCGGCGTCCTTTTAACTTTGAATTTGGCGCCAAGTGCGTGACGTCACCGCGCCGGCATTCCGCAACCACGTGGCGGCTATGGGTGCCGCCATCTTGGATCCGCCGCGGAGGAATCGAGACGCGCCGCCCGGCGCTCTCGGGAAGACTCCGGGCGGCGTTCGTGACAGAAACAAACAGAGAGCTTCTATCTAGAGCTTTTTACTCAGGTATGATAAAACATTCTACAATACATATAGCTTTCTAGCTTGCACTACTGGAAATAAAATGCCTCCGTAGCTTTCCTTCTCCTTTAAGTCCATCAACTCCTTTCTAAAGTGCAGGCCTAGTTTCTCTTCATTCTTTCTTCATGCAAAAGTTGGTTATCAGATAATCATTGACAGTTAGATCAAATATATCTTATGGGGGGCTTATTTTGCCTAGAAGATGTATTGAGCTCACGCTATTAAAATCATCAGACATCAGGTCTCTCTACATGTAGGATTTGTGCAAAAGGCAATTATTTTGTTAGATTTTGTTTGTACTGTAATCAGTTATTTGAGTGAGCTCTAATACATCTGCTAGGAAAGGAAGCCCCCCTATAAGATATATTGGATCTAACCGTCAATGATTATCTGACACCCAATTTCTGCATGAAGACAGAATGAAGAGAAACAGATGCTGAGAGAGGGATAGAAAAGATAAACTTGATTATTTCAGAAACAATGCAGAATATTTAATTGATTGTATGTAGAAAGTTTCTTATTTCAGTATGCTGATGCGTATATTTAAGGGAAACTGTCATGGCAAAACATGTTTTTGTTTTTTTTTTTTTTAAATGCATCAGTTAATAGTGCTGCTCCATTACACTTCTGCACTGAAATCCATTTCTCACAAGAGCAAACAGATTTTTTTATATTCCGTTTTGAAATCTGACATGGGACTAGACATTTTGTCAATTTCCCAGCTGCCCTTGCTCATGTGACTTGTGCCAGCACTTGAGGGAACTGCTTTCTTGCAGGCTGCTGTTTTCCTTCTCAATATAACCGAATGGAACGCAGTGGGACATGGGTTTTTACTATTGAGTGCTGTTCTTAGATCTACCAGGCAGCTGTTATCTTGTGTTAGGGAGCTGTTATCAGGTTACCTTCTCATTGTTCTGTGGTTAGGCTGCTGGGTGGGGGAAAGGGAGGCGTGATATCACTCCAACTTGCACTACAGCAGTAAAGAGTGATTGAAGTTTATCAGCGCACAAGTCACATGACTTGTGGCAGCTGGGAAATTGACAATATGTCTAGCCCCATGTCAGATTTCAAAATGAAATATAAAAAATCTGTTTGCTCTTTTGAGAGATGCATTTCAGTGCAGAATTGTTCTGGAAAAGCACTATTAATTGATGCATTTTGAAAAAAAAAATTTTTTTTCCCATGACAGGATCCCTTTTAGTTTTAATTAGAGATGCACCGAATCCAGGATTCGGTTCGGTATTCGTCCATTTTCAGCAGGATTCGGATTCGGCTGAATCCTTGTGCCTGGCCGAACCGAATCCAAAAAATCATGTGACTTTTGGTCACAAAACAAGGAAGTGAAAAAATTTTTGGCGTGGCAGGTTTTTCCCACAACCTTGTTAATTTGCATATGCAAATTTGGGTTTGGATTCTGTTTGGTATGCGGCCAAATCTTTCACAATGTATTTGGGGGTTCGGCCAAATCAAAAATAGTGGATTCGGTGCATCCCTAGTTTTAATTTTCGCAATAGCTCCCCTTTTATAAAGCACCATAAGTATTGCACTTTGCAGAATATGTGAGAGCCATTTGGACTGTGTTTATTGAATTTATAGCGATTATAGCACCAACTGTATGTATATTCAATTTTACAGCTAAATGTGTGGACTTAGTAATGGTTCTATTAGCCTCCACCTCTGGTGGGGGAAACAATTTTTGGGTGATAGGTGCACTTTAAAGGGATGGTTCACCTTCAAGTTAACTTTTAGTATGCTATAGAAATGCTAACTCTTAGTAACTTTTCAATTGGTGTTCATCATTTATTTTTTAAGTTTTTTAATTATTCTGACTCTTTCCAGCTTTCAAAAGGGGGGCACTGACCCTATCTATAAGAAAAAAAAACACTTGTTAAGGGCCTCTCTATTCATATCCCAGTCTCTTATTCAAATCAATGTATGGTTACTAGGATAATTTGGACCCTAGCAGCCAGATTGCTGGAACTGCAAACTGGAGAGCTGCTGCATAAAAATCTAAATAACTCAAAAACCACAAATAATAAAACATGAAAACCAATTGCAAATTGTCTCAGAATATCACTCTCTACATCATACTAAAAGTCAATTTAAAGGTGAACAACCCTTTTAAGGGTGAGATGGCTCTGTTTATGCAAATATGTCTATTTGCTTCATTTAAGTAAACTCATAAATGAGCCAGTATATAGCAATCATTGCATTACCATGATATATAGATAAATATATGCTTTAAGAGGTTGAAATATTTCTTGATACAAACTTTATTTAGATTTAACAGAAACCAGTTGCGTAAAACTATAATCATTTTAGCACAACATAAATATACAGTATTCCTAATTATAAATGGAGGTAAGTAACCTAGTTTAACATGTATCTACATATTTACAAGGCTAGTATGTTACAGAAGGATTTACATTAAATAACAGAATTGTAATACAAGAATAAAGGAAGAGACCCTTTGTGATATAGTTCAGGTCTTAAAACCATTAAATGAATAAAAGCTGTTATATGCACCATACACAATCTATTTTTATAGGAAAAAGAAATGCAGATTGAGCAATTTACATGCATTGGTTTGGCACATGGAGCATTCATTATGTCATGTTTAGAGCAAATAGAAAGGAAATAGACTCCTTTGTATTGATAGCTCATTCAGACTAGCATTTAAGCGGCAGTTGGTATTACTGTCAGTCAGATTGGACTGCATGGATCAATGCACTGCAATATGCGGCTATTGAATTTTAAAGGAAGTTCAGACTATGCAGTGACATGCAATATGACTTGGACTAAGCTGAAAGGCATCTACCCTGCAGTCAGTTCCTAACGAGCTGGCTTAAAACCAATCAATGAGTCCTAAGTGTTACACACACATACTATATTATATATATATATATATATATATATATATATATATATATATATATATATAGTGTCGGACTGGGATACCAAGGGCCCACCAGAAAACCTTAGACCATGGGCCCAACTTTCCAAACTATTATTTTTTTTAGATCTACTTACTATACTCTATTCTTCCATTATTAAGCCTATTTTTCCACATAAAGAAATGGGGAATGAACATGAAATTGTTAGAAGCAAGAGGGTCCACTGACACCTGGCCGGGAGTATTCCTGGTATCCCTGTGGGCCAGTCCAACACTGTATATATATACGTATATATATTTATATATATATATATATATATATATATATATATAAAAAAATATATATATATATATAAAAACATATATATATATATAAAAATACATATGAATATATATACCCGTCAAAAATATAAATTTTATATTTGTAATTGAACAACATTCTTTGCATATATTTTGTAACATGTCACTTTTTGTAACTACGTAGTAGATTTCAACCTTTTTTGGCAACGGAGAAATAATTATATCACATACATGCTATTACAATACTATTATACATCAGTGTTAACATTCTGGTTACATGGATTTTGTGCTGCAGACAAAGCTCTTTTGGGCAGGGCCCTCTTTAACACTTGAATGGATTATGAGATGCTTTTTATAAAGCTTTGCAGAAGTAGCAAGTAACAGCATGGCCAATTACTAGATTCATTTATCAGTTGGGAAGTATAAGGAAAAATGTTCAGAACCAGTTTAGTAGCAGTAACGCAGGGTAAGCTAAATGCACTACACTTAGGGGTCAAATTGAAAATTCGAATTTTAGAAATTTTTTTAGTCAAAACTCTCAAATTCAAACTGTGAATTATTCAAACTCGATTCGAATTTTAATTCAAATTATAGTATTTATCTACTCTGGCCCTTTAAGAACTCAAATTCGACTATTCACCACCTTAAACCTGCCAAATTGCTGTACAAGTCAATAACAAATTGAATTTGGGGTCAATTTGGTGATGTTTGCAGCCTTCCTGACATTTGAGTTTCGAGAAAAAACTCTAATCAAGTTTTTTTTTTATTCAGTTCTAGTTTATCAAATTAGATTCATCTGAGTTTTTGACTCTACTAAATTTTGATTGGTCAAATTTGGAGTTTATGGGAGTTAAATGTGCTTCTTAATCTTAGTAACTGTATATACTGTATATTGTATGATTTTTTCCTAGTCTGTATAAAAATGGCTCTATTTTAATACAGATGGATGTATATGTATATACAGACAAGACACATGTCAATCAAGTTCAATCTTAAAGTATATATATATATATATATATATATATATATATATATATATA
>CM044441.1:36416035-36535555 GCA_024363595.1 Xenopus borealis
TATATATATAAAATGAACAAACAAGCCACACTTCAAGGACTTCATTTTGAAAAATAAAGGTGAATTTTTTTTCTAAAGTCCTTGGAGTGCAGCTTGTTTGTTCATTGCATAATAATGGACTGACCAGCACCAAGGCAGCCTTAGATTGTTAAGAGAGCACCAGCTAAGCATATTGAATATATATATAGAACCTGCCTAACTACTAGCTGGATCCAGAGGAAGGCAACACCCCCTGAAACTACAGAATAAAACATTATTTTCATTAGTTGCATTAATATTAAATAGACGTAACAATACTGAAAAACTCAAGAGATTTACCCCTTCCAATTGGACAGAGATCATGTTTTCTGTAGGAAACACTTTTGAAGGTCACTTATATTGTCAAAAAAAGTCAAAAAATGAAGATAGTTCTATAGACCCAATCTACCTAAACAAATCTAAAAGAAGTTTAGAATAATGCATGTGAAAATAACTAGGATCATGTAAGACCTTGGGTGAATTTTGACTGCGTTTCCACAAACAGTTCTTTAGGTTCTGGCTAAACTTCAGCAAACAGAAGGTTAAACAGGACAGGCATCCAGCTGGCAAATTTAAGGAATTCAGATATCATTAGAATGTATGCTGTAAAGTTCCCATATTAATGTTTGTTCATTACTCTTTCACTATTATGTTGTATTCCCATGTGCTAGGTTTGGCAGTGTAGATAACATATGGTATCACACAAAAAAAAAGAGAAAAAATATAATTGTGGCTTTTAAGTAACAACCTAAACTTTCCATACAACATCATGCCTTACGGGACAAGCCTCAGGACTACTCAAGCTACAAGCATAAAATAAAAAAACAGAAGCATTAATCTCCTGCCACACTTAAGTAAAATAGGTTGGTCCTTACGATTCAAATTTCAACATTCAACTTTTACATAAAAACATATACATGTATATATATATGTAAAACAAAATCTGTCGCCGTTCATTTGGCGTGTGTGTGTAGAGACAGATCAGCTTTACATAATAAATAGGCCCGTAAATTCACAAAGTTGCAACAGAGGGGTGACTCCAAACTTCTTACACTCCTTGGTGTCTGTTTCAGTACCCCGTCCAAGGCACCAAATTTGTACTCACAACAACTAGTAGATGGAAACAGACGAGGACTGTTTCCATCTACTAGTTGTTGTGATAATAAATGGGCCCCCCATTTTCTAGGGATGGTCCCGGCAGTGTTTACATAATTTTAACCCTTTATGTGTATGGATCTTTTGATTTTGTCATTCCACTAGTAAACATGCAGTGGAGTATAAAAGCTAAAATGGAACCACTGAAGCACTAGATCATCAGTGTCGGCACAATGGTACATTGTTAAGATTCATTGTTGGATTCTAGGGCAGATGGCACTTGGAAGATAAAATATAACTGAATAACAATATCATGGAGCACAATTTGCTCAGTTATCCTGCAAGGGATAAAAATGTCCAAACTTATAATGTCTTACTATACCTTAAAAAAAAATCTAATATATTTTAAGTCAGTGCACTAAAATTTACTAAATATGATATTACATGGAATTTATATTATCTTAGTAACAAACCTACTGAATTCTTCTTGAGAACTACTTGTTCAAGTGGAATGGCATTTTAAGTCAGTAGGAAGTGCCTACCACTTCCTATTCCTGAACTACTGCAAAACCTTATGCTCAACACTTAACATTTACAATTCTACAGACATATATTAAATAGATCCTCTGCAAGCATGCTTCATACCTTTTTCATATGTTGCCCTGAAGTTATTGAATACAGGGACAGGTAGGCCATCACCCTTAGGCTCCATTTTAATCAACTTTTTAAAAATAATTTTTCTCTGTAATAAGTCAGAAGCTTGCACTTGATGACGATGACTAAGCTGCATGCATCTATATTGGCGGCAAAAAAAATCATACTGGGAATTTCAAATCCAAACAGAAGATCCCTTATTTTTGTTTGATGGATAAAAATATCCCTAGTCCTAGGACTTTGCTAATCCAGTCCTTTATTTTATTAAATGTACCCCTCTGTGATTTTACCCTGATTTTATCATTAGCAAATATTTTAAATGCATAATATAAATGGATTTGTCCCTTTGTGCAAGAGATGAACCCTGTATTGCTTGCCAAGACAGCAGTGCTGGGATTGTTGTTAATTTCATTAACAACGTTCAAGTAATATACTGCCAGAAGGTATTAAAAAAGCCTCAAGCAATTTAATAGAAAGTATTTTATAGTGCTTGGTATTCAAAACTAAAGTTTGCTGCCAAGAAAGACACCTCACCATAAGCTATATATTTCAGATAAAAATAGATACTTGAAGCACTTGACATTCAAGTGCAAAAGTCCATAATGTCTTTGGGATTTATCACACTGATCTAATCACAGAAAATCTAATAGTGATTGATCTTCCCATAAAGCACATTCAAAAAAATATTAATCTGTATCAATATTTATTGAAGTAGGACAAAAAAAAAATATTACTCATTGCCTTCTATGATAATTGACATTCCTGTCCAGCCACGGTTTTGGCTGGTCTGTATAAGAGTACTGAAGGCTTGGACAATTCTTAATATTTTACTTGGTTGATATTTATTGGACTCCATCAAAGTTGAAATGTTCGGGAACCTATCAGGAAACCTGCAGGATTCCCACATTAAACTTTGATAAACTCATCCCTCAGTCTTGGAATTTAGAAAAAGCTGTTGTCCGTAGTATCTCAAGGCAGTTCACAAAAATGAGGATTCCAGTTAATTCCCTCCAGTGTCTGGTTTCTGGGTATTTCATCTTGTCTAATGCACAGTGCAAGTCTTGCAGCACATCTCTGTAACTCTCTCCATAGTGAGCAGCCCATGTGTACAAGAAGTCAAAAGCAGGCTTCCACATCATCTGGAAAGAAGGTTTAAGAGGATGCCGTTAGACATTTTCTAAACTATAATTTCCTTTAGACCTCAAATGTACTTTACACAGCAAGGAGTACAGTATATTTCAAGGGGTGAGTAGATGGTATTCATTGTATATAATTTCTAAATGTCTCCTTTTGTCAACTCTCTGCTCATCGTTTATCTCATTTATTTCAGCCAAACCAAGTTAATGGATATATTGTGGCTCCCTTCTAGAAGCTCAGTTAAAAATCAGATTTTCATCTCAACTAGACAATGGGATGAGCTAAACTTCCCAGTGTTTTGCTTCATAGAAAGATTTTCCAACTGAAAATTTGTTTTTTTCCCACACCAAATTTGTAGATGCCAAAACGCAGAATTTCGCTGCAAATCTATGCCTGGTGAATAAATTAAATTATCAATACAAATCACTTCACGTCTCAATCTTTAATTTATCTTTTCCATCTCATCCCAGCCAGTGAGTGATCGCTATCATTAAGGTTACCAACTTCATAGTCTAGTTCAGGCATGCCACAAAGTTTAATTGAAAAATAGAAACTGGAATTTTGCATTACATTTTCTGTAAATAAAATCATTTTGTTATGCAGCCTGCCTTGCTGTGCTTTCTTATTTGAGTGAGTTCACTGCAAAATAAAAATCAATCCTGGAAATTGTAAACACTGATGTAGCTAATTGCCTAAATGTTGAATATACTTTATTTCTATATACAAGCCATTGCCTGGTTACTAGAGTATATAGGAAATTCCAAACTAGGGAGCTTCTGAATCAAAAACTAAATAATTAAAAAACATGCAATAAATAAAAAATGAAGACCAACTGCAAATTATATCACAGTATCACAGTCTATAATGTAAAGGTGAACGAACTCTTTAATAGATAATTTAAAATGCATGCACCCATCTGCTATGGCATATACAGTACCTTTTAGCAATATTTTAATTAGTAAGAGAATGTCCTTTAAGCAATTTGTGTGTTCTGAACACAAGTTCTTTTAAAAGTATACTGTATATGTCACAAGGCATGGCACAGATTAAAGGAACAGTTCAGTATAAAATAAAAACTAGGTAAATACATAGGCTGTACAAAATAAAAAAAGTTTCAAACATAGTTATTTAGCCAAAAATGTAATGTATAAAGGCTGGAGTGACTGGATGTCAGACAGAACAGAACCCTACTTCCTGCTTTTCAGCTCTCTAACTCTGAGTTAGTCAGTGACATTAAGGGGAGATAAACATGCAATTGATCCTTAGCATGTAGCTCAAATTCAGAAGCAACAGTTATGCACCCCCTCAAGTCACTGATTGGTTACTGTCTAGTAACCAATCAGTGGAAACCAAGAGAGCTGCAAAGCAAGTGGTGTTCTGTTCTGTTAGAAATCCATTCACTCCAACATTTATACATTACATTTTTGTCTAACTAACTATATTAGAAACATATTTTAATTTGCACAGCCTATCAATTTACCCAGGTTTATTTTTATACTGAACAATTCCTTTAAAAAGTGACAAAAAATTATAAAGTCTACTGTGCTGGTGCTTTGACAGCCAGCACCATAGATAGTCATGATCTACATCAGGCAGCTAGAATGTGAGGCTGTTTTATTAGCATTACCTGTACACTAACTTCGCCAGATCTCCCATAATGAGGGATTTCATAGGCCTCCATTTGTTGCTTGGTAAGTCTTGCCAGCTTTTCAGCAAGTTCTCGCCAGCGTATACCTAACTGAACAGAAGCTGTCAAAATAACTGTATCTTGTGTTAAACGAACCACCAGTCCTTGGCAATCCATCTTCAACAGGCCCTGCACATAGAATTACATATGACAGATTAGCAGATTAGCAAGTGTATTTTAGCAATGATCTAAAATCCAATTCCATAAGGATGTAAAAAGAACATAAAACCCACAATTGAAGATTCTGATTCATCATCTAAATTAACTACTGTAATAATTAAATCATCAAATTTTATTTCACAGCAGACAGAAAATGGTGTTAATCCATTTTATTATTCTGTTGGATTCTAGAATCTAATACAGAAAGGAAGATGTAGATGGAAATGCTTCAGAATACATAGATGATGTTATCACACGCTATAGAATGCAAGTAGAAAATGACATAATTAGAACTGAGGGCCCAGCTTGTAACAACTTATCCTATACAGGTGAAACACAGCCTGCTCAACTAAATATTAAATCCAAAGATATATAGAGCATTAGGAAACTCAATGCAGAAAACTCAATCAAGATAATCAAGGTGCACCAGCCTCCAACCCTCAGCATGGGGAATGGAAATCCGTCAACCAACAAAAAATGTGTATGGAGATGACGATACTGATGTCATAAATAAAGATTTTTACTTTCATTTTTGTGACCTTTGTGGATTCTTTAAATGGCAGTCTGCCCATTTTTTGCTGCTTGACGAAAAGGTGAATTAGTTCTACCTGCCACAGACTGTAAGACAGTTTCTAAAATACCATTATGCAATTGCTGTAGATTTTGCATTTCTGGTTTGCTATCTACAGCAGGGTTCCTCAACCTTTTTTACCTGTGAGCCACATTCAAATATAAAGAGTTGGGAGCAACACCCGCATGAAAAAGGATTCCACAGCATGCCACAAGCTTACCAGCAAAACATTGTATAGCAAGATCGAAGTCCTGTGGTAATCAGATATCAATTATTTTGTTTTAGATCGAATTAAAATTTTATGCAATGTTTTCATTTGCATTCAAATATTCAAAACAGGTATGGGATCTATTATATGGAAACCCATTGTTCAGAAGGGTCCAAAATATGGAATACTATTTCCCATAGAGACCCATTTACTTTTTCTTTTTAATTATGGTATCTTGTTCATAATCATATGTTCCATAGCATACATCCACTTTTATAGCAAAGCTATGATATTTATTTTTTTTAACTAGCTTTAATATTACAGAAAGAAAAAATGTATTCAGAAACCCCCAGTTTCCAAGCATTCTGGATAATAAATCCTATAACTAAATTTTAGCTCCACTAGTGGTTACAGAAACAGTTTACAGCACTGTACTTACTATAATTAGTTCATAATGGAATTTTCTCTTTTTGGAATCAGCATGGCAGTCCTCTTTCAACTTTTTGACAACAGACGATACTCTCTCTGAGTTCTTTTCAGTATGTCCATGACAGAGGTCTTCTAATGATAAATGTGAATAGCCTAGCACATCGGCTAGAAATCTCCAGTCAGTAACTTTTTCAGACACAAGTGAAAGCACCGATGAATAAATGTAGGTAAGTTTTTTGAATGGCATAGTCATTTGTTCCAAAAGCATCTTGGTTGTGAACTGTGAGTCTGAAAAATCAATAACTTGCTCCTTGGAGATAATTTTGACATTCTTGCAGTGAACAAGCCCAACCTTGCCTCTCAGAACTCCAACATACCATTCTTTTATTTTGGTCTGACCAATGGCTTTTACTTTATCTTCTCCAAGGAGTGCAATTGTGTCTCCTTTAAAGTATTCAAGAAGGTAGTCCATTTTATGTTGGCGCAAAACTGTTTTTAAAGACACTGCGTAATTGTTTATTTTTAGAGGCTTATCTTGAAATTTAGGGTAATTTATAGTGCTTGCTTGGAGCACAGGAGCCGAAATAATTTCTTTCCTTTTCTGTAAGCGAGTTTGATTACTGGATGCACATTGTATTTTTGGCGCAGGGTTAGGTGTTTCTACATCAAACTCTGATACCAGTGAGGCATTGTCTCTGTCCTTTATCTGAACCCTGAAATTAAAGGAACTAATTTCACCACTACCCCTAAGTGAAAATGGAAATTGTATCCGGATCATTTTACCTATTTTCAGCTGTTGCTCTATGATTCGGTTTTGATTATCTGCTGCTTTCACTCCAAAGCTAGAGCTATTAGGTACAAAATAGAAAGACAAATCTTGAATCTGATCCTGAACTAATTGATGTTTCCCCCAGAGCTGAAAGACAACTGGTGGCATATTTTTTCCCCGTTTCTTAATGTCATCTATCATGAGAATTTCAGGAGTATAGTTATGCCCTATCACAGCTAAAATGGTGGTGAATGCTGGATGAATATGCTTTGGCCCAAAAACTGCCACTGTTATACTCTTATGAATGTAATCATAAACACTGGTTGCTGGGGGCTGAATGGATTTGGCTTGTGCAGCTGTTACAATGTATGTAATGCGGCTAAGAGTGGGCAATTTGATTTGTAATGTGTCCTTGTAAATATATCCACCTGAGAGCTTTTCATATGGTCCCTCTTTATTGTAGCTATAAAATGTGGCAACTTCAGTCATTACTTGACTGTAAGGATCATTCTTAACCTCAGCAGCGATTTTCATTTCCAGTAAAAGAACTTCTAATGTGTTGATGTTGCTTAATATAATTTCTAGGACAGGGCTTACAGTAGTTGAGAGATTATTGTTAAGTGATGAAGGTGGATCTAGAAGTGCTTTTAAGGAGATGTCTTGATATTCCCCAGGAGCCACATGACCTTCAGGAACATGTATTGTTATATTAGAGCCAGGAAGCTGCACAGCTCCTCCTTGGTGGTCTATTTTACAAAGTATGTGCATATCAGTGGCTTGTGTTTGTGCCCAGCCTGGACTTTGACTCATAATATCCAAATCAAGACAAGACCGTGTCAACTGCCTATGGCTCAGCCATGCCATTTTATAAGCCTCACGATCATTCTGAAGCCAGTCTAAATCAGGAGCCAGAATCTGACTTGAACTAGCAGAAACATCAGCATCCTTGTAATCTAACAGGCTCAGATCGGAAACACTCTTAGATCGTGCACCTTTCCGTGAGGCAGCCTTCTTTAATAGGTTATTAATATCAAGTTCATCTCCTGAAGAGGACACTGAATTTCTAGTTTCTGTGAACAACAGAAATGGATCCTCTTTCAAGATAGATGTATGTGTATTGCTCTTGGAAAAAGTGTTAGCTTGAACAACATCATCCAGGAAAGGGTTGGAGTCAGACAATCCATTCCAAAAGGGATTGCTAGGCTTTGAAGAATTTTTTGAATGATCTTGAAATACATTTTGCCAGTCGATAAGTAAGTCTATTTCCTTACTAATTGTATCTAAAAGACCAAGAAACAGACAATTAGAAACAGCACAAACACAACACAACATGCATTCATGAATATTTGTAATGGAGAAGTCAAGGACCCAAGGCTCAAGGAGGTTGCCATATCTTGAACTGCAATTGATTTTTTAAAAATGCTTTTTGCAATCTTTTAGGGGTTTAACTAACAGAATAGCAATTTGCATAGGTGCATAAGCCCATTGCAACCAGTGAGGAATCATCCTGAATGAGAATACTGAAAACCAATATATGACTGGCTGGATTCTGCAATGTTACAAATGTCAAAATTAATCCAGTAAAAGAGTATTTCTGAAAGGTCTGGATATCTACAGGTGCCTTAGGGTAGGTGATAGTGCCAAAACTGAAAAATACACATTGTATAATGAGAGAAACTGCAAAATAACATGAGGTCCAAAAGAGCCTCTGTGGAAAGTAAACACAGAATCCTATAAGTTACACTGAAATGCGTTGCAATAAAATGCATTCCATATTTAATACTGATTCATGTAATACTTTATATTTGGAAACAGATTTAAAATTTTTTGAGTCATTTTCTGTGTTCCCATATGGGAGAAGCAAAAAAGCTCCATGAAAATAGGGATTTCTAAAACAAATTTCTGTTGGTTCTCTATTAGTGTATGCATGATTGCAATGTGGCATACACATCACACAAGCCCTATGGCACATAATATAGTAATGCAAGTTCCACATTTAATACACATGATTTTTGGCAACACTACACTATTGTCCATATACCACATATTTAGTAATATTGTGAGTTATATACTGTACATGCTATTCCTACATTTTAGAACTGATCTCCGAGGGAGGCCTAGAGCAATGGGTGATACTTGCTGTCCAGGATATTACTGGAAGCCTCCCTTTAAGATCAAAAAGAGATTTAAAATGAACACTAATTTGTTGCCCTTAATCTTATTAAACTATGAATAAGTACTATGGTTTCTTTTATTTACAGTTTGCACTTAGTTGTATTGGAAATTGGAAAACCCCTATTAGTGATAACATTTCACTAGATGCTTTTTTTTCTTTGTAAATGAATAATTTTTATGCTGAAACTCAATTACTTGGCAGTTATTTCCTTTCGCGTTGCTTCTTAGTGGTGCTTTCTGTTTATACATTTGTGGCATTTATCCAGAGCCGCTTTCTTTTTCCGAGAATTAACAGAAAAATATATTTGTGCAGTGCAATGTTTTTTTTTTTTTTTTTTTTTTTTTTTTTTTTTTATGAGCTACTTTTGTGCGAATAAACTTAAGTTGAAACTATGGATACAATAATTAGAACAATATCCTTTCCGACAAATCATCTTAGGTTTTGAGTATACAGAGTTGAAACTAAAAACAAAATTGATTATATTTGCTGTTGTTTAATGGACTATAAGCTGCTGATAAATATATAAATATATACTATTACACAGTGACAGGGTAATCAACAGACAAGGCCATCCAAGTCCAAACACAGCAATTAAGATGTTCCATTGCTCCACCCTCCATCCACTTTATGCACAGTTCACCATGAAATTTTAATACAACTGCATTGCACAGAATGGTTTGGTCAAGATATCTGGTCATTTTTGATATGTGTGAGTGACCTTCAAACAGTCCTAATGGATCGCAGTTGGACTGCAAACAGCTTACCTGAAGGTCAAACAAACAAACTTAAAAGGGCAATATTGCCATCCATTAGCTTAGCCAATTGTTATTTTAAAAGAATTGTTTTGGTGCTCCATTAATAAAGTATTAACAGGCATACAACATAAGGGCTTAAGTAATAACAATCAACATGTAAACTGTTGAGAAATTAGTCTATCAAGTCCCAAAGCTTGTATATATTGCTTTAGAAAGAGGCGGGAGCTTCGAAACATTGCAAGTTTTTGAGATAAAATAATTTTCTTTTTTCACAACTATTTGTTCTGGACTTTTTTTCTTCAAGCTCCTCTACAGTAATTAATAAGGTGAGTGCTTGCACCTCATTCGCTCTCAAAAAATACCACTCTCAACAGGCTCAGTTAGAGTAAGTGATTTTAATAAGCAAACAAAAGACATTCCAATGTTTCGATCGCATAATTGTGATCAATAAAGATGCAGAATTAGTATTGTTTCCATCCATCAAGTTAAAGGACAAGGAAAGTGAAACTAAAGAAGTAGCTAGAAATGCTGTACATTATGTTTTGTGCTTCTGTACCAGCCCAAGGCAACCACAGCCCTTTAGCAGTAAAAATCTGTGTCTCCCCAGTAGATGCCCCAGTAGCTCCCCATCTTCTTTTCTGCTGAGTCACTGCACATGCTCTGTGCTGATGTTGGTTACCAGTGATGGATGAAACGGGCGCGTTTCGCTTCGCCGAAAAATTCGCGAATTTCCAGAGAAATCAAAAACGAAGCGCGACTCGTTTTTGCGCGGCGAATTTTTGTTGGCGAATTTTTTTGGCCGTTTCGCGAATTTATTCGCCAGCGGCGAATCGCGGGAATTCAACGCGAATTCGCCCCTGGCGAATAAATTCGCCCATCACTATTGGTTACTGAGCTTAGGGATGGACTCAAAATATACAGAAAACAGACTAGAAATGTCACAATATAAGGCTGATTAGTCATTAATACAGATAATTACTACATGGCAGCACAGAAACCAATGCGATTAGCAACAGAATTTAATAATAATCCCTGTAGCATCAGCTTATATTACAGGCCAGCCTAATTTTCTGTTTGATAATTTGAAACAACCCCTAAGCTTAGCTGCTCAGAGCCCACTGAGCATGTGAGTGTCACAGACACTTTCCAAGATGGTGACCCCCTGTGACAAGTTTGAAGTTATGAATCATTACTGCTATTGAGAAGCTGAAACTTTAGGCAGGTGCAATATGTTCAGTATATAAAACATGGCATTTTTAGCCCTACTAATTTTTAGACTTTCCTTGTCCTTTAATGCCCTTTTATGTAAAACAGTAATTTGGTTTAGTAGCCACTGACTATGCCTAAAGTTACAAAATCCCCAATTATTCACAATTAGCTTTTATGTTATTTCTACAATGGTGCATAACCTTGCATTTCTCAGCATAGAACCTCATTTGCCAGTTTGGTGCCCAGATCTCCAATATATTGAAATTTCTCTGAACAGTGTCATCATCCTGCATGGAACTGACTATCATCGGCAAAAATATGAGATGTTACTTACAATGTCAACATCAGGGTCTTTAACAAACAAATTAAAAAACCAAAGTGCCAAGGACAGATCCCTCCAGCACGCTATTAACATCCTAATCTATCCTTTAGGTTCTTCTCCATCCAAGCATAAATAGGATCCCGGTGAATATTCCTTAATGTAATCTGTCTGGAAAGATCTATTGAGCATTACACTATGCTGGCATAAACTCATTGTATTGAGTTTAACAATGCATTCACGTATCATAACTCTTATAAAACCAAAAGCTTTCCTACCGCTGATGTCAAACTAACAGGCCTATAGTTTTCAGGATGAGAGGCATAGCAACCAATCAGCGGCTGGAATCTAGTTCTGTTTGAATGATGAAAGAAAGCATTTGATTCATAGCTATAAGTTTCTGTTTCACACCAATAATTAGTGTTAGAGCTAAAACTCCAGTTAAAGATAATAATCTTTTAAAGCTCACCTGCATTATTGGCTGGGAATTTTGGGTCATCAAAGTCTATCAATGTCCCTTCTGATTTACTCCTAGAGATTCCAGCAGGACGGAAAGAATTTAATCGACCTTTTGACATCTTCTAAAAGAAACAACATGACAGTAGAAAATGACAAATTAAAAATATATTTCTCATTATCTCACTTTGCTTACTCTCATACAGCAATTGTGCTGCACTGATTTTAAGTCTGATGGATCTCAAGTGACCTGCAGCAAGTCCCAAGCATATGTATTGTCACCATATGTGGCATTTCATTTCATGTAAATGTACCATGGGGCATAGCTCAGGGCAAGGGCAAATTAAGAAAAGAATCAAAGATACTAACAAACTGGGTTTAACTTTAATAGATGTTTAGCATTTATAGATGGCATTAAATCCAGCCTAAATCACCTTTTTTATCGGCATTAATTGTGATTGTATGTAACTCCATATGTATGTAATTCATGTGATTTAGCTGTATAAACTTTTGAAATGATTATATTTATTTATGTAGTCTATTTTTAATTTACCCTTATTCTGACATTAAAACCACAGTCTAGCCAGTACGAGTACATGGACCTGTCAAACCAAAATGGTCTCAAGTTAGAGAATGTGGTTTAATGCCTCTTTCAGAGCAGGAAAGAAGAAAATGTTGTAGTTTTATGGCTTATCTTTCTATTTATCTCTGTCTTTCAAACCACTGCCTAATTGTTAGAATCACTATGGTCCCAAAAACTAATTATAGTTTTGTTGCTGCAGGGCCTGCAAAACAATAGGGGAACATCCTTTTTAAAAAAAAAAAAAAAACTAAAATGATGCAAACATTTAATTATTCCCAAAATAGAAAAAGGATATATTGTCTTAAAATGCTCCTGTCTGCATCATACTTAAAGTTTTGTTTAACCTAAGTTCCACCCTTAACATCTGAATATGTCTTGCAGTGTACAGTGTACAGTGTAACACACCCATCAGATATCATGTCAGAGTAAGAATCAAAAACAAATCATGTTATACCAGTTTTATACTTGATGAGATACTGATTTTCTGATCAGTTACACAAAAATGTTTAAAAAAAAATGTTTTGAGACATTTAATTAGCCATTAAATAAAAACAATGAAAGCTAATTCGTACATCAAGTCAGAACAAGGCTAAGTAGAAGAAAGGTGATACTTTCCTCTACAACGTGTTTTCCCCTCAATTCCAAGTAGGCACAAAACTTCATATTGATAAATCAAAAAACATATATGAGTATTTACATTCCTAAGACACATATGTGTGAATGAACTCTTCATCATATCTAGGCCTTTCCTATTCTGTGGTGATCATGCTTTCACCATGAAATTTTCATAACGTGTTGTACTATGTACTGGAAAGTCCCTATTTCTCTGCACTGAACAGCCAAAAAAGATACAATGTTTCTAACTTCATTGGCTCTTGGCAGAGAGTCCAGAATAGATATTTAAGATACATTTGTTTTGGATAAGGTAAGAGGTTATACCCACAGCTTTCAGGTCAATTCATCTTCATTAGAAAAACTATAATAAAACATAAAAACTACAGAAATGTGTTCAAACTTTCATAACTTGCCAAATTTTATAAAATGGGCATGGTGATTAGGGGGGTGTGGCTGCAAAAGGGGCGTGGTCAAGTCGTTTCCGCCACACTGCGCGCGCAAAATCTTTTTGTCCCTCTTTCCGTTTCAAGAATGATGGGAGTTATGCCATAGGTTTACCTAAATACAAATGAAAACTACTGGCCTCTTTTGAAAAATGTGCCTATAATAAAAATAATAACACTAATAATAATAATAATAAGTATACATAACTGATATTTTCAAGTAATTGCTATAGTAAGGTTAACCAAGTTCTGCTGTATCCAATCAACCAATGTATGCTAAAGTTGGATACTAATACAACATGGCCCTTTCCATATGGTTGCGGCATTGGCTAATCTGACATTTTTATTTAAATAATCATGGATTACGGAAAACGGACTAAATAAAAAAAATAAAATACAGTAGTTGCTCAAGTTACATATTCAAGAAGAAGAATTTGTGCCAGGTATTACTCCATCTACCATTAGCCTAAGAGTCGTCTATTTTCAGTCTACAGCACTTTTTTAGGAGCAAATGGCAACTTTGGTATCTACTATCCAGGGTTGGACTGGGTCAGTTGAACACCAGAAAAAAACCTGATGGACCCTGCTGACCCAGACCCAATCCCCACCAGCCCTCGGCCGTCAAACCTCCCGTTGGCCTCCTTCCCCCGACAAAAGGAAGTATAAGGTGCACGGGGGGGGGGGAGGTGGAGGAAGGTGGGTGGATGACAGGGGTTCCAGATGGGATATGGGGACCCCTGGGGTAACAGCACCAATGCCTTGCACACCCCATTCTGACCCTGCTGCAATCCCAGAAGGTACATTAGAGGATGGTACAATACAGTTTTGCATTAAAATGTAGAGGGAAAATGGAAATACTACAAGTATGATTTATGGTTAAGTTGTTCCCATTTAAATGCAGCTGGTATTATTGTGGAAATTTGCTATTCATGCCCATGATGATACTTCAGAGATCGTGAGAAAAAAAAGTTAAACTGCATTTTCTCTTGAAACCTGATGTACATTTTTGGAGTTATGAACCAGATATTAATAAACATGATGGTGCTATCATTTTAACATGCACAATTCACGCAGCCAATATCTTATGCGCCAAACATTATGCTTGAATGTCAGTAGGCCCTTAGGCATATGATGTTTATCAAAGCGTTTACTAAAGTAGAATGCCTTTTCCATTAGTTATTAATAATTCATAAGAAGTACTTAAAGAACTAAATCCTCAGAGAAAAATATAGTTTGAGTCTCCTTATATATGTAGCAAAAAATCATTTACATTAGTGGTAGACAGGCAACATAACAAAGCCTGCATTTTAATGTTTAGTGAATCACAAATTACTGTAGAATTGAACTCTCTAACCCTTGGTGTACAATTCAAACTTTCAACAGAAAGTCCTTCATACCACCTTATTTATCTACAGGCTACTGGTTCCGTTTTTTTTTTACAAGATGGAGTTTTCCTTGCTGTAACTTGGGCTTATATCAGTTCCTAAAGGAACCCACCCCTCTTGCACCTGCACAGTATCTCAGCTGGGCTTGGCATCAGCGGTGGGTAGCTTTGCCAGAAACATGCCCATGGTGACAAAAAGAGGGGTGGCATACAGGGTCAGAATGGGTCAATGGAACACCAGGAAAAACCCAGTTGGAAAGTATTAGTGCTCCCCCTTGACCTCCTCCTGATTGCAGCAAAGTAAGTATAAGGTACGAGTGGGGGGAGGGGGGAGGCGTGGGATCATGACTGGCCTAAGGGGGCTTCTGAAAGGGTGTTGGTGCCCTTGACACCTGGACCCTGCCAAAAAATATTAGCACTCACCTCAATTTTGGTATAATAAGTATAAGTTAAATTCAAGTGGATGGACAGCTTACTGCAGTGTTGGCTCATGACCAGGGCCATGGGGCCTCTGAGGAGGTTATAGGGGCCCCTGCAATGGAGCATCAGTGGTCCCTGGAAACCCCAGTCTGACACTGATGGCATACCACCTCTTCCAGTAAATGGGAACCAAAGGAGATGCAACATGTATTGACTTATACTATAAAGGCTAGGAAACCCTGACACCCCTGGTCAGTTTGTGAACTACCATGGAAATACTTTAACCCAGGAATGGTAAACACCCCCAGCTTCCAAACTGTAAATAAGGTCCAACTCTTAGCTAGCTACGGGACTGCCTGAAATAAAGGTTGTCAAAAACTAAACTCTCCTATACAAGGTAAGGATAAGGGCAAGATATATAAAATTACATTTGGATAAATTATTTGAACGGACATGTGTGATTTTAACTTCAGTGCAACAAAAAAAAAAGTCAACTGCTGAATACAGAATGAATGGAAATTTTATAGCAGTGAAGGAAGCAGGAAGGAATATAGGAATAATTTAAAAACTTGAAAATATGGACGCTACAGAGACTGGCAGAATGATGGCAATAGCAAATCACATAAGAAGAACTATTATGGACTTGTATGTCCACATTATAGTCCACAGTACAACAATAACAGTTCTGTTGTGTTTGGTAGCCGAGGATAAGGAGAGTATAACAGTGCTTTATTAACAGGTCATGCAGCCATTACATAACAGCAGTAAGTCTTACTTTCACTTTCAAGCTGTACAGAAAGTCCTGTGTATGCACAGTGCCACCTGCAGGCCATTTGCATAAACACCACATATTCACAGATGGTGCATGATCGAAATATCAAAACATATTAGCAAAAACTCTGCAGTGAATGTACAGATACTTAGTTCAGAACATCACAAGTAGAGGGCTGATAGAATAGCAATAGTTACGTATATGTATTAAGAGAACTTTAGAGTAGAAAAAAAAGCAAACATGTATGCATTTAATGAACAAGCTGGATGGATTAAGTTTTTTTTCTTTGCCACAAAACAAACCTGAAATAATACGTGAAAGTATTTCTATAAAAAGCAGATTCTGTGAGAGATTAGTGAAAAATCAGTAGGAATGCATCACAGCACTCAAAAGGGAGAGAGACAGCCAAACAAGTCAGGGGACTGGTACTTCTACTATCCTAAGCACAAAGCCTGTAAGTAACCTGTAAACCATATTCTTGCTAATGACGCTTAGTGATGTCATCAACTCAACATCAACAGTTGTGGGAGTGGAGATGACCCCCATACATTCCCATATATGTTCCTTGCAAACTAAAAAAATTGCCTCCCAATAGCAATACAACCGATGATCAACTAGCCTCGTCCATGACCATTCCCTATACCTATTCTTAACATTTAGAGCTGCCTTGAACTCTCCGAATAGATAAAACCTGATGTCTCCAGCCAGCACCTCCCTCCATTGTTCAGGCTAGACTGCCTTCAGGCAACTTTCACTTGCACAATATTTTACAAAAAGAAAACAGAGTGTTAGAGAGAAATTAACACTTTACTGACTCATCTGAAATTGCTGGTAAATAGCGCACCTTCAGTTGTGGCTTAGGTCTCTTTGAATGATTTCTTTATATTTTTAAAAAAATGTTTTGGATCCTACTTTCCATACTCTGCCTTTCATAGTTACCTTTCTATCTACTTCTATCTATATCCATCCTTGTCAAGCCCATTGAGATATGCCAAGTTCCTAATATGAATGGAATATAAACAATCTCCTCAAGATTAGAAAAGGAGACAGATCAAGACCTGGGATACTTTAGTGCAATTCTAGTAAGCTTTTGATGGTGCTTCATTCTTTCTGCCACAGTGCTTAGGAGACTTGTTTTGTGTTCATTCTGCTCTGTGGTATCTTATTCCCACACAGGACTTTGTTGTCAGGTTAAGTCTGTTCTCCCTTCAGCAGTCTCAAATTGTATTACCCAGTAGCTAACTGCTTAAATGCAACTTTCATTTATCTTCACACAAAGCAAGGTCTTTCATGTCCAAAAATCCTCCCTAGAGAGGATTGAAAAAAATATGAATGTGTACATATGTGCGGTGCATTTGCAAAACCGTCATTTTTTTCAACTAAATGAAAAAAGTTTTCTTCTTCAACATAACAAAGGAACCGCATGGAGCCCTCTTGAGTCATAGACCACAACACGGTGTACAATGGCTCACAAGGAAAAGTAAAGCTATTTTGAGTGTCTTCAGCCTTTCACTGTAATATTGGTCTATTTTTTTATAATATAAATGCTTTTATAAAACCCAGGTGTTAGAAACATTGTACAATACAATGAATAAGATTGATGCTGCTAAAAATACTTCTCTCCACCCCAGTCTGTTGTTCTACAAGGTTGTTTTGTAGGCAGTTACTGCAGTTGAAAAATTAAATGGAAATAGAAAAATTATTGTTAAACACAGGCATCAAGATAAACGTACGCATTTTAATAAATGCTGGAGGTATAATAAAAGATGGCAATTTTTTTACCTCCCCTTATCAGTGCAGTGTTTGATGATTTGGTACTTTGTTGACTCATTAAAGGATTAAAAATGGTTAAAAGGTTTAAACCTAGATGGTTTAGGGGTTTAGGTTTAAATACAAATGGTTTTTTGACACATTAAAGGCTCAACAGAGAATTCTGCTTGTGTTTTTATTCTTATTAAATCATGCAACTGTACCACTTACAACTAGGAGCCTGTAATATGGACAGGACATGGGATAAGAGAAGTTCATTTTATGGAATTCATTATATCTCCAAATTGTCACTCATTGTTCAAGGATGACATTTTGGTTTTAAAAAAACATTGTCCCAGATAGTCCCACTAAAAGTCAATCTAATTAGAAGGCCATTGCAGTAGGTATAAAGAAAGACCAAATAACCGAGTAACCAAGGCCTGATCCATAATGTATTCATATAAATAAGTAAAGAGGAAGAAATGCTACAATATAAAAGGCACTAAAACTGTGGTTGGAAAGGTAGCTAATCTTCCATGGGAAGACAGTGTCAAGTTGGATAGGAGAATGGAAAGTTTGTAGGGAGATCAGCAGTGCACTGAAGAGAAAACCTGGAGTAAGAAAAAATTAATCAGAGATTTTGCAATTGCTAGAGCATTCCTAAGTTTTGTGTTTTGTTAGAGCAGTTTCTGGTGGCCAGATTTTAAGAGTTGTACAGAGAGCAGAGAGAAAGTGGGTTCAGTTACATCTCAACATGACAGCAGTGCCCTAGAAGATGTTGCTTAGCAGTGAGTTTAATAGGATTCCCCTTTCATTGACTGCATCTGAGTGGTTCTTTAGATTTAATCCTTTTCCTGTCATTTTACAGTTGCATGTCAGACAATGAATAACTTCCCATCCGTTTTATTAGTTCTTCTGAATTTAATTTTAACCTTTACACACTATACTTATGTCATTTTAGTTTAAAAACAAAAGTGCTGTGGTGGCAGTTTTAAATTGTTAGCGCTCATTTGCAGGGCCCTTCCCCTATTATCTCCTAAAAACATGCAAGGTGCATCAACTTTCCTGAACATTACTATTAAGTCTCATGGTTGTATCTCCTTGTTCTGTAAGGATACTTCCACATGGACACGTTCTCTGCCTGTGTATAAGCACAGGCTGAAAACCTGCCCCTCTGCTCCAATCTGCACCCAGACTTTCAGCCCCAAAATCCTTTACGTGTGTCTGCACCCAGACTGACAAAGTGTGTCTTGGTGCAGACAGAACAGAAAGCAGGGCAGAGTGGAGCTAAGAAACTTATCCATGTTACAGTAGCCTAAAGCATGTGGGCAATGGCACTATTTAAATCATAATATATTCTTATACAATAATGTTTAAAGTAATGCTAAATCAATAAAGGCCATTGCTTAGGTACAAACATTAAGTCTATTATTGGTTGTAAGGGTAGACCTTTGTTCTAGGAGTCAAGCAGGTCAAATGGTTATATTTTAACCACTCTAGGAGCTTAGAACCAGGGTCGGACTGGCCTGGTGGGACACTGTGAAAAAACCCAGTGGGCCCTAGCTCTCATGGGACCCCCCCCCCCCAGCACTTCGGATAGGACCGACGCACCATGATCCCCAACCACCTTCCCACTTCTCACCCTGTCCCCACCCCTTGTCTGACAAGTCTCCACCCCACATCCTCCAAATCTCTGCCCAGTCCCTGCACCACACTGGAGTATGACAGTAGCCTGTGTGCTCCTTTTTTGAGGGAAAAATCATGTAGATGAGTTAGGTATTTGATTATGGGGAGAGTAGATTAAATGTTTAGTTTTGCAGGAACTCATATATAAGACCTCAGTAGACAAGATTATATAGTAGATTACGGTAAGACAACAGATGAGTATGTCTGTGTTTCAGCTAGAATAAATGACCTGAAGAATGATTAGATTCTGTCCCTCTTATGCCTTTTATAAAGGCTACAAATATAGTAAAAGCTTTCATAAAAAAAAAGATATAAGAGGGAAGATAAATGTAAATTCTCTTATATGTTTATCTGAAATTAAGATAAAAATGAATCAGAATTTATTGCTGGTTCTGACGGTTCTGACATAGCCAGAGAGCTTACGAGTATCATGGGAGAAAAGTACTATATAAATGATTCCACTACTATCCATATATATTACAACTTGGCTACATTATGCCTTATAATATTACTTATAATACACAAGTTTCATTAAGTCATGTGACACATTGCTACTAAGCACCGATGATATCTGATGACGTCACTAAACCCAGTTTATAAGGATATAATTTACAGGATATTCATAAGTCAAGATACGTTTTAAATTTTAAATGTTCTGTGATTTTTTTTCTGTGATCACGAAAAGGTTATTTCCAATTACTTTAAATTGCATCTATGGCATCTCAGCAGGTTTGAGCTGCAATCTTTTTTTTTTTTTTTTTTTTTTTTAAAGTCAGGAACACATTTCAGATAACACTTAATCTGCCCTAGATGAAATTTAAAGGACATGTAAAGCCTACATTTTCCTCCCATGTATATAAGTTGGGCATATCTTCCGCACCCAAACTGCATCATTTGTACTGCATATACCCCCTCTGTTTGCTAGCGCCATCACATTTTCCTAAAACAAATAGCAGCTTTCACCTGGCGGCCATTTTCCCTCTGATATGTACATTATCATCTGAAATAAAACATTTATGCTGTAAAGTCCATGTAATGCAGAATGCAGGTTTACACAGGCACAACATACTTTGATAAAAAAAGTTCTGCTGGGTTTGAACACTGTAATTATTAGCTCAGGAGAGGTGGTTAGGAGAATAAAATAGCAACAGACAGTTTCTATAGGAACAAGCAATGCTCTCTCTTCATTGGCTGTTAGTCTGGAGGGTGTGTTTGTAATCTGAGCTGAGAGGAAGTGAGCATGCTCACTGAGCCAGGAGCCAAAGGAAATTCCTGAGGGAGGGGGCAGAGTGGCTTAGTGTAATAGAAGGATTTGTAGCTGATTAAGGGATACTGCAGACTTACTGTTAACCTTTTAACAACCAGAGTGGCAGTTATCTAAAGATTTCAAAGAGGCTATTCATTGATTACATTTTTGTGGAGAGGGTTGACATGTCCTTTAAGAACGTATAAAAGTCCAAGGCTCTCAGAAAGTTTATTATGAACTAGATCTGAAGATGAGATTTTAGAGTTTGTTTACCCTTGTATGGTCCTTTCCTAAAACTATTTAAAAGTTTTTCATGTGGGATGTTAAAGGATGATATAGCCAGAATACAAAAAAAAATGCTTAATTGATACATAAAGATGACTATTGCACCAACTTGGTGCATTTTTCACCCTAAGAAGTGCCACAAACTTCAGGACAAGCACCCATTCCCATGGGAATCACTCACTCACAATCTGAGACACCACTCACTATAGGATTCTGGAAGGCACTTATACCAGAGGTTTCATATTTTCCCTGTTCAGCGTAAGTACTGCATAAGTGCAGTACTTGGCACTTTTCAGCCTAAGCCGACTCCATCCCTTTTACGTAAAGAATACATACTGCATCAAAGTCATTGCTATGAGCTTAGCTTTCCGCCGATAAACACAAAAAAACCAGACATAAAATATGGCATGCCTGTGTTTATAATACGTAAGCAATTACAGTGCTCTTGTAATTAAACACAAACAAATCAAACACATATTAAACAGTTCAGTACAGACAACACAACTGAATGTCAAACATTTAACATATTCTCAGGACAGAACCATCAGTCAGACTACTAGTAACTATACTCACAGCTTTTGTTGTAAACAGCACTTTATGGATTCTATTAAAGTATAAAAAGCAGGAACATTTTACAAAGTATCTTTTCTAACAAAATCTAAAAGGTAAAACCTAACCATTCACCATTACAGGCAGGGAAAGTTGAATTCAGAATTCATAACAAGACCCCATTCACATTTATCACATAAATGAAAACATTAAATGAAGCGAGAGGAAAAAGAGATTTCCTTTAAAAGTTTGTAAAACAAAAAATGGCAAATAAAAGCTTACGTTTTGGGGTAAAACAGCTTCAGGTCAGGTGCAGCAGTCTGTGCATTTCTTTTGCACGCTGTCTTACTCTCTGTTGTTTACCTAATACAGAAAAAAGTCTGCTGTGGGTAATGATTAGCTTGTTCAGCAAGACTGAACAAACTCAGACACACCTAACTTCCTTAGACCTTCCTTGTGCCTTGACATACCAGTGTGCAGTGTTTTCTGGGACTTGAAGTCCTTTAACAATTGACAATAATTTACTGCAGGCAAAAAAGTACTCACTACCCAGAATCCTGTGCATGGCACCTGAGATTACACCTGAAACCAAAGGACAAGTTTCGGTTGAAGGAGGTGCCAGGAAGTCAATCAAGTCATAGCTGTGTGTCACGTTTTATAGTTTAAGTGCATGAAGGAGAAGGATTTTAAAGGTTTTAATTGTTGCCAATTACACACAAAATAGCATCTGAAACATACATCTGATGTACATACATCTGAATATTATGGAAACTCCTTTTACAAAGGAAAGTGATTTGAATGTTGCTACTTATCATAAAATTATTATGTAGAGAAAATAATACTTGAATGTAAAAAACGAATAATGTTGAGCATATAAATGTATGTGAAGGGTGTTGTTTGACTTTTAGTATGATGTGGACAGTGATAGTCTGAGACAATTTGCAATTGTTTTTAATTGTACTATTTATTTTTATTTTTATTAATTTTTAATTCAGCATCTCTCCGATATGCAATTTTAGCAATCTGGTTTTTATTGTCCAAATTATCCTAGCAACCAGTTCAATAACTGATTTGAATAGGAGACTGCAATATGAGTAAAAGAGAGCCTGAACAGGAAGATAAATAAAAAGTAGCAATAAAAATGAATGTCTAGCCCTATAAAACATTTGCTGGAGGTAGAAGAAGAAGGCAAATGATACAAAAAATATAAAAAAGAAAAAACGAAAGCCAATTGAAAAGTTGCTTAGAATTAACCATTCTATAACATACTAATAGTTAAAGGCAATCCACCCCTTTAACTTGGTGTAGGGCTGTTACAGTCATGCAAAAAGAAAAATTATTTGCACGGAGGAATAATTTTTTGTATAGCATTTTTCTAATAAAACCTTTTATTACATTTCCCCAATAGTTAAGCTTTTTGTGAATGTTATGTTTTCCATGCGTTATCGCATGTTTCTCTATACTTTTCCTTATTTTTTGAGCCTATGTGCCTCCTCCAGCCCCCCGTTATGAGGACAGTGCTGCTGAAAGCAGGCAGTGCTGGATTTATTGAGACATTGGAGCTCCAGACCTGAACCCGTGGTTGGGCTCTTGGTTGAGACAGGTTGCAAAGTGGGAAAACATGGTGACTTGCGCCAGTTCTTTGCACTTTTTACTCTGTGCAACCTTTGGTAAATGAGCCACAGCATGTTTTTCACTTTAGCCTGCTAAACTGCGGTGACAATTCGCAGGCGAAAAATCCCCTGTGTAAAAAAAAGTGGTGGACGCCCATTGACTTTAATGCATTTGGACCAAATATATGTGAGTATAAAAATTGTTGCATTGCTTCAAAATTGACGCTCTTTTGACTACAATGCGTTTTGCTAGTTTTTTTTACAAGCCTAAACCAGGCATGTATCCATAGGGTGGCACACAGTGACAAATCTTCTCTACTGCAGACGAGCAATCTGTGAGGCTTCAGGTGACTTCGGAAATCTGAAGCAATTTGTATGCCGTCTCGCTGGTGATTTGTATTCTTGCTGGCTGCGAGGCCATTTGGGGAGATTAGTCTAGAGACCTGCAGTGGCCGCAGGTTAACCGCAAAATCCTGCAGTACCCTGCGGGTTGCATGTAGAAGTTCTGGGTGCCAGGATAGAAGCAGGCCGGTGGTTCTGCAGGTTGAGGGTCGGGCCGTGGATCTTCTCCATCTTCTCCATAGCACTTCCTGTTTTACTCCTTTTTCCTGATCACGGCTACTTCCAATGATGTCACTTCCAGTTTACAATGGCAGAACTTCCTGATTCTTGATGGTCAGCGCGTGGCGGGTCCGGGTTGTGGATAAGGTATTTGCGGGTCGGGTCGCGGATCCAAGCAGGTAAGAATGCGGGTCCTGGGTCTGGGTTGCGGATTGCAGGTTGTGGGTACGGATCCAAAAAAATGGACCCCTGCAGGACTGTAGATTAGTAGCCCCCAGAAGAGAAGATTTGTCGCTGAGTGACTAATCTCCCCGTCTGCCACCACCCTTATATTTTTTTGTGATAATAATTGAAATTTACTAATAAACTTTTGAATTCTAAGATCTAAAACTTTTAAAGGGAAAGGTTCACCTTTAAGATAAATTTTAGTATGTTATCAATTGATTATTTATAATTTTGTAATTATTTGTCTTCTTCTTGTGATGCTTTCCAGCTTTCAGACGGGAGACACTGACCCCATTTAAAAAACAAATGCTCTATAATTAGAGGGTTATTTACTTAACCTAAATTTTTTTCTAGTCAAGTTTTTTTGGTGGAAAACCACAAAGCTGCTAAAAGTTTGAATCTGAAAATCTGCCATCTCAAGCCTGTAACATAGAAAAACTTGGGTGATAACCTATATAAATCGAGTGATTCGGGTGTCAAATCCAAAAAATTTGCATGATTCCTATTTTCTCTTGATTTTCTCTATTTTTCTCTCCTGACCCGACTTTTTCAAGTTATTTTATTGACCATACATGACAAAATCATGGATGGGAGTTTGGTCCAGCTTGGTTTAATAAAAATATGAGATAAATTGGAGTTTTCAGATATAAAACCCCTTATTGTTATTTATACTTTTTATTACTCCTCTCTTTATTTAGGCCCTCTCTAAGCCAATCCCTTATTCAGTTCAATGCATGGTTACTAGGGTAATTTGAACCCTAGAAACCAGATAGCTGAAATTGCAAACTGGAGAGCTGCTGAATAAAAAGCTAAATATAAAATAAATCAAAAACCAGAAATAATAAAATATGAAAAACAATTACTAAGGGCTGAAGGGAAAATTAGAATAAAATTAGAATTTTTAAAATTTGAATTTCAGAGTAATTTTGGGCTACAGTACTTCGACTATTGAATAGCCCAAAATTGAATTTGAATTGAAAAACCTTATATTTCGAAGTACTGTCTCTTTAAAAAACTTCAAATTTGAGTTTTATTCGATCGAAAATGGACGAATTTGATCGAAAATGGACGAATTTGATCGAAATAGGTCTTTTTTCAATCAAAAGTTAAGTCAAAGGTGAACAACCCCTTCAATTTATTATATGAATGTTTTCTTTCAAAATTATTGCTAATGGAAAGGTGAAAGATTGCTGAGTCTTAAGGTGCTTCCTTTTTTTGGGGGGGTTGTGTCCTCTTTTTGTAATCAAATTTTTTTTTTAAAGTATGCAATTGTTGCCACCTAAAACTGTATATATATGCAATTAAAAAGAAAATCATATTCATATTTTGTCATGATTTATGTAAATTGTGTTTTCAGACACAAACCTGCCAAGAGTTTTCTTGTAAAAAAAAAAAAAAAGCTACTGCAACAAAAAGATTTTTTTTTATTCACCAGTTTAAATGAAACACATCTAAATTTGCATAAAAAATTATAAATCTGCTCCAATGTGTTTATATTGTATGTACTGTAAGTAGAATAGTTTTCAAAATGTTTTTACTTCACTGCTTTACAAATGATTGGCATATTTCCTGCTTGCATGGTAATGTTTCCCGGGACCTGAATATTTCAGTTTCCATTGAAGCCTATCTAACTTTATTGCAGGGATTCTATATTTACTTCCAGGATCAGAGGACTGTGCCACAAGACAAGGAGGGCCACATACAATTTATCTGAATGGCTCATAAATATTTACTACATTGGAGATAAGTCAGGCAAAAATGAGAGATAAAGATTCGATTAATGCCTTTAAGAGTGGCTTGCATAATGTCTTAGAAAAGCATAATATAAAATCGAAGCTACAGTAATATCAAGATCTACTGTTAGTTTTATACCTTGCATATGTCTGTATGTGCATATAGACATTTGGTACATATAAATATCCAAAGCCAGTGCTGATAAACAGGCACTTGACTTGCCAAATACAAAAATACCGGCAACATTTAAGGCTTCTGCTTCTTTCTTTTTATGGCAATTATAATTATAAACTAGGGGTCTGATTATACAGTCCCTTCTACCATCTTCCATACTCATTAAATATAGCTTTGGCTATAAGGAGCCATAGAGCTCTTCACAATGGCAGACATGCAGGGGCAAATTTACTAAAATTCACCTAAAAAACCCTCGAATCCCCTCGAGGGGACTGTCGAATGCTTATCAAATCGTTTTAGGCTATTATTTCCTCGATATTCGATTTCTCGATGAAATCATACAGTCGAATAGAGATCGTTCGATTTCACGAAAAAAATCTTACTTTTTCCTTTGAGCCTCCGAAAAATTTGTATGATTCAAACGATCGACACGTTCGATACGCGTACGAAAGGTATTCAAGCAGGTGTTTGCAAAAGAAGCCTATGGGGGTATTCCCATAGGCTTCTGTTGGTATTCCGTAGGTTTAAAATTTAAAAGTTAAAATCCTTCGATCATCGAATGGTCGAATGATCGATTATTCGATCATTCGATCTATTCGATAATTCGAATATTCGGTATTCGATGATCGAAGTGGCCAAATTTGCTTATTCGATCCTCTGAAAAAATCGTACGATCAGTATTCGATCGAACTTCGATCTCTTCATGTGAATTTTGTAAAGTTGCCCCGCAGTGTCTTAAGGTAAGGTATTCACATGCTCCATGCTACACATATATAGAACTGCCTTACAAACAAAGATGATAGGCTGTACCCCCACATAAGAAATTATGGGACAACTATGCATGCAGAAATGCTGGCACAGATACAGCCTAATAATTCAGAGCCATGTATACACATTTGCAGACAGACTGCTTCAATCTTGTTTGATCTTATCAGTGCAAGATATTGGAACATGGTGGGGTAGAACCTGGAGACCAGTTAGACCAGTTAGCTACTTAGGGGTAGAACCTGGAGACCAGTGAAAGAAAGAACCATCATGGTTAGGATAAACAGGGCCCTAGGGAGCCAAAGGTATGCAGTGTAAAGCCGTCTTAGAAAATAGTATATTCACTTGCCTTATTGTAAGACAGCTTACATTGCATTGTAAAGGGCTTTTCATCCCCCCCTCCTTGTTGCACTAACTGCAATAGTTCTATACATGTACTTGGGAATCATCTTTTTAGGGCTTGAACTTGATGGACTGCTGTATTTTTCAACCCAAACTAACTTATCTGATTTATAGATATATTCTGATCTACTTAAGCAATAATAGTCTGATTGGTCAAAGCTATTTTAATTAAGTAATTGGTTCCGGATAATTTTCTACCATAACTAGTTAAACATTTCAATAACTATGATACAAATGAATACTCATGAATAATTATTGTATATTTTTCTTCTACTGTGTTCCTTCCTTCACTTTGTATGAGTGATACACAAACACAGGAAGAGAATACATAATACCTAATTTAAACCATAAATAATAACTACAGAGAGTCAGCAAAAATGTATCAGTGTCATAGTATGGCTAATTAGAGACACATCCTGTTTGTGATTACTGTCACTGAGTGGCATTTGTTTTGTAATTGTTGATATTTTCAGTCTATCACCTCTAGGGATGCATCGAATCCACTATTTTGGATTTGGTCGAACCCCCGAATCCTTCGAGAAAGATTCAGCTGGATACCGAAACCAAATACGAATTCTAATTTGCTTATGCAAATTAGGGGTGGGAAGGGAAAAATGATTTACTTCCTTGTTTTGTGACAAAAAAGCCACGCATATGCAAATTAGGGTTCGGAATCGTTTCGTCTGGCCGAATCCCAAACTGAATCCCTAATCACCTCTAACCACTGGAGTTTTCCCTGGTCCTGGGCTTGTTTGGAAACTTTTGAGCATATACAGAATTATTTAAATAATTAAATTTTTTAAATATTAAGGATAAATGAAATGGGGACTATAGTAAAGATATTTTCTTTAAATACTTATGAGAAAGAGCTGAAAAAAATGGAAATTCTTCCATTTTGTTCTTGTTTGTTGTAGTGACATACTTACCAACATAATTAGTTAGCATATGTTTATTTAAAAGTTAATTGAATCTCCAGTACACCCAGCATGGACACATCATAGTCTGAGGATGGATAGGACATAACATTCCTGGATGCAGTTTATAAATAGTAACCAGATGGGATGAACACAGTAAAATGTATATAGAAAGATCAGAAAATTAAATGTTGCACCAAAGACAATAAATGAGATTCTATTGAGTTTACTGTGAGCTGATGGAAGATTCTCTGGGGCATTTACAACAAAATTGCACAGTGTCCCTCTGGTGTGGTTCAGGAATATTATGTGCAGGAAGTTGGAGTGGATAAATGCATCGGGGTTCTTATCTCTGCTTTTTTTCATAAAAAAATAGCATTTTAAAGAAATGTATACTTTGAATTAAAATTTCACTGAGAACAGTAATTAAACATTTATAGGGGATAATGTAATAAAAGGCACTAAGTTTGCCCAGGGGCAATAACCCATAACAACCAATCAGCAGGTAGCATTTACTGGTCACCTGTTTAAAAGCAAGCATCTTATTGGTTGCTATGGGTTACTGTCCCTGGGCAAACTTAGTGCGTTTAATTACATATGGGGGTAAGGGTAGAATTTCCTGGGCAAAGTAAGAGATATGCCCAGTGGCCTGAGTACTTTTTCAAGAAACTGAATGTCTGCAAGGATTATTTTTCTCCTTTAACAAAAGGGTAAACTACTCCCCAAAGTCATATCCTGCCAAAAAATTGCAATATTTTGTTATGTCTTCAAGGCCAGTACAAATGAAAACAGCAAATAGTATATTAATAGAAAGTGGCATCAGCAGAAATAGTGATGAATCAGTTACTGAAGCACCTTGAGAACGTACAGTATCTCTACCAACGGAATGAAGAACAGAGATGTGTTTAGGATAAATTATGGTAAAGCTTTGGGGGAAAAACTTTAGCTTAATGTTCTAGTGCAAAGACAAAAAAATCAGATTATCTATATTTACTGCATCATAATTAAAGGATAAGCTAGTCCTAATTAAAAATAATTCCAAACCATTTTCTTTCAGGTTAGCCCAGCAAAATAAACTTTAGTTAAACTATATTATTGGTCAACCCTTTTAAAATAAAAAATAACAAAATGGTATAAAGATGATACCTTTATTGGCTAACTAATATAATCATAGCAAGCTTTCAGAACATTTTAGTTTCTTTTTCAAGCTTGCTGTGATTATATTAGTTAGCCAATAAAGGTATCACCTTTATACCATTTTGTTATTTTTATTTCAAAAGGGTTGACCAATAAAATTTTTACTGGCTAACACGATACAGCAACTTTACCTGTAGTTAAACTATATAAATTATTTAAATTTAGTTTCCCTCAGTCTTGGAATTTACAGTCACAGTAAGAAGGCAGCAGCAATTTTGTGGCCACTGTTATTAAGGCAAGCTTTGCATCATGCCAAAATCTTGTGTATGCACCCATGGACAGGCACAGGCTACACAGCTATAGATAGTGAGGAGGGAGGGGGAATGCGAGGAGTGCAGTGACATCTAGGAAGTGCAGAATTTAGGTTCATGTTTGACTGCACAATGGGTGAGTCACTGCAAACTAAAAGGCTCCCCTCCGTACACTTTGACTTGGTGGAGCTTGTCACTTCTCGCTGGTCACCAGTTAGTGAGGGAACATGGGCTCAGACTAAGGGTAGGTGACAGTGAAAGTATGTGCCCGGCACATGATTCTTCCGGTCCTATATATATGTTTTTTCAGGAATTACGTAGGTAGCTGGAATGAGCTTTCTGGGCGTAAAGCTCCTCATGGCGCAATAAAACTTATGAGAATGTAGTCTCTTTCCAGCAGTTTATTTTCACTTGCAACAAATAAACAAAATAAACAGTTCAAAACGAATCCTTGTCACTAAATGGACTTCTAACAAACCAGGAGTAGGCCTACCTGTCTGTCTTCCAAACAGAGAAAACAAAGTCCAGAACGTGTAGTGTTTCAAAACACAGTCAGCTTCCCTGTGTCTTTCCCCCAGACTGGAACTCTCCCTTCTGACTTGAACTGCCTTTTTAATTATCCACCTGATGCCTCAGGTAAATCTTAAACACCCGGGCTACTAGCATTCCCAGAACCAATCAGATTGATTCCCCACATTGCCTCATGAGGAAGCTTCAGGCGTCTTCGGGAAATCGAAAAGCCGCAAGTACATTGCACTGGCGTTTTCTTATTATAGCAGGCAGAAGGCAGCGGGAAGACAGTTTGAGAACAGTTCTTCGCCAAGTGACTAAATCTCCCCAAATCTGCCCATGGTGGGGGATGATGGAGTGCAGTGAAAGGGAGTTTACATTTGTGGGGGGTAGTTCTCCTAGAAGCCAGTACAATGGCTGATGATGTAAATGCCGTGGCTGTCTGTGTAAGGTAAATTATATGGAACACAGTGAAATCACAGCATATGTTGGTTAATAAACTTTCTTGGAACTGGTTTCAAATGTAGATATTTTTGTTGTTCTTTCCACTAATTATTGTTGAAGGAATACTATCAAGTTATTTAAAAGGGTAGAGCATTTAAAGGAACTGTAACATCAAAAAAATTGAAGTGCTATAAATATAATGAAGTGTTGCCTTGCCCTGGTATAACTGCGGTGTTTGCTTCAGAAAGACTACTTTAGTTTATATAAACAAGCTGCTGTGTAGCAATGGGGGCAGCCATTCAAATGAGAAAAGGCTCAGGTTACACAGCAGCTCTGTAGAACATAATGGTGTTATCTGTTATCCACAATTTAACCTGTGCGTATAGCCTTTTATCAATTTCAGCCATTGCTACACAAGCAGCTTGAATGATAGTAGTGTTTTTGTGATGCAAACATATCACTTTTAACAGTGCAGGGCAACAGTACATGATATTTTCATTACTTTAAAACACTTTCATTTTTTGGTGTGAATGTTTCTTTAAGGTTATGCTAACTGAACCCAGTGTTGTGCAAGTTGTTGGATGGTTGACAGGTATTTTTGCTGTTGAATTATGGGGAAGTGATTCAGAGCAAAGGTCACATATATTATACCCTTCACATAATTTTATTCAGCAAAAACTTTGCACATAGCGAAATAATAGACTGGAGAACATAGCCTTCAAATAAAACAATTTGATCATGCATTTTCTATTGAAGTTTAAAATAAAACTTTCTTCTTATACATAGATTATGCTGCATGCATTTTTAATTGCATGTCTATAAATAGCCACTATATTTTACCTTGACTTTTTTGATGTCTAATTTGTCTAGTGGAAAGTTATATGCTTATGTAGCATTTATCAAGGCTGTACTGACCACAAACACCTGTATTATCTTTTACAGCCTTGCATAACCCTCAGGGGGTGTAATTTAGTGGCCTAGGGGTACATGACTGGAGATGTTGCCAGACAAAATGAGATAGCAGTGATGTAATAAAGGCATAGCTGCAGTAAGAATAACTTCCTACATTTGCTAAAAACCTACATAGATAGATAACACACAAGTACAGATAACATAAAAGTGTGCAATCTCAGATACCGTCTGAGCCTTTTGAAAAGCTAAGGACCCAAGCTATTGCAGGGGAGCAGACAAATCCTTCCCCTGTTTTTCCTGTCTGTGACATCATCCAGCCAAGTTACAGGTTGGAGAGCCATCCAATTGGTCAGGCACCCAGTGCATCCCTGGGAGATGGGGAGTGCCTGACTTTGGAGCCAAATGTACAGGGTCTCCAACAGAGCTTATAAAAGGATCCCTGCTGCTGCAGCCAGAGAGATCCAGATGTGTGGAGAGTGACAGTGCTGCTTGAAAGGAGTTTCCAGGAAGAAGGAGGAGGAAAGGTTGAATTTTGCTCTGCTTGATAAAGTTTTTTAGCAATAGGGAGAGCCAGGTTATATCTCCTACATGTAGATACTTTGGCTACTGTGTGTTCCCTATGGTGAGGACAGGTCTTGCTTGTGTACCTGCCACATGGGAGCTGCTACTACCTTCAAATGGAAAGATACCTTGGAGTATGTAGCGCTACCTGGGGACATAAGAGTTCTTGGGGAAGGACATTGAACGGACTGGATTTATTCTACATTTATCCACCGAGTGGAGTGTGGGACTGTGGCATTTAGCGATTGTGCCAGGGGTTGATAGTCCACACAGGTTCCCCAGAGTAAAGTGATATTGTGTGATTTGCATTTACAGTTACTAAATACAGTTTTACATCAAGTTTATATTTGTTTTATTGCAAAATGTTCTTTTTCCTAGTGGAAATCCCCTGAGGTATGTACCACAGTGTTGCCTAGGTGGAGGCACTGTGCTGTAAATCCCAGTTACCAGTACTTTTCATCTGCCCTGAATTGCCATGGGTTAATGAAATGCTTGGATCTGTAGGTTTTTAAGAAGGCATTCTGTAATGTGGAGCATCCTGCTTTGATGCTACTAAAAATATTTAAACATAAAAAAAATGGCAGAAGGGGAGATTCATTGTCTGCAGTTGATATAGCCGATGACAAATCTCATGAAAATGCTTTCCCAAAAAAGGTAAATTGTCAGTGGGAAAAAAAATAATTTCTCCACACTTGTCTGAAGCTTTCTCACAGGCCAACTCTTACTGACTTCCATGGGCCTAAATGAAAAAAAATGTTGTGTCTATCAATCTATTTATCTTCCCATGACCAACATGAAGGCATTGGGACTATGGCCTTGTGCCTTAATAAGGTCATGGAACTCCTCAGTGAAATATATTATCCTTTTATTTTACACTGCATCTGTATATCCTCACACTTTTGTAATATGCCAATATGCCCAGTGGACCAACAGACTTGACCCCTAACTCCTGTCACTTTCCAATATAGAGTCATTAAACATTTTTTTTTAACAGATCTATCTTTGCTGTAGTAGAGTTGATTTCTGGATTTCTCAAGTGTCAGAACCACCAATGAAGAAAAAACTGCTTTTTTTCTTATTTTATAGTTTTGTTTCAATAAATTAAAAAAAGGCCACTGAAAACAATGGGAAAATAACCGATTCACTTTAAACATGAGTTCTAAATTCAAAAATGGCAAAAGTTCTGTTTTTCTCTTTTATGGCAACACAATTTTTTCAGATGTATCACATAAATTATGGCTTCATTATTGTAAGCGTTTTGTGCAGGTTTATGTGCACATACCTGTAAGCCATCTTTCACTCCTGCTAGTTTCATTTATGGCCCATGCAGTGTCGCCCCTGCAATGTACAAATCATGCATATAAGATTTATCATTTTTCCCAGAATGTTTCTTTACTTACTGGTTAAAAGGAGAAAAAATAGTTGAGATTACATGTTTTACAGATGGTTTAATTTCCTCAAATGGTGCCAGTAAGTATCACTTATCTTACAGCAATCGATATATATGTATGCCCCACATTTCTTCTCAGTTCCAAAGCTTCCGCTTCACAAAGACCCAGATGGGCTTGTTCAGAAATCTTCAATAGGAGCACAGCAAGCACAAGGTAAGTGAACAAAATATACCTGCCACATTTATCACAATGGTTCTTTGGGGAGACTTGTTGGTGCAGTGGTGTGCTACCTCCTGGGATACTTTTCTAAAGCTATTCTCATCCGTACTCTTAGGAATTATTCCAGAAATGTAATTTGCATCTCTTTCGCAATCATCCAAAGTATAAAAAATGTTTTGTAAGACATATAATTAGATGAAATGATGTTCCTAAACCTGTGCTGAGATCTGAGTATGTGGTTATTGTTTGGGGAAGATATTTCTGTATGTTGCTGTGGGGGAAGACATTTTGAACATTGCATGTTCCAAGACAAGCGGGCAGGATTCACATTTATCCTTCCTATCTGACATTATCCTTTGCCTCTTTCCTACAGAGAGGAAGATCTATATGTGAAAATGTAAAACAGGAAACACTTGCACATTGTCAATTGTTACCATGGCCAAAATGTTTTTTCTTATTGATTACTGATTTATTCTTTAAAGTTAAAATGCCAGCAACAACAGAATAAAAATAAGTTGTTTACATTGTACATAATTAAGCTTTTCCAAAAAATACATTTGCTTTCATTGGTCATGGTCTTCAGACCAAATCATAATTATATTTAAACTGAAGCTCAGTCGGAATTGAAACGTTAGTTTATATAACAGAATATAGATGTGCCAGGCTTACCAGTAGGATCCAGTGATGAAGGAGCAGCACTCTTGTAGAAGTGTCTCACACAATACAAAACCAACCTGGAGAGTGGAGAGGTGGCCAGTGAAGTGGTGAGTAGCTGGTGAGACTGGGCCAGTGCAAGGTATCATGGGTTGAAGCAGAATCGTGGTCAAACGGATCATAGGTCAGTGAAGAAATATGCATAGAAGATTGATGAGATAGATGAATACAGCCAGCATCAGTGTTTTGAATAGATTGGAGCTTTGAAAGATGATTATAGTCAGAAGCCTCCAAAAGTTGCAGTAGTCAAGGCAGGAAATAATAAGAGACTGAACAAGTGTTTTCGTTGTTTCTAAGCTGAGATAAAGCATTCTTGCAATTTTGCACAGGTTGGGGTGGGGAGATGTAAATGACACATGATATTCTAAAAGAGATATTTGGCCACATGCCTGTATGGTTGATTGAAAGATGATATTATTGACTTTGAGTGAAATATGAGGGAGGTTGGAAGTAACATAATGAATTCTGTTTAGAGCAGAGAACCTGGCCTGGTTATGATGAGCTGGGCTAAAAGGAGCCAAAAAGCCATTCAAGACATGCAGCATATAGACTTCTGAAAACAGAAGGTATTTACTTGTCTCATGTGATATACATAGCACTGCCTTAATACCAAAAGCCAGCGATTTGAGGAACTCTTAACAGAAAGAGGCACTGCAGTGGAGGTGGAGCTAGAGAAAGTAACTTTAAAGGAGTCATCAGAATGATTTCAACCATGAAAACTAGCAAACACAATGCTATAAAAATAAAGATTTCAACTTCAAAGAAAACATTTTTACAAGAATGGATATAGAATAGAAAATAATTTTTTTTTGCAAACAATTTTGTCTAAAATACCTGAAATCCTATTGGTCCTTTATATATATTTTTTACATCACCTGATTCTAAGTTCTCCCTCATTATACACTGTTTTTCTGTGTCCTATATATAATACCTAATGCATTTCCCTGTTTTTCCCGAATTTTTTCTGGTCCCTGAAAAATGTAAAATGGGGATGCTACTTTAAACTGAATAACAGAAATCAGAAAAGTCTCTTTTGACTTTTTTTTCTAACACATTGGATGATTTTCCTTCTAATAAAAACATTGAGAAAATTGGCAGCAAATCACATTTTAATTAAGACGATATGGAATGCACACAGCATATGTTTCTATTTTGAGTCATTATGAATGACAGATGGAAAATATACATTCTGTTATTTGATGCATTCAGTCATTAATTATGTTTGTGGTAAACACATTAAATACATTTTTGATATTTTATTAAAACATGATCAATGTTCCCGAAGCAAGTGCATTCACATTTCTATTAATTAGAACATATGTAGTTATTCTTTGTAGTGTTAGTGATATAGATGGAACTGATGCCTTTATGGGGACATTTATTATTTAAGTCATAAATGGGGAAAAAAGTACTCATAAATAAAAACAAAAATTGTATTCTCTCGTGTAATGCGTTTTGTTTAGAGAGTTTTTGCACTGCAAATTTTAAATGGGCATAGTGCATTTTTTAAGAGTAAAAATAAATTACTTATTGAGTACTGGTATGGGACGTGTTATCCAGAATGTTCTGGACAGGAGGTTTTCCATATATTGGAAATGTGGAAAATCATACTAGAAATCATACTAGAAAATCATGTAAACATGAAATAAATCCAATAGGCTGGTTTTGCTTCCAATAAGAATTCATTATATCTTTTGGATCAACTACAAGGTACTATTTTATTATAAAGAAACCATTTTTTTTTTAATTTGGATTATTTGGATGAAACTGGGTATATGGAAGACAGCCTTTCCATAATATAGAGCTTTCTGGATAACGAAACCCATAACTGTACAATGATTGACTTCTTGCTGCTCTGGGTGGTATGCAACTGAAGACGTAAATGGAATAAAAGTTCACAAAAATAAGGACTTAAAATCAGGTTTCACACTGTAATGTTCATTTGTTAATTACATTGCAAATGTTATCTATATATACTGTATGAGAATAAACACTTTATTTATAATGGAAAACTGCTTATTTTGGCCATTTTATTTTTATTTCATGTTTCTGTTTTTATAAAAGAAATTTCCAAAAATGCTTGATTTTTGATGAATAAAAAAATAAGGTGTTCTGGGGAAACATGGCTATGCCACCAGGGATCCAGCCAGGTCTGGACTGAGAATCAAAATAGGCCCTGGCATTTCAGGTACACAGAGGCCCACTCAGCCCACATAGAGGCCCAAACAGCCCCCAACAGCCCACAAAATTCTGACTTTCTATGGGACCTTATAGCAGCCCCTCTGGCATTTGCCAGAACCCACAGATTGCCAGTCCGGGTCTGGATCCAGCATTTGATCATTCCTCCCTTTACCAACAGGAAGCTTGATTCAACAAATAATTGTATTTTGTCTACTAGTTTATAGGGGAAATACAGCAATAATTCTGGGGTGGGCACATTTTAGGCACCTATCAAGTGATTCATGATCTCTGATCCTGGGTGCTCTAGTCTAACCATAACAGTACTGACACTCACTGTTATCAATAGCAGTCAAATTATGTTGTACCACTCTTTTCTTTTAAAATTAGTTTGGGTAAATGGATTGTAAAAAGGAAGTTCCTTTTTTTATTCTCACCATTTTATTGATTGTGAGTGATTCATAGAATCATCTGTATTCTAAACAGCAATTGGCACCTACTGTACATATAATCAGCACAGAAAGAAATAGCACTAATTCCTAGCACTCCTGTTATTGTGACAACTGCTCAAAATATGCCCAGGAAATCTCCAAGACAGCAAATGTATCACACACATTAAAGTGGACCCTTCACCCAGACATAAAAATCTGTATAATAAAAGTGCTTTTCAAATTAAAAATGTAATCCAATTTCAAATTTTTATTAAAGCATTCATAGCTGTTTAAAGCTCATTTAAAAATCTCAGCCTTCAATCAAATATTGCCTGCCACTCCTCTATGCCTTAGGCATAGAGGCAGGGCAGATAATTACTTTCACTTTCCATTCAGCACTTCCTAGATGCTACTGCTCCCCACACATTCCCCCAGTTAGTATTCTGGATAATACACAACTTTTGGTGGGGTCAGGGGAAATGCCAGCAGTTTCCAGTGGGGTGTGGGTCTGGTCCAGGGCCTACTAGGGGTTTTTCCTGAGTATACTCGAAGCATGGAGAAAAATGCTACACTACAGGTTAAAAACATGCTGATTGCAACCAAAATGGCAGAAATTAGAAGAAAAACGAAGGGAGTGACTGCCATACAGTCTGCCATGGTTACATCTATATTTATCTTCGTGAAAATTTGCACTTCTTTATAATTGTATTTATGCTTTTTTTTATCACAGACTAAAGGACATGGCTTTACTATAATGGGGTTAATGCTTAATAAACCTTGAAGATTTCATTCAGACCTGTGTGCCATTGGAAATTCTTCTGTTTACTATAATAGCACATATGGATACTATGGGGCATTTTCACCACTGCATTTTGAAGTTGTTCCAAAACATCAATTTAAACAAAACTGTCCCACCGTCTTCTATGAAAATGACAAGTGCTTGGTAGGTGATTGTCTCTTGGATATTTTACAGTCTGAATTTCTGTTGTATTAGCCATCTTAGTATATATGAGTTTATATATATATATATATATATATATATATATATATATATATATATATATATTGCTTCATTAAGGTGGTTCTTCCAAAATGCGGATGGATGGAAACATTTGTGTTTTCCAGTTTTGCTTTGTTAAACAGACTGCACCTATATTTGCACTTTGCAGCCAATAATAAATTACCCCTTTAATATATTTTTTTCTATACAGTTGATCTCATATTACATACAGTAATATACATTTTAAATCGCAATAAGAGTCATTTAAAAATAAAACAATCTATAATATGGATATATCACACCAGAATAAGGAGGGGGTTTAAAACCCCATTTTACCAATTCTATCCATCAGGAGAATCAAACAAAACAGGGTTAAACATCACAGAAAGTCCAGATTTCAAAAGTTGGATCAATCTTAAGTCATCCAAAAATTATAAATGATGAAGAGGAACAAGCCCATAGTGTGTACTGTTTAAAATGTATTTGTAAATAGGTAAAATTGCACTTACAAAGTGCCAAGGGTTAAAACAACTCATAAGACAATCTCCATTTCCCAATATTGGAATTGCGTGCATTCCATTTCAATGAGGCATAATTAGAAGTGTAGAGCTCACTTGACCACTCTCCTTGCACTTAATTAACATTGCAAATCCACATAGGAGTCTGCCAAGAAAGTCAGATGTGCCTCATATTTACATCATTTAGTGCATATTGGCAAAATGATCTCACTTATATATGTATTGGACCTGTTATCAATACATGGGGGTTTCCGGATAATGGATCTTTCCATAAATTGTATCTTCATACCTTGACTCTACTGGAAAATCATGTAAACATTAAATAAACCCAATAGGCTGGTTTTGCTTCCAATTAGGATTAATTATATATTGAATTAAATACAAGCTACTATTTTATTATTACAGAGAAAAAGGAAATCAGTTTTAAAAATTTTGATTATTTATATAAAATGGAGTTTATGGGAGACAGATTTACCATAATTCGGAGCTTTCTGGCTAATAGGCTTCCAAATAACAGATCCCCTATCCGTATTCGTTATATATATTGTTTAGAATGAGTCAGATACCTGGATAACCACTAGAGGGGAGCATTACTGCATTACAACTGCTTTGTTGAGCTCCGGTTTCCAAATGAGCTGGGATTGCAGACACAGTGTAATATAAAATCCAGATGCCATCATAATTATCATAAGTATCATAAATGACCCTCTGAAGAAGTCAGCACTTTTTAGAGAAACCTATAGGGAAACACTAAATGTCAGCTTACAGTGCACAAATACTTTTTTAAGGGGGCACAGACATAAAAAACTACCTGAACAGGTGCCAAATTAGCAATGTTTTATTCATATTTCCAGTGGGAAGCTTTATGGAAATGGCAGATTTGTACAGTAGCCAAGCAACACCATCAGAAATGCATGATAGTCACTCCAATGGCTTAAAATAGAAAATATTCCTCCCCTTTTGAACAAGAGCTCGTTCAGTTGGGATTATGTAAAAAAGGTGCATGAAAACTACCTGAACTTTCAAAAATATATTTCTAAACAGGCATACCTGATTTCACACATTGAAAAGAAACTATGATACTCGTATAAACCTTTCCCCAATCCGTCTTAGACTCACAATGATGCAACCCCTCTCTCACCTTGTTCCATTGCAAAGTGATGGATACTGGGGCTTTTTGCTTTCCAGAGAATCTGTGCACCACACTATGGAAAACAGAGGGATTTAAAGTCCCAGAATTCATCACTCCACAAAAGAACAATATGAGGGTGGGGGTTGCATAATACTATAGGGTTTATCTACAATGCAGGACGCATAGTAAAGTGCTCAGTCATCTCATGAAACCTCAAGGTACACACAAAATCATGTTTATTGTAGGTCTTCTGCAACCCCTTCTGGGTTCCCTGTTCTCCCGGGCCTCCCTGCACCCGTGGGGTCTACCTCTATAGTTACGCCACTGATATCCTTATTGTGCTTATTTTGCCAGGGCAAGTAGTAGAGCCAAAAAGTTTTGATGGTGATCAGAAAACAGGTCAAGCAAAACAGAACAGGCTGGACAACACTGGTTGTGTTTGTGACCAAGGACTATAATGGACATTGGCTTAAAACCCAATTTTTAGGTTCAGAATTTCATAGACCACAACGGTCCTTTTTCTTATACATGTAAGGATCCAAGGTGTCCCCTTTACCTATTCTGAAAATTAGACTAAAGTTAGTGATCTCTGCAGACAGCATGGACATTTTCAAAGGGGTGGTTCACCTTTAAATTAACTTTTTTTATGTTATAGAATGGCTAATTCTAAGCAAGTTTGCAATTGGCCTTCATTTTTGCTTTTGTAGTCTTTGAATTATTTGCCTTCTTCTTCTGACCTTTTCCAGATTTGATATTGGGGGTCACTGAAACCATCTAAAAAATACCCCAAAAGACTACAAATATTACTATTTTCTATTACTCAGCTTTCTATTCAGGCCTTCTCCTATTCATATTCCATTCTATATCTTTGACCTACAACACTCAGCATCTCATTGGCAGGCAACGTCATTCAGCATAACACTATTTGGATCAAAAACCCTGCCTGAATGACTTTAAAGGGAAACTGTCACGGGAAAACATGTTTTTTTTTAAAAACGCATCAGTTAATAGTGCTGCTCCAGTAGACTTCTGCACTGAAATCCATTTCTCAAAAGAGTAAACAGATTTTTTTATATTCAGTTTTGAAATCTGACATGAGGCTAGACATTTTGTCAATTTCCCAGCTGCCCCTGGTCATGTGACTTGTGCCAGCACTTTAGGAGGGAACTGCTTTCTGGCAGGCTGTTGTTTTTCCTTCTCAATGTTACTGAATAGAACGCAGTGGGACATGGGTTTTACTATTGAGTGTTGTTCTTAGATCTTCCAGGCAGCTGTTATTTTGTGTTAAGGAGCTGTTATCTGGTTACCTTCCAAATGTTCTGTTATTAGGCTGCTGGGGAGGTGATAGGGAGGGGGTGATATCTCTTCAACTTGCAGTACAGCAGTAAAGAGTGATTGAAGTTTATCAGAGCACAAGTCACATGACTTGGGGCAGCTGGGAAATTGACAATTTGTCTAGCCCCATGTCAGATTTCAAAATGAAATATAAAAAAATCTGTTTGCTCTTTTGAGAAATGAATTTCAATGCAGAATTGTTCTGGAACAGCACTATTAACTGATGCATTTTGAAAATTTTTTTTTCCCATGACAGGATCCCTTTAAAGTATTTCCAAAGTAAAGTAAACAAAAAGTTATTCCTACTGCAGAAAGAGTGTGTGAGTAAAATTGGAACAGCGAGGGCAGAAGCTCATGTTTGGGGTATGCAAAGCCTCAGAGCTTACGTCATAAACTTCTTGACCTTATTATAGCATGACAATACATAATGTGGATTTTGTGGTAATTTCAAAATACTGAAATGATGGGATGTATTGATGTGAGTAAGCCTGGTTGACTTGCTCAATATGTTAAAATAAAATAAGAGAGTTGATGAGCATATGAAAGGCCTGGGGCAATGGCATGTAGTGTTATATAGCCATGTCACATGCACATATGGTATCCATCTACACTGTGTTATTAGTAACAAGTATTTAGCCAACATATTCTGCAGTGCTGTACTCTAAATGAGTGTATACCTGTATATCTATCTATATATCCAAATACAAGAGGTCATCTCCACTCAGCCCATTATGAATTTATTAAGGACAAGTGCCTTTAAAAAAATGCCTTACCCTTTAAATAAAACAGGCATTGTTTGTCCATATATTTCAATATATTTAAGCTGCCAACTACGTCAAACTCATCCCATATCTGGCCAGTCCTACTCTCAAATTGCATCTGATTCATTAAGAATTCTATATATTTTTTTTATATAATTATACATTTTACAAAGGCACTAAGTTTTACCTGCAACTTACTTGCTGCTTTCAAAGTAAAACTCCCAAACTTGGTTGCCCTTTTATTGGCCATCAGTGGGATCACATGACTATGGCTGGAAAGGGTGGGAGCTACAACAAGGAGTGGGCCACTGCTCCTGTATAAACTATAACAAAAAAGTGAAAGTTGTGCTCACCACTAAAAAAAAATTTTTTCTTAAAAAATAAAAGGGGATTCAATGAGGTTATATATATATATTTATAATATATAGATATATATATTTATAGTATATATATATACAGTATATATATATATGTATATATATATATGTATATATATATATATATATATATATATATATATATATATATATATATATATATATATATATATATATATATATAGTGGCCTTGTCTACTAGAAAATCATCTAAACATTAAATATACCCAAAAGGCTGTTTTTTCTTCTTATAAGGATTAATTATTTCTTAGATGCCATGCTATGGTTAGATCTAGCTATATGAGAATTCACTTCGGTTTATATTGAAGATTCTTTTCACACATATTTTTGTTGCTTATATTTAAAAATTTATAGTCACTGTACTATGTGCACATTACCACTGGAGAGGGGGTGTTTTTGTAATTCATTGCACCTGTGAATGGTCACGATTTCCCACAAGTCATAGCGGGTTCCCACCAAACTGTTTTTAGCTCCGGGACAAAGTTCACACTTTGCCTAAGGAGGCACTTTACTAGGGGTAAGGTAAATGAAAGGGATGGATTTTTATTTTAAATGGATTTCCTTTTAATGCACTCATTAATTGTCTTATAAACTCCACAGACTTCTGTGTGTGTCACTTTATCATTCCATTTGCAAACAAGGTTATCCCAATTATTAACCTTCTGCATGTAAAAAGCTGAGTGACCAGTGCTTAATAAGGTGCCATATAAAACTGCAATATTTGACCCAGTTGGTCTGTGAGCTGGTAAGTTGTCTCTTTCAGTTATACACACAGACCTTCAAAGAGGTAAAGTTGACATGCTTAAATTCTTCTTTCCCCCTGTAGATTTCAAATCCTAAGTGCTTTAGGATTATTTATCAAGGGTCGAATTTAAGAGGCTTGTGAGCTTTTTTTAGACCGTGAATGAACTCACAACTCAAATGGTTTCTAATTTAAGAAAAAATCTTGAATGGAAAAAACTTGAATCTGTGTATTTATGGTGAAAAACTGGAATACTGGAATTGATTGCGTTTTCAGAGGAAAAAAAACTTGAACATCATGAAGGCTATGAAGATCTTCAAATTATACAACGGATCTCTGCCATTGACTTCTAAATGACCTTGACATGTTTTAAAAGGTGTATTTTACAGATTCTAGCTATTTCCTGCTTTTGAACATAATAAGTCTTGAAAAATATGGGTTTTTAAAAAAATAAAAATCTTGCATTTTCGAGTTTTTTTTTAACGGAAAAATCTATTTTTACTGAAAAATCTTTCATGGAAAAAATAGCTCAACCTTTTATAAATATATATTATTTACTCCTCTATCTTTGTGTCTCACTTATTTAGGCAGGATACTTCTAAATTTCTTGACCGTTTTGCTGCTTGGCCACTGGACTTTCAATCACACCTGTGTTTGATCCTTTAGGCTAGGGACAGACAGGGAGATTCGGGGAGATTCAGTCGCCTGGCGTTTAATAGCAGGGCGACAATCTCCCCGAACGTCCTTCTCCCTGTCCGTCGCTAGTTGAAATGTAAAAGCGCCGGCTCTGTGCACACGCGGTGCGGCGATTTCCGTAATCGCCCGAAGTTTCCTCACAAAGTAACTTCGGGCGATTCCGGAAATCGCTGCACCGCATGTGCACAGAGCCGGCGCTTTTACATTTCAACTAGCGACGGACAGGGAGAAGGACGTTCGACGAGATTGTCGCCTGCTATTAAACGCCAGGCGACTGAATCTCCCCGAATCTCCCTGTCTGTCCCCAGCCTTAGGTGTAAGTGTGCTGCATCTATTGAGGCAAGCCAAATTGTAAACAGCAACAAAGTGCCTTTGAACAAGATAAGAATTAGATTACACTGGGGCTCAGGGTTGGACTAGGCTAGTGGGACACCTAGTAAAAACCCAGTGGGCCCTGGCCCTCCATGACCTTCTGACCAAGACCCACACCCGTATACTGCCCGCACGGTACCACACTGCCCGCATCTATACCCGCACAAGGAACTTCTACCCACAACCCACAGGGTACCACAGGTTTTTACGGGTAACCCGCAGGAACCTGACCTGCTACAGGACTCTACCTCCATCTTCCAAACTAGACATTTTCCATGCATACAGTAATTGTTCTCCCATGTAATAATTTCTATTTCACAATTCCTCACTTTCATATATTTTTGTTCTGAAAATCTATTTGCATCAAATTTTTCCTCAGTGCTGTAAAGTTTTGTTAAATATTTATCCAGAAAACACTGAAGTGATTACAAAGCCACATGTCTTTATTTATTGTCTTTATTTACAATGTTTCCGCATATTCAGCATCACATTATATAGGGCTGTGGGAACTAAAATAATGAAGTGCAATTAGAGGCCAAATGGTTTAAGTAGGCAAAAAATATATTTACCAATTTAGCACAAAGTTTTAAGGATCAAAGCCCAAAATGCCTCAAAATGTTCTTCTACATCTGCTGACACACTCTGATGTGAATGATGTATAATCTCTGTAGAGCATAACACACATGTTTTGGTGCTATATAAATAACAGCTAATAAATATTCAAAGAGAAAAACATATGACAAGAGTTTGTCCTTTCAGACATGACAGTATTTTTACCTGAATCAACACAAATTAGATTAGATTGCTTTATTTGTCAATACAGACCATATAAACAGTTATACAGTGTATCGAAATTACGTTTCACTCAGCCCCTCCCTCCACTTGGTGCATTTACATAGGAAGAGCATTTACGTGGGAAGAGCATTTGAGGATACATGTAAGATGACAGATGCAGGGAGAAGCTAGTTTTTCAATATTATGTTAAGGGCTCTTGCTTGTGGGTAGTCGAATTCACTTCGAATTTCCGACATTCGACGATGGCGAAAGTTTAGGCGAAACGCTCACAAAAATTCACCGCGTGTTTCGTTTTCGCCACGCGTCAAGTTCGCCGCTTCACTTCAAAACAGCACAATCTGTGCAGTGAAAAATATTTTTAAAAATAAATGAATATATATTAAAATATGCCTTTTTTAATTTTTCACTATTTTAAATAATAATCACAGATGTTTTTAAGAAGCTGGCAAAATGGGAGGCCTTTTTTTCTTTTGAAAAGATAAGAGTCCAGTAACAATGCAGGGCATGTGTGTATACTAAGTGAAACACGTGTGTAAATTGCTCTTCTCATTGACTCCAATGCTATTCAGCACATTCACACACAAAGCAAAAGATGCCATTTTTTACAATTTTTTTTCACATTTCCATGCCTCCCAACATAGCGCTGCAACATTTTGACCACACCCATTTTTGTGGTCACACCCACTAATTAACATGTGCGTTTTACCAAGTTTGGCAGGTTATGAAAGTTTGAAAATATTTCTCCTTATCTAAACTGTTACAAATACAATCAATTACTTATTTTATTATATCAAAATTGTTAAAAAGCATCTTTTTTGCACCTGTTAGCTGTTCTTCTAGGCTCTCTGCCAAAAGCCAATTAAGTTAGAAACTTTGTTTCTTTTTCTGGCTATTCCGTGCAGAGAAAAGAGGGACTTTCCAATACAAATGAAATGAGGGACTGCAGGTTGCGCTGTCAAAAGAGGGAATGTCCCTCCAAAAAAAGGGACCGTTGGGGGTATGCATTTCACATGGCAGTTTTATCACATTGCACTGTGCGTCAAAATATTCTGATGTGCATCAATATAAGCGCACATCAACTTGGGCACGCAACAAAACATCAGCCCGACTCGTTTCGCAAATTTTTTCACCGTTTCGCGAATTTCGCTGAAAATTCGTTAATTTTTCGGCGAAGCAAAACGCCACAGTTTCGCCTATCACTGTTTGTGGGTAGAAGCTTTTGCAGTGTCTAGTAGTTTTAGTTTGAATGCTGCAAAACCTTCTTCCAGATGGTGAGAGAGAGAAAAGAGAATGAGATGGATGGGATATGTCCTTTGCTACGATATTTGCTCGTCATACAAGGTGTTTCCGGTAGAGTTCAGAGATGGGTGAGAGAGGTTCTCCTATGATCCTTTCTGCAGTTTTCACAATTTGCTGCAGAGATTTTTGTTCTGTGACAGTGCAGTTTCCAAACGATAATGTGATTTAGCTGCAGACAATGGAAGATGTTGTGATGTCAGATGCCCTCAAAGGACAAGTGGAGTGTTATTTACTGGGGGGGGGGGGTTGCCATTATTAGTGATAGAGAATAAAATCCTGTGCCTGGCCTTTAGGGCAGAGCAACCTGTTTGGCTCTAATAGCAGTTCTTTGTTTTTCTGTGCTGTGGAGTGATTTCTCCATTTTCTCCCACCAGCAACCTTTTTACAATTCTATAAAATATCTGTGATTCCTTTGTCCAGGGTTCTGACTATTTCTGAGTTCAAGAATCTACTGAGCTCATGTTAAATAAACGCTGACTTTCACCTCATGACGTCTCTGGTAACACAATTTCCCTTACTATATGACCCTTCTTTCCAGTCAGGGTGGGACTGGCCCTTGTGGGCCCCCGCTAGGCCTGATCCCCCTCTCCTAAGCTCCTGGACCTGTTTTTTTTTTTAAGTTTGTGGCACTACGTGCGCCGATTGACACCTGTGCACGCATGCGTGGCTCCTGTGTGCATGCGCGCCTCCTAAGTGCACAATGCGGCTCCTGTACGCACATATGCGCCGCATCAGATGGGGGTCTGGACGGGGGCCCTGGACAGCAGGCCTGGTGGGCCCGGGCCCCCCAGTCCGGCCCTGTTTCCAGTAATTATAATCACTTGTCTTAGACTTTGGGCCAGTGTTACTCTTTGTGGAAAAGTGCAATAGCGTTGCCATGCTAGCATTTTTCCTGAACTTTATGCATATGTCAAATGGGGCTGAAACTCTGCTTGTTGACAAAATGCTGGCTGAGAATCAGCCCATATGCTAGAATCTTTAAAGATCTAAAATGTTAAACCAGCAAATAACTAAAATGTAGCATTTTTTTATAGTATGGGGAATAACACTGGTTCATAAAAGCCCACTAAGTGCAAGAAAATGCAGTTTATCTTTCCTTAAATGAAACATGGTTTAAATAAAACGTGAACAGGAAAACCTATTGTAGGATTTATAGCCTGCTGTTTCTTGTTCTTATTAAAAAAAGAATCTCTTCTAAAGCCAAACTTTAATTTAAATAGTTTCTGGAAAGTCAAGAGTGTCAGATGAACTGCCTGAAGGAAAAGCAACCAGGCTAATATGATAGCAAATGTTTTCAGTATCACTTCCATTGGGCTTTTTTTTGCCTTTCTAGTGCTGTTTTTAGAGTATATTAACAGTCATCTTATTTTACAAGTAGCAGCACTGACATGAAGTGCCCAAACCCTGTTGATTATTATTGGAATCATTAAGGCTCATGTACAATAGCAAGTGCTAAAATGGATGTAAACTGTAGCAGTCGTTGACCCTATTTACTTGCTCTCAATATTACATTCTCTTTACAAACTTGTGACTGGGAACCATTTGCTTGCTTAGCTGATCTTTATTGCATAATTTCTGCACAATTGCAAGCTTGGGCGAAAGGGAAACCTGGAATCACCACCAGCCTTGACCTGCTTGTAATTCCAGAATTCCCTTAGTGACTTAAGTCCATAGTCAAGCTGACTTGCACCAAGTGAATCAAACACATGTAATTATTGATATTGGAAGTGATGCCATCCTCAATACAAAAAATGTGCAACGAGCAAAGCATATGAGTTGCAGTGAACTCCTGCAATGATTCTGGAATTATGAGTAAAAAAAGCCCACCGAATTGTGGGGCAAAAAAACAATTTGCGTCCCAGTCTTACACTTTACACATTACAATGCATTGATAGATGAGACCTATTGTCAGAGATGTCATTGTTCAGAGACTCTGTGACAATTTTTACTGCAGTCATTTGCAACATGTAGCGTTCTACTATAGATACTGTATGTTATTCCCACTTGTTCCACCAATAGACTTGATAGTCGGACTCTTCAACGGATTAGAGGAGTAGCCATCTCCACAGCAATATCATGAAATATCACAAAAACCGGAGAGTCTTCAAATCGTGAAATTAGTTTTTTATTTAGTGCCTAAATAAAAAACTAATTTCACGATTTGAAGACTCTCCGGTTTTTGTGATATTTCATGATGTAGCGTTCTACAGCTATCAACATTATCTAAACATGCTCTACACAATGCTCAGATATACACACAGGTTTATCTTAATGTTGTTCATTTTTTAATAATCTATTTCTGAGGTTACCTTAGGTTAAATAAATAACAGGTGAAATAAGAAGGGGTGGACTGTTTATCAGGTTGGAAAAAACACCCCATCTTTTTTTCCGGAATGGGTTCTTTCTTAACACCAGATAAAAATGTAAGTTTGGTAGAACATAATTAGCCAGGGACAACTCTGTGATAGACAACCTGACAATCTGAGTAGCTACACTGATAAGTGATTTATTTCCCAACATATACTGTGTATATGTACTCTGCAGTCTAATCTAGAGATGTATACAAAAATCCCATATCTCTCCTAAATAGTTATTTTTGGTTCCATTTCAAAACCTTACAAAATAAGAAATAAACAGTAAAGAAATTAGGTTCAGATGTCGTGCCTTCCCTATGTTGTGAGTTCTGATAGCAGTTCATAATCCAGTATCTTTTTATATGATAAACCTCTCAGCCAGATCTCCAGCAATGGCATCATGTGATGTCATTGAGCTACAGCTTGAAGCCAAAATCAAAATAAAAGAGCATCAGAGGCCCAAGTACAATGTCAGATTGTATTTTGGGGTATATTTGCTAAAATTCTTGAATAATGGTTTCTGACTCTAACTAAACTGCGAAAATTCGCTAGCTTTGGCTTCGCTAACATTTGCCACACTTCACCAGGCGAATCTTCGCCAGCACTACGCAAATTCACTAAGATGGGAATTTGCGCTCAAGGCGGCGAATGTTAGCGAAGTAGTGCTACCGTTAGTTCGTCAGGCAAAGCGCATTTACGCTAGCAATGCCTATTTTGCATACGGCAGGAACTTAAGCGTATAATATAAGCATATGTTACAGCCACTACATTCCACTACACAAGCCCAGGAAACCGTTAATAAATAAAATAAAGTTGTCCTATTGCCCTACAGGTGCCTCCTGTACAGTTGTGTTGCCATATGTTAGGAAATGTAGGGGGGAAGGAGGGTACCCCCCCCCCAAAAAAAAAAACAATCTTTTTCAGACTATAACCCTAGAATGGTAAAACATGCCAGCGTTTTTTGGGACTTAGAAAAATTTTCCAACTTTTTTTTCAAACTATTGTATTGAACTTCGCCAGGTCTTACCAGACGAAGTAAAGTCTAGTGTAAGTGGTACCATTCAGGAAAATTTTGATCTTAGTGAATTTGCGTAATTACGCCTGGCTAAGGGTGCAAAGTTGCGCAAGTCTATCTACTTCGCTAGCAAAAATTCACCAGAGTCGGTTAGTGAATTTGAGAAGTTGCAAAACGGTGTCACGCTGGCGAATTAGCGCTAGCGTTAGACGCTTCGCGCTTTAGTGAATTTCCCCCTAGGCTTTGTTCCTGTCTATTCAAGTCACTGTCTGACCTATGTCTGAATCTGACAACATATTTGATATCTTGGTATTGGAATTTCCACAGTGTCAAGCTTTATCCAAGGTCTGGAAGTCCACCTGAAAGCACACCTGGCCATGACAGATGTGGCTAGTTAAAGGGTTGGTTCACTTTTAAGTGAACTATTTTACCATGTTATAGAATGGTGGTTTCTAAGTAACTTTTCAATTGGTCTTCGTTATTTGTTTTTTTTTTTTTATAGTAATTTGCCTTCTTCTTCTACTTTTTTCCAGCTTTGAGATGGTGAACACTGACCCCTTCTAAAAAATCAAATGTTTTGAAAGGCTACACATCTATTGTTATTGCTACTTTTTATTGCTCATCTTTCTATTCATGCCTTCTCCTATTCATATTCCAGTCTATTATTCAAATCAATGCATGGTTGCCAGGGTAATTTGGACCCCAGCAACCAGATTTCTGAAATTGCAAACTGGAGAGCTGCTGAATAAAAAGCTAAATAGCTCAAAAAACAATAATCATAAAAAATCAAAACCAATTGCAGATTGTCTCAGAATATCAATCTCTACATCATATTAAAAGAATTTAAAGGTGACCAATCAATTTAAGTTACTAATTGTCTGCCCCGTCTCCAAAAAAGGGGGTATATTCAGCTAAGCAATTGACAAGAATTATCATAAAAAGGATCATGGGGAAGAAAGCAAAGGTACAGTATATGGTTTCCTCCCGTCTGCATTTAATACAGGGAGTTTCTCTGTTAGAAAAAGAAAACATCTAACACTACAGCAAATGAGCAATTAAATCAAATAGTAGGAGGCACCTGAGGTAAACCTTTTAATGTCTAGCTAAATAAGAAAATGTTGCAAGCTTCCAGAACAAAGAGGGCCCTTATTCTGGCACGGGTTACAGCGTGTGTAAAATCAACACATGGCACCATTATGAGTCTGGGACTTTGTGAAACTATTTGAACTTGCCATATTTGTGAATAGTGCCACATATTCTTTCAATTGATAGTAAGCCGCATTTCAGCATGGGATACAGAGCAAGTTAAATATATTCACATAAACTAAAAAAAAAATATAGTCAACCCATGAACACAATATTTCTGTAAGTGTCCTTATGCTCTATGCTGGAAACATGCCAGGGAGATAAAAAGAAATTTAAACATAAATGATTAGGGTTCTCTTCTTTTTTTGTATTTTCTGTCTTGGCCACTTTCCCACAGTCCCAGATCAGTGTGCATTAGGCAGGGCAAGCTTGTATGCATTCTTCTACTGAATGGACACACTGGGGAATTGGTTGCTCTTAAACATTTTCTTTGGAGACATGTAAAAATAAATCAGTGTAAAATGTTTTGCAACTAGACAGCTCTTAAGTTGTATACACAGAAGTAAATATATTTATATACTGTACACATGTATTTACCCGTTATCCATATCTTCCATAGACTCCATTTTTTCCAAATAATCCATGTTTTTTAAAACGATTTCCTTTTTGTCTGTAATAATAAAACAGTAGCTTGTACTTGATCCCAACTAAGATATAATGAATCCTTATTGGAAGGAAAACCAGCCTATTGGGTTTATTTAATCTTTAAAAGATTTCCTAGCAGACTTAGGGGCCTATTTATTAAGCCTGACATTTTTCTCGTCAAGTTTTTTGGAATGCACATACAATTTTCACTAAGATTATTATAGTAAAATAAGCCAAATCATGGTTGGAAATAATAATATATAAATAAATAATAATAATATTATATAAACATATAATATAAATAAATATATACATATATATATAATACCAAAAAAGGTCAGCACTCTCGAAAAGGAAGTTCATGTGCCTGGGTGCAGTGTCCAAACGTATTATCCATAGAAATCCAAGAACGTCCGCACTCTCAGGTCTTTTTAATATAGGTAAAAATATTTATTGCAGAGCTTACAAACTGACGTTTCGACCTCTTCTGAGGCCTTTCTCAAAGTGCTTTTGTTACAAAAGAGGATGCATTATATACACATACTGGCGGGAGATTGCAAAGATGATGTAATTTGGTAATTAGCATAATTAGAAAACTACTATTCCTTAAACAATCCCATATATATATATATATGGGTATAACTAGATATATCTATATATACTGGTCACAAAATAAATTTAAATTCACCCCCAACAAGAGGCTTTAAACACTTGTTCTCTTACCTCACCCTATATCAAGCAACTGCAATTATAATTTCCTTATAAACAAACACATCAAACACGATCAGATAAGAGAGTAGTATGTTTTAATCCCTGTAAAATAGCACTGGTATGACCTAAACCGTCCTGTTTTCAACTGATCTTCTCATTGCCAAACAAAATAGATGAACTCTTTTTCTCACAATGGGACAATAAATCCCTATAGAACTAATACTATTTATTTAATATAATATCTGATATAAAAGAATGTTCTCACATATACAGCGACCGGTCAAAAGATTAACTTTTAAAAAAAAATCTAATTCTGAAAGTATGTATTTACAAACAGCAACTGCCAATGGAATGCTAAAGGATAATAAACACTGAATTAAAAAGTCTGATTTTTCTGAAAATGCTGCATCGTGAAATTCCCACGTTTCATGAGAAAGGAATTTAGCTTACATAGCAAGGAATCCAAAGTGAAGGGACATTTGGCAAAGTATTAATTACTTTTGTAAGCAGTAATTACAAGAATAATGGTTATATTGTAAAAGCTGTAGATGCTGTTCTTGGTGTAATTGTCTTTACAAATTATGCTTTACCAAAGCCAAGTAGCCTGTTAAGAAACAGTTTCAAACAGAATCAAATGTAATATTAATGCTGGTAACAAATGAAATAACTATTAGACTACAGGACTCATTAGAAGGTCTTGCCTCTAAAGCCACTCTGTGCACTTTTTGGTGCCAAGCTCCAATGCATTCGGAGTGGTATTAAAGTGCTGTAGGTTACGGTTTGTTACACTTTCATATACTATAAGTGCCAGTTCCTAGTTCAGGTGTTATCCAGGTGCTCCCAGAGGTAGTCTTGAGTTTTGTTTTAAAAACACTGAAGGATTCTTTCCAGAGATATTCGGGATTGGCATTCCAAATATAAGGAGCTGCAAGCGAGAAGGATTTGACACGGGAAACAGCAGTAGTATTGGGGGGTGCAACCAAGCGGTTGCTCTGATATGAGCGGAAGTTCCAGCCAGGAACAAATAGAGAAACAAGTGATGAGATGTAGTTAGGTGCAGAGGATTGAAGGGCTTTGAAGGTTATGAGGAGGAGTTTATGAGTATTCTTTGTTTTATAGGAAGCCATGATAAGGAATTCAGCAAGAGAGGGCCTGTACTCTTTTTTCATTGATAGAAGGATAATTCTGTCATCAGTGTTTAATACAGACTGTAAGGGGGAAAGATGGGAGTTAGAGAGGACAGTTATTTTAAGATTACAATAATCTAGTCAGGATAGAATGAGAGCGTACATGAGTGTCTTGGCCCTAGTAGGTGAAAGGAAGGGACAGATTTTGGCAATATTGCCTAAGAAAAAGTGAAGGGGTTTCACAGTGGAGTTAATATGATCAGAGAAGGAGAGAGAGGAGTCAAAGATTTCCCCCAGACCGCGTGCTGAGTTGACTGGGTCAATGAGCATGCTATCAATAGATATAGTAAAAAGGGAGTAGGACCAGGCTTAGGTGGAAAGATGATTAGTTTAGTATTTGTTAGGTTAAGTTCATCCAATTTGAGATAGCTAGGAGGCAGTTAGAGATTTAAGCCTCTGTTTCAGCTCTTAATGAAGGGGTGGATAAATATATTTGGGTATCACCAGCATACAGATGAGAAAGCCAAATGATTGGATGAGATATGGGACTGGAGATATGGGTCATTTGCAACCACAAGCATAATGGGCTAAGTGCAAGATTGAGCACTAGCGCTGTATGTTTTTTTCACACAATGCAGATTTTTTTCCCTATGATTCTAGTGTAATGGTGGCCACCAGGGCTGATGTACATTGTACAGTTGTGCCTGATGCACTTGCACTTCGATGCAAATTGGACGCAATTGCAATAAAAGTTGGTGTCATTTCATAGTGAGGGTGACGTGTGCCCTATTCGGAAGTTGGTGGTAGATCCAGGGTTCCCCTATATCAATTCAATTTGCAACAGAGTGCAGTCGAGCAGAGTACAACTACAGGTATGGGATCCTTTATCTGGAAACCCATTTTGCAGAAAACTCTGAATTTCAGGATGGTCATCTCCCATATACTCTATTTTATCCAAATAATCCAAATTTTAAATAAATTATATCCTTTTCCTCTGTAATAATAAAACAGTACATTCTACTTGGTCATATTGGAATATATGTGTGTGTGTGTGTGTGTGTGTGTGTGTGTGTGTGTGTGTGTGTGTGTGTGTGTGTGTGTGTGTGTGTGTGTGTGTGTGTGTGTGTGTGTGTGTGTGTGTGTGTGTGTGTGTAATTATTAATACAGGTATGGAATCCATTATCTGGAGAACCATTATCCAGAAAGCTCAGAATTATGGAAAGGCCATCTCCCATTGACTACATTTTATCTAAATAATCCAAATTTTTAGAAATGATCTCCTTTTTCTCTATAATAATAAAACAGTACCTTGTACTTGATCCAAACTACAATATAATTAATCCTTAATGGAAGGAAAAAAAAACAGCCTATTGGGTTTATTTAATGTTTACACAATTCTCTTGTAGAATATAAAACCCCAGGTCCCATTCAACATTCTGGATTACAGGTCCCATACCTGTTTATTAAAGAGAAAGAAAGATTACTGCGTTTATTTAATGTTGAAATTGTTTTTTTCTTCTGTAGATTTAAGGTATGAAAATCCAGCACTTTTACCCTTGTTCACGATTACATTCCAAATGAATCTTGCATTTCTTTTCTTCTTGTAATTCCCCAAACCCTATCAGACAGTAAATCAGGCCAGTATAAGGAAGCACACAATGAGAGGCAAAGGGGTTGATGTACCCAATGAACAATTGTACATATATAGAGAGCTGAAAACACAATGTAGATTTTCAAAAGAAGATATACTGGCACTCCTTAAATGCTTAATCTCTGCTGTCATGAAGGAATCTAATGAAATGCCTAATTATGTATATTGCATTACTTTGCTCACAATACTTTTTGGAATGACTTCACTGTAAGCTGGTACTTGTACAAACTTGACATTTAAAATGATGGTTGTATTTAAGAGACATTAAAGAGATGTATTTTCTACCTCCCACCTTTTAAGTCACCTGGCATTGAAAAACTGCAATTTTCTCAGTAGATAGTAAGGAATTATTGTATTAATAACAGTCTAATAAAGGAGTAATTTAATTTAACATCTCTCTTACAAATAAAGGCAGTCTCCTGACATGCATCACACCAATCATTTGGTGTTATTTATATCTGAGCAGCTTTTCTGCAACTGGCAAATAGTCAATCTGTTTTTGGTCCTGTAATACACAAGTAATACTTTGGTGGCTTACAAGGTATAAGCTAAATGACCATCTTATTAGACTAATAAGTACATACTCTGGCTCCTGGACAATTTGCATTGAAGGCACATATTTGCATTTTGGGCTTGGTTGTGATTATATAACAATTTTAATTGTCAGAATCCATTACTGTGGCCATTTGAGAACTTTAAAATGAAAAGAATCTGTGTGTGACTTTCTTATTCAGAATAAAGGCCCAGTCTAAATACCACTTTTAGGAAGAAGGTCTAACTATTATAGTTATTTGAATGTTATTTGAATGTAACTATAGGTGTTTCATTGCTTACCTTAACTTGTTCATGATTAAGAGTTCTCACTACTTCAAGAATTTCTAAAGCACTTCCTAAAATTTGTCTAGGGGTGTGAAATCCTGGATGCATCATAACTTAGAATGTAACACCTTGGTGCAGAAATAGACAACACCACACACATGTAGTAGTTTCCAGTTCTTTCTGACCAACCCATAACTAATCTAAAAGCATTTATGCCATATGCAATCCATCGGACAAATCTACAATATTCTTCAGCTATTTATACAGATGAGTGTAATTTCATGGTAGTTCCCCTTCTAGAAAAATTATTGTCAAACATTTTAATTGACATGTATGATGTCTTACAATAAAGCTGAAAATTTGTAGTTTATCCCCAAAATACAATTCATATAATTAGGAAGCAGGCAATGTATCCATGGGCCCTGCAAAAGTGTACTATATTGTGTTTTTGTCAGTAGAAGGGCCAATTCTAAGAAACGTTTCCATTGGTCTTCATTATTTATTTTTCATAGTTTTTTAATGATTTGCAATTTTCTTCTGTTTCTTTGCAGCTTTCAAATGGGGGTCACTGACACCATCTAAAAACAAATGCTCTGTAAGGCTACAAATGTATTGTTACTGCCACTTTTTGTTACTTATCATTCTATTCAGTCCATCTCCTATTCATATTCCAGTCTCTTATTCAAATCAATGCAGGGTTGCTAGGGTAATTTGTACCCTAGAAACCAAATTGCCCTACATGTTCCCCCTGTATAGTTGTGTTGCCATATGTTAGGAAATGTAGGGGGGGAAGGAGGGTAACCCCCCAAAAAAATATTGATCACCCTCCTATGCTAAAATACGCCAGCGTTTTTTTGGGACTTAGAAAAAATGTAAAAAAAAATTTCAACCTCCTATCTATTGTATTGAACTTCGCCTGGTCTGACCAGGCGAAGTAACGTCTAGCGTAAGTGCGAACGTTGAGGAAAATGCTTATCTTAGTGAATTTGCGAATTTACGATCCTTCGTCAGTGCGCAACTTCGCCTGGCGTAAGGGTGCGAAGTTGCACAAGTCTATCTACTTCGCTAGTGAAAATTCGCCAGAGTCCGTGTTAGTGAATTTGCGAAGTTGCAAAATGACGTCACGCTGGCGAATTAGCGCTAGCGTTAGATGCTTTGCGTTTTAGTGAATCTGCCCCTAAGCCTCTCTAACTCTCCCCTCCAGTGATACTTAAGGTGGCCATACACGGGCCGATAAAAGCTGCCGACAGACCAAGTCAGCATCTTATCTGCCCATGTAAGCGGCCCTCCAACGGGCTTTCCCGATCGATATCTGGCCGAAAGTCTGCCAGATGTCGATCGGGCGGGGCTAAAAATCCCGTCGGATCGCGGCCGCATCTGTTCATTGATGTGGTCCCGCGATCCGACCGCCCATATAGCCTCTGGTATGATCCGATCGTTGGGCCCTAGGGCCCACGATCAGATCAGCCCGATATCGCCCACCTCAAGGTGGGCATATCGGGGAGAGATCCGCTCGTTTGGCGACATCGCCAAACGAGCGGATCTCTCAGTGCATGGCCACCTTTATTCACCAGCTTCTGGCCTGGCTCCACACCTCCCTCCAGCACAAGGAGATCTCCAGTAGTGATGAGCAAATCAGTCCCATTTGCAAACTGCAAAAAAAATTGCAAAATGGTGATGAATAGTAAACAGGCAGCAAAAATTTTTACACACGTGACTATTTTTTCTCACTTCAAATACAAGTCAATGGGCGTTTTTTCCTATGGCATTCTGTCTGGGTGACTTTTTTTTGTCATGGTGAAATTTTTCACAGCAGATTTTTGTTTCATGAAGAAATTCACAGATGGCGAAGTTTGTAATTTTTACACGAAAAGATTTGCTCATCACTACCACTGAGGTGTAGTCTCTGACCTCTTTTATTTGCTGCTCACCTGCAGCCTAATCAGACAGCTACCTATAGCTACCTATAGCTATGCAGCTGAAAACACTCAATGGAATATGGAATGGTGGGCCATTTCTTCCATTCAGTCCAGTTACCCATTTATGTGACTTTTCCTAAGCTGGAAAACAAACACAGCCTTACTTACTGCAACATTATACATTTTCCCTGGAGTTCACTGTTAATACTGGTGACAAATACACAATAGTGGCAATATCCAGCACATCTCTTACAATATATACCTTTACTACTACAGCAAAAAGTACTCATATTGTCACAAGTCTTCTATATCTATCATATAGCAAAAAATATCTAAAATCTGTTTTGCACTGATCTGGCAGTATGTTTGAAATAAGCATCAAAGTCACCACCTTGATCAATAATGGACCTTTACAACATGGGCGAAATAATTCTTTATGATGTGTTAGCTATTGGATGTTTCTCTTTTGTGGACCGGTCAGTCACACCTACATGACCATTTTGTAAAAGGGTTATTGGTTGATGACCTTGCCCAGTTCATAAACCGCGTTCAAATTCCATTGAGTCTGTGGGCTGTGCAGTAATCCTTAATTTTAGAGCCTATTAATGCAAAATTTACGATGTTTGGGAACAATTATCTCACATAGTTTATTCAAGTAAAAATACAGTTCACTGGAGATTAATATTATCATGTAACCCTGAGATGTTTGTGAAATAGTTCACTCTCAAGTAGTGCTACTAGATATCCAAATCTCAGGATAATGAGAAGAAAACCCCAGGTTTGAGATAACCCTTAGACAAAATATATTACTGTAGGCATGGCTGGCCTTGGCGATGCATAAAAGTTTCCCCAATTACTAAATAATTTATCTGGTTCTGATTAAATGTGAAACTGTTCCCAAGGATTTGCAGATATGAATTGTACTCTATATTAGGAACAAATGTAACTTTAGTGTACTGTAACGTTGGACTCCTGTACCTGCAGTTATAAATGGCCCCTTTCTTCTTTTGTGGAACAGTGTTTTGGTTTCAACTAATCCTTATTTCATTCCCTAACAAAAATTTGTATTTTACATGATTGATTAAAAATGTTGGGCATATGAATTGCATGCAATAAGAAAGTAAGTCCATACCAATGACAACCCCCCCACCCACCCCCACCCCACTTAGGGGCAGATTTATTAAGTTTGAGTTGTGTTTTCCACTAAAAATTCAATTCAGTATTTTTGTGTCACAAATATATTTTTCAGGTTAAAAAACTTGGTCAATTCAAGCGATTCACGTTTTTTCCTGTAAAAAAAACTCGAATAATTAGAGTTTTTGGGTTTATTCGAGTTTTTCCCATTCAAGTCTTTTCATAAAGGAAATTATAACCCCCCCCCCCGAACATTGTAGGTCTCTATAAAAATATATTGCATAAAACAGCTCTTATGTAAAACTCTGCTTCATGTTAATAAACCATTGTCATAACAATATATTTTTCTGGTTGCTTAAGTATTCATTTTGGGGGGTTAGTTTTCCTTTAAATTACAAAACTTTCGAGTTGTAAGTTCATTCAAGATCTAAAAAAAGCTCACATAACATTATACAATTCGACCTTTGATAAATTACATATTCCTAGAACAGGTCATGATATGAGATAAAAATCTGATCAAATGTTATTGATCTTTTTAAATTTATAAGAAATGTATTACATATCATGGCTACATTCTCTTATAATAATATACAAGCCTATAACTGATGTAGTCATGTAGCTTAACTCACAAGGACCCACCAATTTTTTTCTCACGAATAATCTAACCTCATAAAAACACTGTTGTTCTATCAGCGGGAACTCCCCCCAAACACGCACACACAGAAATTTGATGGAATAATGTAACAATAACAATATAAAAATACATCTGTAGGTACTGCAAACAATTAAATGTTCCTTGTGAAAGTTTATCTTATAGCAGAACTGCTGACTATAAGAATGCTTATTAAAAAATGTAGCACAAGGCATTTAAAATGGAAAAACTTAGAATGTATCATTCATATAGACCGGAGAAAAAGACCATAACTAAACACAGAGGCAGAGATAAGAGGACAAAACCGTGACCCGTAACCTTGTCAGGAACCTTACATGTTTCTTTTTAACGGAATCCATTACGTACCCCATGAAAAATGTTTTCTATATTTAGAGATGAGCACAAAACTGGGTTCATTTAGTTGTTTCGAGTACCATCTAAATGACTTAATAAGGACAATATTTAAGGATAAATATTTTAGAGGTTTGGAATCTTGGCAGAAGCCTGTATCAAGGAAAAATAATTATATATTTCTGCTGCTTTTATTTTTATGTCTTGTATAGCTTTTCTTGGTGCAGACTGATTTATTTGCACAGTTGACAAAGTATCAGAGTAGGTCATCGGGATGCTAAATTTATACTTTCATTACAAATTAAAAAGGTTCAAATGTTAATCTGGTTAATAGTCCCCAATAAGATACCTCCATAAAGGGATTTTATGCATGGTGTCCAGAATACTTGGGACCTTTCCATTATCTGGATCTCTATACTTTGTCTTCTTCAAAATCATTTAAGCATTAAATAAACCCAACAGGATTGTTTTGCCTCCAATAAGGATTAATTATAGTTGGGATCTTAGTTGGGATCAAGTACAATGTAGAATTGCTTGAAATGGAGTCTTCACTTAATTCGGAGATTTATGGATAGTGGGTTTCTGGATAATGGATCCTATACCTGTAGGAATTCTGTGCTTTTGAACAGGGTACTGCACCAAAGAAGCAAAACAACAAGTATGTCTACCAAGGTATTTATGTTTACCAAAGCAAATTTTCGCCAGCCTGCCGCAAATTCACAAAAATGCGAAGTTGCGCTCAGGGTGGCGAATGTTAGTGAAGTTGCACCCTAAACATGTGCCCACAGTATAGTTGAGTTGCCATATGTTAGGAAATGTAGGGGGGAAGGAGGGTAACCCCCAAAAAAATTTCGGTCATCTTAGTGAATTGACGTAGTTACGACCCTTCGTCAGTGCGCAACTTCGCCTGGCATAAGGGTGCTAAGTTGCGCTAGTCTATCTACTTTGCTAGCGAATTTTCGCAAGGGACACTGTTAGTAAATTTGCATAGTTGCAAATTGACGTCACGCTGGTGAATAAGCGCTAGCATTAGACGCTTCACGCTTTAGTGAATTTGCCCCTTGTGTCTCACCAGATACAGTATATTTGCAAATGGCACCATTAGCAAATCTTGACATCACAGTCACATTATTTATATTTGATTTTAATGAAAATGCTTGATTTTTTAATGAAAAGCAACTATGATCTTTTGATCAATATTTTGGATCTATCTCCTACTGTACAGAGTAAAGTTATTAGAAGCAACAAAATAGAAATGTTACATTTCAGCAAAAAGGCCACAGACTGTGTAAGAAAGCAAGAATTTTAAAAATGTAGTTTACTTAATTTAACATGAGCATGTCCAACTTGAAGTCCCTCAGCTACTGTTCTTCTAACAGACTGTAAGGTTCTGATTGTTTATTCAGATTCTATATACGTCTGCTATGTGTCTGATTATTCACAATTGCTATATTAATTATTACTATTTAACTTTCATTTCCTCAAACATTGGCTTATACAAAGATACAGTCCATTCTCTGATGGTCCTCATAAAATGGGAACAGAATATACTTCTGTGAGGGAATACAGGGTTATGGAAGATAGTTCATTATACAAGTTGATCCAGGGACTAGTCCGATTGCCTTTTTGGAGTCAGGAAGGAATTTTTTCCCCCTCTGAGGCAAATTGGAGAGGCTTAGGATGGGGTTTTTTTTTTTGCCTTCCTCTGGATCAACTAGCAGTTAGGCAATATAACTATGAAGATTCTCATTCATCCAGGTCATGGTATATATATATAAAAAGTAACTCAAAGCAAAACAAAACAAGACAAAACAACTGCTCCACAAACGAATGGATCAGCATAGGAGGGCGAACTCTACAGGGCAAGACTCGGCTGTTTTTCTACACCTAAAAGACAAGGGACACTCTTTTGAAGATAGCAATGTCCAAATTTTGGATAAAGAAGACCGCTGGTTTGAAAGAGGTGTGAAAGAGGCGATTCATGTTAAGGTGGAGAAACCAGCCCTGAACAGAGGCGGGGGCCTTCGACACCACCTGTCTGCTACATACAATGCTGTTCTCGCATCTGTTCCCCGGCGGTTTCAGAACTCTTGACACATCTATTCATGCAACTCTCACAAGTAACACCTGTGTCTAGGAGTTGCATGACACATTGGTTATTCTATCACTGTAACTACACAGAATCAAGACCACTGTGAATTTCAAATGTCACCTCTCTGAAGAGTTGCAGTGTGCCATTGTGATTGGATTGTTGGAAAAGTCTATTTGCCGAGAACTCCCCTACACCAGTCAGTTGAACTGAAGAAGCTGCTTGGATGAGCAGTGAAACGTCTTCATTAAAATATCTCAGCAAGTCCAGTTGCTTTGAGTTACTTTTTATATATATATAGCAGTTAGGCAGTTAAAAAAAAAAAAAGGTTGAACTTGATGGACGCGTGTCTTTTTTCAGCCTAACTTACAATGTTACTATGTTACTATGTAAATGCAACTTTTGTTTCCAAAATATTCAGATTTTGTTTTCACCCAAGGATTCCAATTGAATTAAAACTGATAGGTAGAACCAACAGCTTCTTCTAGAAGTGTTTTGTTTCCAAATACATATTTAAATAAAACTGACTAAATTACTGTACATATCGGGAAGCTGTTCTACATGTGAGTTATGTGTTGTGTAGAGTAATTCTATACTTTCAATTTACTTTCTCATGGCCTCAGGTCAGTCTCCTGTTTCTGAATAAATGTTTAGAAGCAACAGTCATTTATCTTAAATCTCTTAATTGTATAATCTCACAATTACTTGATAATCTCACAATTACCTTTACAATGACATAGTATAGTAGAAAGTAAAGGGATCTTAAACAGAAGGTTAACTCTATATTTCTCACTTTAGTATATGGCAATGTCTATGGAAGAATCATTTTATGACAGTGGTTCCCACACAAGGGCTGGGGCAGGCTCACCCTCAAGGCCAATTAATGGGAGATCTGGGGAAAATGCCTATTATTTTTTCTAGATACACCAATATGTTTGGAAGCACAGCTTGAAGATTTGTTGGATGAGATTTGAGGGAAAACACATTTTTGCTGTCCTAGATATTCTTGGAACTGGGGCTGAACTACTGATGCTGATGTTTCATATAAATGTAACCATGATATTAGCTAAAAAGTGCCTCTGATTCCAAGAGCTTGAAAAAAAAAACATATTGTGTAAGTCTTTGTACATACTGTATGCAAAGCTAGATAGCTGGTTGCTGTTTTTCCAAGTCATATTCTTGTGTAGACTATGGCCAAATTTGCATCATACTCTAACCCAGTGGTCCCCAACTAGTGGCTCACTGACCCCTTAGAAGTTTGTCCCAGTGGATTCAAAACAGCTGTATTTTTGTCTTGGTAGGTATGCATTTTTGTTTTGGTGGACTAATGGCAGACACAATGAAAATATATCTTAGGGAAGAGAAAATGGTGAATTGCACTGTTTGTTTGGGGTTTTTTTTAACTTTGCCTCTATTAGTGACCTCACTGAGGAGTATGAGAATGGAAGAGCAAAGATACTTTAGAGAAAGGTTGAAAATGCAAATCCGTTACAACTACAATGAGTCTTGGAACAGAAAATTGCACAAAATGTTGTTTTTTGTGCTGTTCCTTACACATACATATATATATATATATATATATATATATATATATAATCATAACATTGTACTGATCCATTCATCACGCTACAAAAGAATTATCAAAGACTTTGTTAAAAAGGGAAATTAAGTAGCTTACCAGGGAATTCAGTGCCTGATGTCTTTATGTTAATTCTTTGCATTTTGTCATATTACAGTATTGTGGTCTGAGGGGAAAACTGAAAGTATTTGGCCTTGATGTGCTACATTCTTTGACACTGGCATCCCAGTATAAAATGCTTTGAACCTAATCCATAACCTTGGAGTCATTTTCTTATAAATTCTCTTGCAACTTTGATGCCTCTGTAAACTGGCTAGAATCTGAAAGGCTTGTATTATTATTAGGGACCAGATATGGATTAGGATTCTCCTGAATCTAAGCCTTTTTTATTAGGTATCTGAACTTGCTGTGTATGTGTAGTTCTTTACGTGCACATCATCTATTTCTGCCTGTACATTAGTAATTTCAGCTACCTATAAGCATTCATATTCAGTTTGTTTGGGTTAGGTACATCCCTATGTATTACTGCCCCTAAAGCAAGCAACAGCACTAAGGGACAAAAGGGTTTATTTACTATGACCCTAGACACAAGTACAAGAGCTTTCCTCTTATTGCTCATGCAAAGAGCACTTCTGCCTGGGGTCATAGTAGGTGCACCCTCTACTGCCTCACATGAATACAGCGTTGTTGAACATAGATAGCACTGTATTCACAGAAGTGGACATAAGTCCCTGTGCTCATAAACACAGAGACCTGCAGCAGTTCATTAATGCTGGGTCTAAAGTGCAAAAAAATTGTGCTTATGATTGTGTACTTACACTATATTAAAAATTCAGTGTAAGCTGCAGAGAGTGGCCATATGTGCCTGTCCTCTGAAACACAGAGACCTGCAGCAGTTCATTAATGCTGGGTCTAAAGTGCAAAAAAAGTGCTAATGACTGTGCCCTTGCACTATATTACAAATTCAGTGTACGCTGCAGAGAGCAATGCTGTTATCATTTAAACAATCCTGTGCTTTAAGACTGAGATATAGCTACTTAGCTTTTTATAACCATAAAATGTAACACACCCCTACTATTTTTATAGTATGCAGACTGTGTAGTAAAGGTTTTAAAGAAGAAGAAAAGTTAAAAAAAAATGACATTGAAAGGTTATACATCAATATGCACTAAAAAATATTGCTCTTACCTTCTTAGAGAAGACAAGGTGCAAAAATCTAAGCATCAAGTATAAGTTCCTGTATCAAGTCTGTTCCTTTCCTCTGTTGTGTATTTGATAGTGTATTCAGCACAAGGTGCAGAACAACTCTCCAATGGTCAATGAATTTCAGTGCTATACCTAGAGTACATTAGGTTTTTGGAACAAGCACATTTACACCCATTGAATGCAACTTTGTTAGTTTATCCAAAGAAGATGTAGTGCACCGCACTCTGGAGCATAGCAGTACCCTTATGTATGTGGACTCCCATGGGCCACCTTCATAGCAAGCTCCTACACAGCAAGCCCAACATGCACCCACTTTTGCACCACTAAATGTCAGATGAGGTGCAATTGTGGGTAAATAAAGTGCGTTGCAGGCTATAACATCGTACTTTGAGCTTTACCCCAATTATTTAAGTGAACATCCAGAAAATACTGATGCAGGAACTCCTTCTTAGTCTTGTAAAATATGGATCTTTGTGTGGCATGCATTTGTTTGCCTAATGGTTTCCCATAAGACAGGTGCAAGTTGTTATTTGTGCAAGTACAGGCTTCAATGTGCTTTGTGGGTAAAATTGTCCAAGTATTCATACTTTGTAAACAAATTCTCAGCTTCATTTACTCCATATAAGAAGTATTCAAAATATGATGTATTTATTGGGTAATGAGCAATGCATTGTATTCTGGTGATATGACAGTTTGCAAAAGCTTGCATTTGCTAGTTTGTCCTATAGAAAAGGAATTATCTCTATTTAGGCTTATAGTAAACTGAGTGGCACTGTTGCTCTACTATGAGCCCTACACAAAAATATGCTCCGGATGAGACTTTAACTTCCAGGGGGTGAGCCTTCACAATGTTGTGGAGGCAGGGTATTGTGCAACTGGAACTCTATGTAATGCACAATAATTGGGTGCCGTTCTTGAGCAATAACTGAACTGATTTATTAGAACATATACACATGAGAGAATAGTATAACAAAACAGAAGGCAACCATGGTGTAATAGTCAGTACATAGTCACAGTGATGACCAATCAGTCTGCCCAGAGTTTCTGCTGTTTCCTCTGGGGACACTTCTTATGTTAAACTCAGGGGGGATCTATCTAAGTTCCTATTGCCCTGACTCTGGTTCCCTGACTAGGAAATGATGCCCTTGAGATCTAATCCCTTCTATCACTCCTTGGTGGAGCCAAAGCTACTCAATATAGGTAACCCTAATATGCCCAGCTCTGCTACAGAGACTATTACAAAATCTAGCTATTCCTTACTTGCACTGGCTAATGATGACACTTAGTAGAGGGTCAGACAAAAGCCTCTGGCAGGATCCTCAGCAAACTCCCTCCTGATCCCACATGGCTCAGGCATTTATATTACAGCACAGCGCCACCAAGCCTGTGATAACTAGGGGTTATACGTGACCCAGGAAATTGGGCATTACTGCTTCCCTTAGACTAAGGGTCCCCTTTGGGCACAATCTTTGGGGAATGCATAGTAAAAGCGGATATATTTATCAATCCCCTACATATATAAAGAAGGAAAGTGCACAAAATCATGTTTCATTCTTAAAAAGAAGAACTACTTTTGCCAGACTTAATGTGACATTTTCAATAAATGGTTTTGCAAATTATCAGTATGAAACAGTAGCACTGATGAAAGTCGGAGATCCAGTTGTTCTGTGGAATGGAAAACAAATCTAAAGGCTATTTGAAAAAGCTGCCAAAGATGTAGGGGATTCTCCCGTCCTTCGAGGTTTAATGCTAAGTAACAATAACATTAAATATATCAAGTTGGAAGTTTGGCAGTCAGTGTGCTAATCTACTGTTCTTGGGAAACGAATTATGAAATCATATGATATAGCATAGTAATGTTTATCAAAGAGATTTTAATATTTATTAGATCCTCCAGAAAGATTGGCACTGAAACTCACAGAGAACATAAAGCTCTATGGGATTTGGTCAGTAAGCAGGAGTGTAATGTAGTACATCTGTGAATTGCACCTCTTTGGTATCTGCTTTCTGGCGAGATACTGTAGATAAAGGAAAGGGCAACAGACAGTGGTGCAATGGGACAGCCATGACTATGTGGTGGCTTGAAGATTGATGAAGCCAGAAAAAAAGAAATCATTGATGGATGAGTAACTGCTGGCTGAAAATTCTTTCCATCTGGACGTCGCTGCTGGCCAGTTAAAATGCATGAGTGTCTCTAACAGTATTCCTCTCTCCAGAGATCTTGCCATGAACTTTAGTCAAACAGTGAAAAAGATAATGCTTTCTATGACTTCCAACTGCAATCAAATTTGAGAAGCATACATAATGTTCAATCTTTATTTGTTTGGGTGCACCTCCCAAAGTGTCCTTCCACACTTGGAAACACTCCAAGGTTTAATTAAAAAGCCTTTATTCTTAGTAGCAGGGCAACATTCACAAATTCACTGTTGCCTTTCACTGCATTAGTTATATGTGATACATCCGCATCTGAGTAGGCAAAACTCATAATGTCAATGTGGTGCTCACCTCCAGAAGGAAAACAAGTAACTGCAATGGAATTTGAGTAGCACACACGCTGTAGCACACAATCTTTGTTTGTTTGGGTGCACCTCCCAACGTGTCCTTCCACACTCGGAAACACTTGTAGCCAGTCAAAATCGGCAGCACTGTCCTGCTACTAAGAATAAAGGCTTTTTAATTAAACCTTGGAGTGCTGCCCATTTCAACTGGCTTTCTATGAATTCAATTTTACTAAACAGAGATCATTTATTTTATTGAGCCATGTTACTATTTTTCCATTGGTAAAACAGTATATTGTTTGAGTATATTGATAATTTTCCTTCCTACCTTGCTTCATAAAGTTGCTTGGCAATTCTCATTTATAAAAACAGTGCTTTAGAAATATAGTTTTCTTTAAGATAAAATATGCTGTATGTATATTGAACAGTTTAAGAACAATAAATGAAAGTCTACCTAAACTTGGCCTATACGTGGTCTTATTTAAGATGCCAGGGGCAGCCTGCAAAGTGAAAGAGAGCGAAAATGCATAAAGAATGCAGTTTTTAGCACTTTGCTTCAGAGGTTGTGCCTGAAGATGCAATTCTTTGCTCCCCTGGCAATAAGCACCAATACCTGCAATTTGCTCTCAGTATTGCAGGCTGCATTCAAAGGTGGTGGGTAGTAGGTGGCATGTTGGAGTTCCTTTAGAATACCCCTATCTTGAATTTCATTCACCCATGCTATCAAGATCATGGGGCCATAAGGCACAGGATACCCCTCTATTGACTGCCTTGTTATGGTGTTAGATACAGGGCATCCTAGTTCCGCAAAGCACTGCACTCTTCATCTGAATCCATTTTAGCACGACTGCACTTGCCATGTTTGTTAATGAATGCAGTATCTTTTGTCCAATAATTAGAGGGAGCCTAGAAACAACCAGGTGTTTTAAGAGCACATATCACTGAAAATTTTTAGCTAATAGACCCTGCCTTCCAGCTGGTGGAAATAGTATTTCTTTGCAAAACAATGCTCCTCGCTAGTGTGAAAACAATGTTGGGCACACACATGTGCATAATGAGCTAGTAGTCTAGCTCACACATTATGGGTATGCATGCATTTTGGACTGGGCCGGCGGGACACCAGGAAAAAAAACCTGACGGGCCCGGCTCTTTTGGGCCTCACTGGCTCAGGCCTGCTTCCTGTACTCCCTCTTCTTACCTCCCTCCCTGACCCTATTTGCACCGACAAACCAGAAAAAGGTATGTGTGAGTGGCAAGGGGGGTGTTGGTGTTAGAGAGGACTTTGCAGCTCTGACAGTGAATGTATGTGATTTATGCTTGGGGTTTGGGCACTGCTTATATGTGGAAGGCATGTGCATAATGAGAGAGCCAGGAGACTTTCATCATTATCAGACTTGCATCAACAAACATGGCCGCCCATACCAAGAATCTTTCGGCTTGCTCCTTATGCGCATGCATGTAACATTGGATGGGTGGGTGTGCCCCCCATGCTTACAGTATATCACGTGTGTGCTCCAACATTGCTGCATGGTGACTTAGCTCTAACAAAATAATGTTATTAATGGTAGCTTAATATCTGACATGTCTGAGCTATTTTTTCTAACATGATAACAACAGCAGTTCTCCTTAAAAAACAGGGGTTTTGTTGGGGGCAGTAACGGGTCATGTAAGGAGGAGCTTCATAGAATGTGGTCAATTCACTATTAACACATAAGGGAAGCCTTGTACTGCAGAACACATCAAAGGGCCTAGAGTTACAAAAGTCAAAGGTTAGTCTCAGGGGGACATAAAAAAAAAATCATCAATGACAAGGGGTTCCTTTACATGATTGATTTTGCTGTTTTGTGGCACCATTTAACATTGAATTTGCACCTTTAAGACTTCAGCTCTTGTTGCTCTATTCTACAGTATCCGTTTACATATGAATTTTTTTAGTGCAGTCTAGAATCCATGGTTATTCCTTCGCAGGGTGATATTTATGACCTTGACCTTCATCATGTTTAACAGAAGTTTGTTTGTGCTTTAACCATGTTAATTCAATTTGTCACAAAATGTACAATTTCATACATTATTCTGAGAAGGAATACTGCTCTCTAGAACAGTAATAATCAGTTCAACACAAAATGTTAATGTATAATTAAATCAAGTGAGAAATTATTTTATAGATGCAGTTTTATTTGTTTGCTATATAGCCTTGTAGGAATTGAATTGCTTTTGCTCTATAACATAGCTGCGAGCACTACAAGTATTCTTTCCAACTTTTGTCTGTTCCAAGCTATAATATGAAAATGTATTTGCATACTGTATTTATTACTTATTTGGTAAAATTTAAGGCAGCAAAAAAACTCCCATCTGCCCATTAGCTGTAGGAGTCTATTAGCATTTCTAGGATTCAAGGATTAACACACAACTGACTAAGGGCAGTGAACATAGGAGATCGTTTACAACCACAAGTGCAGAGAGTAAAGTGCAATTTCTAGTGCAATCACCATGTTTTTCCCATAATGTTGCATTTTCCACCACCTTAATTGCAGCCGTGTTGCAGCCACAAGGGGTAGTAGTGCCTGGCACAAATGTGTCCAGTGCCTAAAAATATATGAAATTGCAAATTAATGAAGTGCAAAGAGAACATCGTGAAGAAATTCATTTTTAATGAATGGGGTTTTACATGCAAGTGACTGTGGAAAATTTAAGGGAATGTAACTGTACTTGTGGTTGTAAATTACCCCTATTTTGTTACAGCATCTTTGAAATTTTATTAAAACATGTAATTTGTGAGTGTGTGTGCATTACTGGTCTTTTAGATTGAAGCATCAATTCTAGACATTCTGAATATTTGTTGTACCCAGGTATATAAATGACCTAATACAAAAATAAAGAAACAAAACTAAAACTAACCAGTAGCATTAGCCTTATTCAAAATGCAAATAGCTGTCTACTCTATTCTCTTGTCTCCAAGTTAAACATGAAACATTGCAGAGCTATTTATTGTCCAAACACCTACCCTAACCACTGATGCATCACTGTTAGAAAGTCTAAAAGATTTTATGGGCTAAAGTGGTATGCCTCATTATTTTAGGTACTAAAAAAGTACTACTAAACTAGCTCATGGTTTCTACTATTTAGTGACAGCACAGCAGCTTTTCCACCTGACCAGCCCATCATGACAAACTTTATAAATGAAGATCCCTGCTAATTAGACGCTACCATTGTGAACCATAGAAGTGCATACCAACTCAAACAAGGAATGAAATAAATAATTTCTACCATTAACTGGACAGCTTGTATTACAGCTGTAAGACCAAAGTAAGCGTGCCTTTTATGCCATGAAATTCTACAAATGCGCATCCAGTTGCTAAAACACAAGAGAATATTTTAGTTTCATGTCAAACCATGAGCGTGAGCTGTTTTCAATATGTTTAATACAATTACACTTACACATATTGGACACCAAGATAGAGATCTGGACAGTACAGCCATAAATGTTTATAATTATATTTTCATTTAATTATTTTATTTCATAGTTCTAGTTGGATATTGTGTTCCTCATGGTTTCATGATACAATATCCAATAATATTTCATAGATCCTGGTGTTATTTAATATATAAATATTTTTTTTTTTATAATTAGTGAGCGTTGTTCTGATCTGCTAGATAAGTGGATAGTCCACTCTAAATTAGTTAGAATTTTTCAATAGCCCGGTCCCTCACTGAAATAGTGGTGAGTGAGGTTCTAAAGTTTATGTTTTTTTATTAACTTAGATTTCTTTTTTTTTCAGGTATTACTGAAGCTAGGAACATTTAGCCACGTTTATTCCAAATCTTTGTGTATGTACTTATGTATGACCACTGACCAAATCTGTACCTGGACAGTAACCAAAACAACCTATGAGTGATGATTTTTTTTCAGTCAGCTGTAGGTACGTATAACAATACAAGCAAGCATTTGATTGGCTGACATGGGTTTATTTCAAACTGCATGATCATCATATGCTTAAACAAGGATTTGACTGGTTAGAGTACCAGCACTGTTTGGGCAAAGTAAGCCAAGTAATGACCTCCACAGTGCATGTATATGGTCGTCTACTGACAAGGAAAGTACTGCCACATAGTGATGCAGCAGACTCAGTGATGGACTGGCCCAAAGGGATACCAGGAAAACTCCCAGTGGGCCCAGGTGTCAGTGGGCCCCCTTGCTTCTAACAATTTGGCCTATTTCATGTTCATTCTCTATGTCTTTATGTGGAATAAGAGGCTTAATAATGGAAGAATAGAGTATAGTAAGTAGATCTAAAAGAATAGGAGAATAAAGAGGTTAAGTGAGGAGAGAAGGAATAATAGTTTGGAAAGTTGGGCCCCTGGTCTAAGGTTTTCTGGTGGGCCCCTAGTATAAGGTTTTCTGGTGGGCCCCTGGTCTAAGGCTTTCTGGTTGGCTCCTGGCATCCCAGTCCGACACTGAGCAGACTGATCTCAGTTGATGAGTTGCATTAATCCAATTCTATCAGTTTGTGACCAGAATTGGAATGTCTTATAAAGACATTTGAAGTCTCTGAATTCTTGGTAACATCTGCTTTGTCTTTTTTGATGTAAAGGTATTTTGTTTAAATGGTAACTCGAGAAAGTTTGCTTTAGCTTCTGTGCCTATACACTTGCAAAGAAATGCAAAGTCTCCCTTCCTAAAACTCATAGCCATGTGTAGAGAAAATTGAGTCAATATTCCTGAAGAACACTGATGGACAATGTTTAAAGCTTTAAAGAGGTGGTATTCAGATATATCAAACTCAAACCCTGTTGTAAGTTCCAATATTTGCTCACCTCATAACAATATAAAACATTATATTACAAGCCTCCTGCATCATTTCAATGATCCAGGAGTATCCAGGAGAGCAAATAAGAAACAATCACAAATCTCACCCTAAATGACTTCAGGCTGTGATTCAACTAATTTTTAGCAAATTAGCATTCACCCTAAAGTATGTGTCACCCTTTGGTTGGCCCACCTTGCACAGTTTTGGCCCTCTAGACAAGTTAAAACAAATCAAAATTTAAGTTGCAAATTGCCATCAGGCTAAACAGGAGCACCAAAAGGCCCCTGGAAACAGAACATAAATGTCAGACATTATCTTTAAACTGATTCTGTAACTATCAGTGTCCTTGCAAGTACTTACAGCTATGGCCTCTGCTAAGTACCCCACTGGCTAGTTAGGATATAAGAGTAGAAACAGGACAAGCACAGCTGCTGACTAACAGAAATTTCAGAATTTATAAAATACTTCTACCATTGAACTTGGAATTGCAGGAACCAACAAAATGAATCTTATTTTAAGCCAAATCTTAATACACGGGTAAGGTCAGGGCAGGCAGAAATCCAGAAGATAAGTCAAATAGGCCAATAGTCAGGGACCAGGAATCAATCAAATAATTAAACAAAGCTATCAACCAAAGGCCCATCACCTTGCATTACATAAAGGCTACTGGTGACCCTTAAAGGGATTGTTCAGTATAAAAATAGAAACTGGGTAAATAGATAGGCTATGAAAAATAAATTCTGATATATTTAATTAGCCAAAAATGTAATGTATAAAGGTTGGAGCGAACTGTTGTCTAATATAATAGCCAGAACCAAACTTCCTGCTGTTCAGCTCTCTTGCTTTCTCCTGATTGGTTACCAGGCAGTAACCAATCAGTGACTTGAGAGGGGGCCATATGGGTCATAACTGTTTGCATTTAAATGTGGCCTGCGTGTTGAAGATTAAAAGCAAATTCACTGAACATTTACTGTATGTCCCATGTAGCCCGCTTAAAGTCTGACTAATTAAGAGTTAGAGAGATGTGTTGTTAGAGTTAGAGAGAAGTTGGGGTTTGGCTGTTATGTTCGATATCTGCTCACTCCAGCCTGTATGGATTGCATCTTTGGATAACTAACTACACTAGAAACATTATTTATTTTGCTCAGACTATTTATCCAGTTTTTATTTTTTCACTGAACTGTTCCTTTAAAGGGATACTGTCATGGGAAAACATGTTTTTTTTTTTCAAAACGCATCAGTTAATAGTGCTGCAGTAGACTACTGCACTGAAATCCATGTCTCAAAAGAGCAAACAGATTTTTTTATATTCAGTTTTGATATCTGACATGGGGCTAGACATTTTGTCAATTTCCCAACTGCCCCATGTCATGTGACTTGTGCCAGCACTTTAGGAGGGAACTGCTTTCTGGCAGGCTGTTTTTTTCTTCTCAATGTAGCTGAATGGAACGGAGTGGGACATGGGTTTTTAACTATTGAGTGATTTTCTTAGATCTACCAGGCAGCTGTTATCTTGTGTTAGGGAGCTGTTATCTGGTTACATTGTTCTGTTGTTAGGCTGCTGGGGGGGAAGGGGGTTATACCACTCCAACTTGCAGTACAGCAGTGAAGAGTGATTGAAGTTTATCAGAGCACAAGTAACATGACCAGGGGAAGCTGGGAAATTGACAATATGTCTAGCCCCATGTCAAATTTCAAAATGAAATATAAAAAAATCTGTTTGCTCTTTTGAGAAATGGATTGCAGTGCAGAATTCTGCTGGAGTGGCACTATTAACTGATGCATTTTGAAAAAATTTTTTTTTCCCAAGACAGTATCCCTTTAGGCAATGACAGCATACACTGACATGTACACACAATTGCACCAACACTAATGCATGTAGACACATTAGTACATTTGAGTAGAACTGCCTAAAAGACACATTTGTTGTGCAAGAACTGAAAGTAACACAAAGAGGCCCATTTATCAACAATCTAATTTTAGTGGATGTAAAGGTTTTATAAACTACAAATAAACTAATTTTCTTTAACACCAAGAATGCCATGTCATTTATTAAAAGATCCGAATTTAAAAAAGCATTAATGAAAAAAAAATGTTGGAAGATGCGTTAAAAAATCCAAAAACCTTTAAAAATTTCAGTTTCTCTGCTAATTACTAGCAAACAAAAATCCAAAAAACTTTAAAAGTCTAAATGGCTACAAAAAAAAGTCCAATAGGATCAGCAAAGCTCCCATTGACTTCTTTTGGATTTCGACTGTTTTTTACTTGCCGGTTACAGTTATTTGTGGTTTTTATACCAGATAAATCTTGAATTTTTAGAGTAATAAAAAAAAACACACATTTTTGAGAAAAAATTTGATTCATGAAAAAAGTAGAAATTCAAATGTCAGTAAATAGACCCCTTACTTTACCAAACAAAACCCCATGACATGATATTATTAATTTTAATATATTCCACTGTGTATTCAGTTTTGTAAACATACCTATTACTGCAAAGTTAGTTAATTCAGGCAGGGGATGAAATAAATGGTATAGCTAAACTAGCAACTGGGGTCTGCCTTATTTGTTGTTAATCATATTACGATTCTGTAATTTTGTAGTATCATATGTAACAAGCTACTAGTGTGCAAGCAAGCAGTAGATGAATGAAGTTCCTGATCACGTGTGAAATTCACTAATGTAGTGCACCTGCAGCAAACGTGCCACTTTTAATGCTTCATTGAAACTATGCCAAGAAAATGTGAATCCTGTTTGTTCCCTGTTGATTCATTTTGCATGATTATAACCATTTGCCATTGTGGATGTAAAATACTAAGGGCTAATATAAATGTTTTTGCAGATGCCAAAAAAGGTCAAAACTAATCTTTCACGGAAGCAAAGTGAACTGACTTTAGGAAGATTTGCTAATTTCTATTGACAGGTATGTATTGATATATTTGGCAGGGTAATTCACCACCCTGTGATTTTAGTTATTTTATTCCTTTGTCCTGGAACATCTGATGGGTCATTTACTTACGTGCAGTGTGTAAAGTGCAGTTTTGTTAAAATTTCCCATTTGTTTTACCACAAATGCAGCATTTTCCCCATAATCTCAGCATAATTGCAGACATGAGAGAGATTTGCATTTACCCTGAAAATTTTTAGATGCCCACTGTCAAAATGATGATTGGGTGCAGCATGCATTGACTAAAGCCTCCCTACCGCCAGCTTGAAGGTGGGGTAGCTCCAGGTTCCTCTGCATCACTATGCACACATTTCTGAACAGAATATGGGATGTACTCACTGGCATTTAATTATGTGGTATTGCATGGAGGGGCATTGGACACAAGTACCTTTAATAATTGCATTCATTTGCGCAATTACTGCATCCAGTTTTGAACACCCACAGTAGCAGTCATGAATGAGCCCTCTGGAATGTAAACATTAGTTAAGGCAGCGGTCCCCAACCTTTTTCACCTGTGAGCAACATTCAGGTGTAAAAGGAGTTGGGGAGAAACACAAGTATAACAAATATTCATGCCAAATAAGGGTTGTGATTGACTATTCATAGATCCTATGTGGACTGGCAGCCTACAGGAGCCTCAGTTTGGCAGTACATCAGGTTTTTATACAACCAAAACTTGCATTCAAGCCAGGAATTAAAAAATGAGCACCTGCTCTGAGGCCACTGGGAGCAACATCCAAGGTGTTGGGGAGCAACATGTTGCTCACGAGCTACTGGTTGGGGATCACTGAGTTAAGGTATCTTTCCATTAGTTCTTCTAACCTATATCCTTTATAAGTTGTTTTTATGGCAATAGTAGCATACCCTCTACAACAGGGTTTATACAATAGCGCTGCTGCAGTCCTAGATTCAACTCTGACCAGGGCTCAATCTTCAAGTAGTTTATTTATATCTCTGGGTCTGTGTGGCTTTCCTGTGAGTGCTTTGGTTTCCTACTATAGGCACTCTGATTTCCTCCCACAACCCAAATGAGATATGTACAGTATGTACTCATTGTACTTAGTTATAAAAACATAAGCACACTGCAATGAACATATCCTAGTGTGATTAATAATGGTAGTTATGATTACAAACAGGCCAATACCACCATTAGTAGGGTATCTATATATATGTGTTTCTGTTGTATGCAGTTGTATGTCAAACAGACATTTCACTGTAATGATGTAATATGTTTTTTCAAGCATATTTAGGGATCGGGCATTGCATTTGTGAATTTAAGAGATTAGATACAGCATTACACACCATATAAGCCACTCATTCAAACTGTCTTGGGAGACATGCATTCTCATAGCCATTCTGCATACTATATATGGAAATTGGAAAGAGAAATGATGACGTATCAATGCTAAAGTTGTGAGTGTAGCAAAAGAAATGAGGCTTTTCCACAAATAGGCTAGTACTCTAAGGGACTGATCCAACACACAAGTTTATTACTTGAAAAAATGTAACATTGTTTAGATAGCAGACCCATCAACTACTGTCAGGGGACTAAAAACTGAATGACTGTAGGAAACTGTGCTAGGAGGTGTATTACAGAATGTTTTATTCATTGTTTTGTTTATTTGAGAATGTTTTATTTACTGTTTTATTTGAGCTTCCTTGTTAGATTGTGGCTATTTGCTTTGGTTTTTAAAACCAAGAAACGTAATATACTGTGTGGTTAAAAACAAATTATTTCCACAATCGCAGGAAACATTATAAGAACCATAACAACACTGATACATTTTAATTCTGCTATGTGCCTCGGTTAACATATTATGGAAAGAATGAGGTTTCTTTAAAGGAAAACTATACCCCCGAACAATGGCTGACTGACCAAACACACAAGTTTACTACTCAAAAAAATGTAAAGCTGTTTAGATAGTAGACTCATCAACTACTATCAGGGGATAGTGTGGTGTTTATACAAATGGCCTGCAGGTGTTACTTGTACTATGCAGATACACAGTACTTTCTGTACAGCTTGAGAGTATGCTCTATTTCGAACTATTTAAGCTTTCCATTGAATGATTTTACTTCGACCACAGGATAGCGAAATATTTTGAAAAAAAACTTCGACTTCGATATACGAAGTCGAAGTATTTCAATTTGATGGTCGAATTTCGAAGTATTTTCCACTTCGAAATTGAACCCTTAGTAAATCATTCCTTTAGTGTGATGTAGAGAGTAATATTCTGAGACAATTTGCAATTGGTTTTAATGTTTTCTTATCTGTGGTTTTCAAGTTATTTGTTTTTTTAGTGAACAGTTCTCCAGTTTGCAATTTCAGCAATCAACAACCATGCATTGGTTTGAGACTGAAATATGAATAGGAGAGGGCCCGAACAGAAAGATGAGTAATAAAAAGTAGCAACTACAATACATTTGTAGCATAACAGAGCATTAGTTTTAGATAGGGTTAGTTTGAAAGCTGGAAATAGTAAAAAAAAGACAAATAATGAGAAATCAAAAATAAACAATGAAGACCAATCAAAAAGTTGCTTAGAATTGGCCATTCTATAACCTACTTAAAGTTAACTGACAGGTGAACCACCCCTTTAAAATAAGAATTTGAGGGGCTTTTTTGACTGCTAGGATATTTTTTTTTTTTTTTTAAACTCTGATTTAAAACTCGCCTTGTTAAAATGACTCTATATTTATTTATAAAAATTTTACTTTTTAGCCTGAATGTTCAAAATACACCTTACCAGGTTTTGATAACTGAATTCTTTATTCACATTTTTCAAATTTGGTAAATATCAAAAATTCTATTTCAAAAAATTTAAATTTAAAAATATGTAGATTTGTCAGTTTCCTCAAACGGCTGCAAAATTTCAAATAGAAATTTTGCTAAAATGGTCTCTTAGTGACATGATCAACAGGAATCTGCTAATTGCTGTATGCTGCAATCTTTTTTTATTGCAATAACCAGTGGTATAACTAGATCTTACTGGGCCCCACAGCAAATTATTTTTAAGGCCCCCAAAATGTCCAGTGGTTGACCTGTTTTACCAAAATTTATTGTAATTGTATATGAATTAGGGCCTCATGGGGCCCCTATAGCTCCTGGGCCCTCCTGCAGCCGCAGGGTCTGCTTCTTCTATAGTTACGCCCCTGGCAATAATGTTTTCATTTATTTCTGTGCCCCTTTCCTCCTGTTTGCTACAAGCAATGACGATAAGTTAAATCGTTTGCCTCTAATGTGGCTTTTTTTTATTAGTATGTCTCACTGTTACTGTGTATCGGAAAGCTTGTTTTTATTTTAGCTGTGAATTTCCTCAATCATTGTTCCACAATTAAATCTTAAATACCAAACATGTTTTGATTCTAAACCTTGCAGAACAAGTTATTTTATCATTGTTTTTATAGCATGAGCTATTAAAATTCCCAGTGTTGTTAATACTGACTTAGAATATTTTTTGTTAAAGTTATCAAAACACCTTATAAGTTCCTGTTTTTTAGTAAGAAGTCCAGTTTTGACAGCCGTTCCTTATTATTATTATAGTATTCTATTTCTACATATTGAATTTCAACTCTTCTTTTTCCATGTTAATGAAATATATTAACTTTTTATATACAGTGATATTCCAATCCTTGTTTTTTGGAGTCCTGGAAGGTGGATCTTGACTGGAGCTACATTTATTTTATGGAATTTCATTATTGACATTACTTGTTGTGATGGGTTTATTATATTTGTTTAAAATAAAGATAAATTAAATGATAGCTAAGAAGACTTGCAATGGGAATGACCATGAGCACATGATTTTCCCAGTCATCCTGTTCTCAACTGTTATTTGTTTGAGTCAGTCATTCCAATTGTTGGATTCCATCTCACTGTATAGTAGCAGAATATAATGTGAATTCCATTAAACAGAATCATTTAAGGATGTTGCTTTGTCCGTTTTGTGATGATAAATACAGTTATTTGATAAATTAAATGCACATTTTTGAACTCATGTAAAATCCTTAGGCTATACAAGTAAAGATGTTCAGATACAGATAAGAAATGGACAATGAAAAAAAAAAAATGTACTAGCTTTTTTCTATAGATTGGGTTAAAAGTCTATGTGGCAAATTTACTAAACTGTGATAATTCGATAGTGACGGCTTTGCACACATCGTAACACTTCACCAGGAGAAAATTCGCTCAGACAACGCAAATGCCAAGTTTCGTCCAGGGCGCCAAATGCTGCTGAGGTTGTGCTAGTGTTACTTTGGCAAGAAAAGCAAAGTTGCACTAGCGTTGCCTCATTTGCATTCAGCGGGAAGTTAAAATTCAATGGACATATACAGTATGTTGCAGCAAATATGTTACATTACACAAGCCCGGGAAACCTTAATAAAAGAAAATACAGTTGTTATATTGCCCTACACATGTGCGCACTGTATAGTTTATGTTCCCTATGTTAGCAAATGTAGGGGGGAAGCTGGGTACACCAAAAAAAAATGATGATCTTTTGCAGCCTATCACCCTGTAAATATGAAAAGATGCTAGCGTTTTTTTTTTTTTGACTCAGAAAAAATTTCAACAATGTTTTGACAAGCTCCTATCTACTCTATTGCACCTCGCCTGGTCTAAGGTGGCGAAGGCAAGTCTGGCGCAAGAGGTAACATTCAGTAAAATCCGCAAGGTTGTTACTACATCAGCGAAGTAACGCTGGCGAATTTTCAATAGCATTAGTCACTTCGCCCTTTAGTAAATCTGACTCCATGGGAGTGCTTACATAGGGCTTCTATTGCAATTCGGTAGGTTCAATCTGGCGAAGTAGGCAGTTGAATAAAATTTAAAGTTAAAGTACTTCGATCATCAAATGGTCAAATTATCGATTATCCGATCATTCGATACGGTCAAATTTTGGGTATTCGATGATTGAAGTGACCAAATTTGCATATTCGAATATCTGATTAAATCGTACGATCGGAATTAGATCGAATTCGATCTATTCACATGGATTTATTAAATCTGCCCCTTAATGTTTAAATATTGTTTTAGCAGATGGAAGGTATGGAGAGCCAAATTACAGAAAGACCCTTTATCCTGAAAACCTCGGGTCCTGATTCCTGAACATTCTGGATAGCAGATCTCATACCTGAACTAGTTTATGCTACATTCCTTATATTATAAAAACAAAAATAAAACTCTTCCAAAAAGTAACACTTGAGATATCCTTTACTTTGGATTTTTTATGTGCTCTGTGGGACATCTTCTTTAGGGTAGGGACAGACAGGGAGATTCGGGGAGATTTTGTCGCCTGGCGTTTTTAGCAGGCGACAATCTCCCCGAATTTCCTTCTCCCTGTCTGCCGCTAGTATACTGACAAAGCGCCAGCGCCTGTGCAGGCGCGGCGATTTCCGGAATCGCCCGAAGTTTCCTCACGAGTTATCTTCGGGCGATTCCGGAAATCGCTGCGCCGCGTCTGCACAGGAGCTGGAGCTTTGTCCCTTTTACGATCGGCAGACAGGGAGAAGGAAATTCGGCGAGATTGTCGCCTGCTAAAAACGCCAGGGAAAGAATCTCCCCGAATCTCCCTGTCTGTCCCTACCCTTAGGATGCTAAATGCTTGGTTGTGTGGCTAATACTTTTGTTTTTATTGCAAGGCTCATTTCTTAGTTTCCCACTACAGTCTAACAAGTAACTGTTATTCTGCATAGTTCAATGACTCAGAGCTGACACCATTCCACCATCATGTAAAGAAGGACTGATACTATCTGAAAAACAAAACCCTCATTGACATTTGGGCAATTGTTTAGTTTTATGCCTTGTGTTAAAAGGTTTGTTCAGGTGAGTTAAACATTCCATACAAGGCGATATCCTCCTCAAATTTCCTCAAACTATATAACAAATATGGAAAACTGGCTATTTCTGTATCATTTATGCATTCCCCAAATTTCACTGCAGTTAAAGGCAACAGAAATATTTGGGACACATAAGCTTTTAATGTCAGTCAAGGTTGGACTTTTTACTTAGGGGCCGATTTACGAAATTCACGTGAAATGATCGAAATTCGAACGATTACCGATTGTACAAATTTTTCGAGAAATCGGATATGCAAATTTCGCCTCTTCGATCATCGAATATCGAATCGGATATTCGATCATTCGATGATCGAAGGTATTAAAATTTTAAAATTATTATTATGCCTACTTCTCCAGATTGAACCTACCGAATTGTAATAGAAGCCTATGGGAAGCTCCCCATAGGCTTCTGAGGCTAAGTCCTGCTCGAATACCATTCGTACGATCGTAACGTTCGATTGTTCGAATCGTACGAATTTTTCGGACTCTCGAAGGAAATTTCACGATTTTTTTCCTGAAATCGAACGATCGGTATCGGATCGTACGAATTCATCGAGAAATCGTATTGCGAGCAAAATGATAGCCTAAAACAATTCGATAAGCATTCGATGGTCGAATGCTTATCGAATTGAGAATTTGGTCGAGCTAATTTCCGGGAATAATAGTAAATTTGCCCCTAAATGTTCTGACTAAAGTTCAAGGGAGGAGCAAAGAAGGTTAGTCTTATTTGATCTTCCTTGACTGGTGAACTAAATGTGAAAGAACATTCCACCAACAACTAGAAAGACCAGCTGTTGCCATGATTAAAGAGAAGTAGATTTTATGAAAATAATATATATATCCTATTGTGCTTAAGAATACATCAGGGATGTAATATAACAAGGTATTAATTGTTTTCTAATTTATAGGACGTGACCATATCAATGGTTCAACCAGTAATAAAAACATATGTTCCAATAAAGATGTCTTCTTAGTCCTCTGTGTTTGTGATAAGTGTTGCTGGAGCAGTTCAACAGCTTCTACATAGTGTATTCTTGATCATGCAATATGATTCAGAATGTCAGAGCTTGTGAATTACTTTCTAAAAAGTTAATATAATTATGCCGAAGACAGTTTTTTTTAGAAAATGGAATTATGGGACCATAGACATAAGTAGTCACTAGACCTATTGACCTTTATACTGTATGTTTCATTGTGATTCCCAGATTGTTTTTTATAATAAATTAAGAACAGCTTTAGTATCAAGAATAGCCATGGAATTAAAGCCTTTAGCTTGAATGTAGTTTCTACCTAAAATAGATAAATGTGAGACTGGGGAAAAGTCTTTGTAAAATTAGATTGATCATTTTGCCTTATTCAATGTTAAAATATAACAGCAGGGACTCCATCTAGTGAGTGATTTGCTGCATTTGGAATGTATTACAAATGAACTAATGTCCTTTTTTCAGATTGGCTTGTGTACTAGGCTTCTGAGTCATATAAAAGGAGCTTGTATTTATCTGTGGTTAAGAGGATTTCTTGCTGTGCTATGCAATGTCAAGCCAGCCTTCCTAAAATGAACTGCATACCGGTGTAAGAAAAAAACATCTAAAAATATAAAATGATGCAATCTCTTACTGGCTCCTCATTCTACATCTGCTAAGAGGAATAGCAATATTCCCTAAATAAACTATTTTCATTCTCTCAAGTGATACTAGCAGTTCTCAAATAAGGTTCAGGTTTAATCAGAAGAGTGTCAATGCCCCATACAGTGTCTGAAATGTCATTACAGAGTTTCGGGACCCTGTTTTTTTTTTTTAAACTGTGCTTTGCTTTTGTAGTATTAAGAAGTAACCATGCTTCCTCCTTATTGGCCAGCCAACCAGAACAACAAAGGGATTGTTTACAAACACAGCCACAAGATTGGCTGCAAATTTTGCAAATGTTGCAATACTGACACTATTCATTTGAAGTACTTGAGTCCAAATGCTTCCTTGCACTTCAGTACCATTACACTAAGCAGCACTACAGCCATCTTGCTTCTTCTGCTGACCTGTACTGAAGTGAGTCTATTGGAGACAGTGTTGGACTAGGCCATTGGGACACCTGATGGGCCTCCGCAACCCAGCCCACCCACCTGCCCACAATGTAGTCTCGCCCACTTGGACCCCATATCGGCAAATTAAGGATGTTCTAAGTGGCATTGGACACAAGTGGGCTCTTCGGTTGCAGGCCCTGGATGTCCCAGAAGACCCTAATTGGCGATATGGTATCTTTCACATCTGCTACTTCCACTATAAATGTTGTGGTAACTTCAGAGCTCCACAGTGGGTTGCATCAATAGGTGCAGCAGATTAGTACCAAAAAAACATCATTGCTAGATGAGTGCCGGAAGTGATGCAATCCCAAATCTGAATATTTTAGCAAGACCTTGCATCTGATTAAATTCAAGGTATTTGAGTTTTTCCTCCAATTGCATTCAATCAAAGTTTTAAAATTTTTTCATAAATAAGCAAACATTTGAGTTGTGCGTTTATTCGAGGTAGAAAAAAACTCACAAATATCACAGACTTGAACCTCTTTAATGATGTGGGAATAAAGACATTAGATAAACAGAATAAATATATTCATGTAATAAAAATTTAAATTCTGTCTTCCTTGTAATGTAGAATGTAAATTGTTTCCTATGTTATCGGGTTAAAACTCAATTTTTGACCCAAGTCTCTGTACCATATGTAATATGCCCTAAAGGTTATCTTCTGTATATTTACCAGCATCTGGAGTTAGTGTTTGATTGTTTTTCATAGTAGACAGTTACTAGGAAATGTGGCAGAATGGATTGCTAGTACCTTCTGTGTTTTTTTTTTTTTTACTTCTAGTTTTTGTAGAAATAAACCCACAAGAAGAAGACAAATGGTGTGATTTGAGACAGGCTGCAGGATGGATATAGCTGAGACCAATTCACACATATTACATTCCTTAATTCAAAAGTGCTTTCAGTACACAAAGATCCATATAGAATTGAATCTGAAATGTGGTAAAGCCATTTAGTGTGCAAGCATTTTTCACAAAGATGGACAACACATTACATTATATTATAAATCTATAAAGACATGAGTCTTTGACACATTGTGATTTTAACTGCTAGTGCTTCCAAACAAGTTGCACATGTAATGTAGTATGTACAGACCCCAACTATACCACAGTGGATCCACCAAAATGAAAAAAAAAAACTGGCATGCAGGCATGCAGAATGTTTTGAGTCAGTCAGAATGATTGGTTGGATAAGTATGAATACCTATATTATACAATATTGGTCCATGTCCAGTCTGAAAACTGGCACTTCAGTGAACATATTTTGTCAAATCAAAGCCCATAATTTGTAAGCATAATTTGGTCTCTAAGAAACCTCTCACTATAATAAACCATTACTATAAGATGAACAAAAGGGGAAGGTTATTTTTAGTTCTAAATGCCTTCACATTGGTGAGACTGCTGTGAAAACCCTGGACATACTTGTTTGTATGGAGGTACAGATAAGTCCATGGTTCCCTTGCATCAATAAGTGCATTTGTGCTTAATTTGGAACAAGAGGCAAGAGGAAGGCAGAGGTCCATGGACCACCTTTTGAAATAAATGAGCCCTTTATAACTCAGTGCTTAGATTGACTGCAGTAATACTTTGCTCTGAATAGTTGAGATTAATGATGGGCAAATAAATTCACCAGACGTGGATTTTCAGCAAATTTCTGCATTTCACCACCCACAAATGTTTTCTTTAGAAACTGTGGCAAAAAGTCACCCCAAAAAAAAATTGCAACAAAAAAATGTGGCACCCGTCAAAATTATTCAGACCTCCATTTACTTTTGGACAAAATAGTAAATTTGTCGCTTGCATCAAAATTGTTGCACGCCAGAATTATTCACAGTTTCATGTTTTTTTTTAGCAGTTTTGCCAATTTTTTCGGTGAAGCAAAATGGCACAGATTTGCCCATCACTAGTTCCAATCTATCTTTTTGTGTAGACCGCCAAGTGTAGTAACACTTAGGGGCCGATTTACAAAATTCACATGAAGGATTCAAAGTTGGAACGAATTTGATCGAATTTCGAACGTAGGATTTATTTGTTTGGTCGGATATGCAAATTTTGGCATATTCAATCATCAAATAGGGAATTGTCGAACGATCGAATACATTCGAATAGAGTCGAATGAACGAATATTCGATCATTTGACCAGCGAAGGATTTTATTTTTAAAGTTTATTCGATTGCCTACTTCGGCAGATTGGACCTACCGAATTGCAATAGAAACCTATGGGAGCCCTCCCATAGGCTTCTGAGGCTAAGTCCTGATCGAATCGGATTCGTACGATTGAAGTCTTCGATCGTTCGAATCGTACGAATCATTTGAATGATCGAATGATTTATTCCACTGATCGAATAAATTATTTGACTGATCGAATAAATTTGTATTCGATCGTCAAATGATCGAATATCGAATAAAAGGTTGCCTAAAACTATTCGTTTATCATTCGACGATCAAATACTAATCGAATGTCGAATTTGGTCGAACTAATTTTGGGGAATAATAGTAAATTTGCCCCTAAGGGGCAGATTTACTAAATTCACATGAAGGATTCGAAATTCTATTGAATTTTCAAAAAGATTCAAATTCGAATTTTCAAAAATAATTCAAATAAAAATCTATTCGAATATTCGACTATTTGACAGTCGAATAACTTCCCCTTTAAATTTTTATTCGACTGCCTACTTCGCCAGTTTCAACCTACCGAATTGGTTTTCTTTATTTTTGATCGAATAAAAAAATTATATCATCGAATGATCGAATATCTGATCATTCGATTTATTCGATCTATTCGATATTTGATGATCGAAGAGGCCAAATTTGCATATCCGATTTCACGAAAAATTTGTGCGATCGGTATTCGATCGAACTTCGATCATACGAATTTTTTCGTGAAATCGTAAAGTAAAATTTGGCCTCTTCGATCATCGAATATCGAATAGATCGAATGATCTGTTATTCAATAATTCAATCATTCGATGATCGCAGGAATCAAAATTTTTAATTTATTTGACTGCCTACTTCGCCAGATTGAACCTACTGAATAGTAATAGAAGCCTATGGGAAGCTCCCCATAGGCTTCTGAGGCTAAGTCCTGCTTGAATACCATTCATACGATCGGAGCATTCGATCGTTCAAATCGTACAAATTTTTCGGAGACTCAAATGAAATTTCACGATTTTTTCGTGAAATCGAACGATCGGTATCCGATTGTACAAATTAACCAGGAAATCAGATATCAAGCAAAATGATAGCCTAAAACAATTCTATAAGCATTCGATGGTTGAATACTTATCGAATTGCGAATTTGGTTGAATTTATTTTGGGGAATAGTAGTAAATTTGCCCCTTATTGGAGTCACTTTTATATTTATGGACATTATTTGTCAAAAGCAGGCTTTGTGGGGTCTTATTATTGACATGAAGTTGTAGGCTTGGGCTGTTGGAGAGTGCTGGTGGTTGTACCTCAATGACAGCTAAATAGTTAGCATAAAGAACTAGAATAAAGTGTTGCTGTTTTGCCCTATACCTGTGCAGAAGGTCAACCTTTACTATTGTAAAGGTTTTTCGTTTCTAATCAGAATTTAAACACTTCTATTCACGCAATGTGTTTGCTTGTTGCATTTCACACTAGAGTTCTTCTGATAGTGACCAAAAACTTTCCTTGTGCTGTTTACCTTAGTTTTATCTTGTTTCGGGAAATTTCTTTTTCTATAAAAGAAACTAGAACTAATATATCTATGACCAAGAACAATAATAGATATTGTACACTCATTATATTTACTTTCACTTTAGATTAAATTACCTCTCTTTATTTTGTGTATTTGATCCTTTTCCTGCTTCCCTGCATTCATTATCTTTTTAATGAGACCTAAAAGCACAGTCATGAGCAGTTTAGAAGGGAGTTTCCCTTCAGCACATAATTATCCTTTCAAGGCTGCAGCAGCAGGTTTTCAAAAGCTCAGTACTTTCCAACAGCCTGAGAGACAAGTTTTCAGTTTTTATTTCCCAGTTACATATGAAACCCTGCTTGGGACTGGGACTCATATAATCAACAATTCAATGGAAAAACCATGTCAGTTGAGCGTTGTTCCCTTAATAATTCCTCATAATTCATGAGTATCCAACACTAATCCATTGTGGCTTCCACAGAAAGAACCCCACGACCCCCCAACCTAATAATTGGTCTTGTTCCCCTTGACCAGAATGCACATCAGGGGGTTCTGATATTTTGCTAGTATTTTGGCATTTTAGTATTCTAGAAGGGCAGCTACTTACAAAGAAAAATAAAATATTAGGCACAAAGGGCAATCTTAATAGTCATGTAAATTAGATTTTTTAGTTTTATGCATGTAACACGAGAACAAGTCATTTAAAATAAAAAAAAGTACTTCCTTCTACAGTATTTGACTTTTGTACTTTAATCTTGTTTTATTACTTTCTCCTGTTCTTGGGTTAGACCTAGCGGATTTATTTTTTGATACTGCAGAATGGGGAAGCTGGGAGTAAAAGTTCTACAAATTATTTTTTTATCCACCAATCGTGATCATTTCTTCCACATGCTTTGTCTTTTTGCACAGTTGTATATCTGTAAATGCTTGAAATAATAATATACCTTTGATAGGATTGAAGGGGTTGTGCACCTTTAAATCAACTTGTATTATGACATAAAGAGTGATCTTCTAAGAGAATTTGCAATTGGTTTTATTTTTGTATACTTTGTGGTTTTGGAGTTACTTTGCTTGTTATTCATCAGCTCTTTAGTTTGCAAATTCAGCAATATGGTTGCTAGGGTCCAAATTACCATAACAACCATGCATTGATTTGAATAAGAGACTGGAATATGAATAAGAGACGACCTGAATAAAAAGAAGAGTATCACCTTACAAAGCATTTGTTTTTCAGATGGGGTCAGTGATCCCCACTTGAAAGCTGGAAAGAATCAAAAGAAGAAGTCAAATAACTCAAAAACTGAAGAAAAAAATGAAAATAAAAAATTAAGTTCAAATAAAATATTGCTTAGAATTAGCCATTCTATAACATACTAAAAGTTAACTTATGACATTTATCATGGGTGTCTTTTTCCAATTATAATAGATTGTTTTGTGTCGGAGATGCTAATTTTTTCATTTTCAGATTTGAGTTTTTTGAGTTTGCAGCACAAAGAGGAACTGACAGCAGACTACAAAAATAAAAGAGAGAAAAACAAAAGCATTTTGAAAGCAGGTACTTCCCCGCAGGTGTGGTAGTTGGGTAATTAAGCAATTGCCATCATGCTTCAGGTACACAAACACTGGAAAGGCCCAATTGCTCAATCTTTCAGCTGCCAATCATAAATAAAAAGACCTCTATGACATGAGAGAATGGCAACTGAAGGGGTATACTTGGCCAGAGGTACAGTGATAGTCCAAACGTATACTGTTATCATAGAATTACCACTTTTTGCAGCAGCATTGATTGAGAGACCCAATACTTTTTTATATGTTTTTTATTTTTTTTAACTTTTACTCAACAACATAAAGGAACTTCTGTATGATGGGACAGTCCCAGAACACATGAAAAAAGGCCCCTGCCTGCTACATTTAGGACAAAGTTCTGAGGCATCAGGATATAATTAGACAAGTGTTATGGGGTGAGGTAGGCTCTGTTTAAGAATTTAATTTGTATATACCTATTTCTAACTGAAATGCTAAGTCCAGGGAGAAGGCTCAGAGTGTCCTTCTACATGTTATCTGTCAGGTTGGCAATGTCCACTAGCGCATCAAAAGATGGTCACACATTGAAAGATCTGCTTATTTGTCGAGGTCACCAAATTAGCTGTTTTTTCTCCCAGTATGTCTACCTTGAGATGGCCAATATTAGGTTGATGACCCCAGGGCTAAATCAGATGGCTTTCAACCAGATATCGTTTTATGATTTTCACCCAGATATCAGTCAGGTAGGCATGTCGGAGAGCAGGGTTGTTTCAACCAGTTCAACTGTTCCCCTGGAAAATTGGGATTGAAATGCATGTTGCAATTATAAATAGCTAAAACTCATCCTGTAGGGGAGCTGGAAGTCTCACCGCAGATCAGTAAATGGATTTAAATAGTTTAGTAATTTTGTCCTTTTTGATTACGATCTGATCTGATTCAGGAACCTTTCCTTTCTTTGTCACTCGTCTTCCTTACCTGATTACAGGCATCTTCAGCCAGCATTACTGTAAGTGTATACTTTTTAAAGGGCATGTAAAGGCAAAAAAAAAAATCCCATTTTTACTTTCTTTAATGCAAAGAAACCTATCTTCAATGTACTTTCAATAAAAAAATTGTACCATTTTTATAAGAAATCTGACTGTATGCAGTGAAATTCTCCCTTCATTTACTGCTGTGGATAGGAATTGTCAGACGGTCCCTAACTGATGGCAGGGAAACCATCATACTTATGAACAGCAGGGGGAGCCCCCACCTTACTTCCCAGCCATGCAGAACTTAAGCAGCTTTGTTTGTTTCCCTGTTTTGATGATTTATTATGATCCCTAAGCAGCCCAGGCCACACTGAGCATGTGCACAGTCTTGTTCTTGAAAAGATGTATAACAAAGTTACAAGATGACAGCCCCCTGTGGCCAACTTTGAAAGCATAAATCGTTTGTTTGATTAGGCTTGTGGTGCAGTCATTTCGTGTTTATGTTTAGTATACAAAATACAAGAGCCTTTACATTATATCCTTATAAACATACAGTAAATATAATTATACTCTTATAAACAGTACTTTGTAATATCATCTGTTATATTTGGAGCATATTGATGTCATTTCTGTAACATGACTCACTAAAACGTGTGTACTATAATAAAGTACCCCTGTTGCAAAATTTGAGGATATTAGAAGTCAAATCACAGTTCCATTAAATGTCGGCCTTGTGCTTTCATATAGTCATGGAACTCATCTGTAACTTATAATATCCTTATATTTTACAATAGGGGGCACTTTGTTCTCTATATATTCTTTTTATAATGAAAACATGTCCTGCCTTATTAAAACAACTTACTTACAAAAGATACAAATATTTCTCTCCTTATTTCCAGAACCTTTAGACCTCCCACATCTGAAATGACAGGGGAATATGTGCATTCTTGTGTAACGCATAGTTTAAACAATATTTACGATGCAATATAAATATCAGGAAGTTGAAGAGTACATCTTGTAGAATTTCTGACTATTCAATGATCAGGGTTATAAAATTTTATGTTCACATTGGAGGTATTTTTAACTGTTTTATTTCCATGTGTCCAACAATAAATTCATACTTGAGAAACTCTTAAAAGGATCCAAACTTTGGGAAAGTCCCCAAAGTTGGACATGGTCCAGTCTAGAGGTTGCTTAGGGTAAAATATGGGATTAATTCAAATTTTCCGGCTCTAGATGCTCATGGAACTTTGGGACAAATGTACCATTACTGGTCACCACATTTTATATTAATACAGGAGTTAGGGCTACTACACCAAAGTGCTCTGAGAGAATTGTGGGCACTTGGATAAGTATTTGTAAGGGATTATCATAGAGGGCAATGATGATTTGGCCCTGCCTCCTGGGTTACTAGAAAACATTACGTTTTATGGGTATGGAATACTTGAACATGAACTGACTCTCGGCTTTAAAATAAATCTACTAATTTAGAAACCAATATGTTATAAAAATATCTACACACTGCATATATTGAAAGTGAAACATTTGATCTCATAGAGCAAACAGTTTAAAATATCTTCCTTACTTAACAGGGTCAGAAAATACAATCGATTTCAGCCAATAAAGAACAACTCTATAGTTAAAATGTTATCTTGAATCTGTTTTTTATTTATAACAGAGAAAGATAATATAAGAATTCCTGATCTAATAACACATTTTACATAAGAAATAGAGTGCCACAGGCAGAAAAATAGCTTTGGGCACATCTATAAAAGAAAGAAGAAATTCCAAGGCTCATTTTGCATGTTTACTTTCTCTCCATCAAAGCAATTCGACAAAACTTTACAGGGCTTTTTAAATTATTGAGGGTTTAAGTTATAATAAATGAAAAGTCAGTCAAAAGGTTGCATGTTAGAACATTTGCACAGGTCATGGAGGGCGACAGTCTCGCATTGTTATTTTTTTTTACAAAGGTTACTGGATTTATAGAGCAATTTTCCAACACAGTAGATATATATTACTTTAGGAAAATTAATAGTACACCACTTCAACAGAGACAATACCCAGAACTGCAGGATTTCTCTGCCTCTGACCTTAATTTTGCAGTTCATGAAAGGTATGAAAAGACTGTTGTCTTATGGATGAACCTTCATTGTCTTAAACCTAATATTTTTTTCTTTTTCTCCCTGACCTAGTCATGATACTTAAACTTTCATCTCTACTGATTGTATCACTGTGCTCTCATTTCCAAAAATCATACCACCTGGTTATCATATTTTATTCATGCTTGATATTTCCCCAATATAGCTAAGCTTACAACATATTCCCTTTAAAAGTTTTTAGATATTTAATACCTTTAACTCAATAATTAGATGGTATGACTTTGCTTCAACTAACCCCATTACATTTCAACTGCTCCTAAAGTCTTGTGCCCTTGCAAACCTCTAAGCACTAACTGGTTATTGAATTTATTTTTAGGAAATGCTTACATTTCCTTGGGTTCCCAATTAGCATATCACTCTTTCTTCCTTACTAGGGTGCTACTGTTAAAGTTAATGAAGAACAAACAATTGTTCAAAGTTATTTTCCAGAAATTGTAGACCATGTTTGGCTGCTTACCCATAAAAATAATCCCATATTTCAAGGAATGTCATCACTACCACTACTACTACACACTGGACACATGGAATATCTTTGATTAAAAGGTTGGTTCACCTTTAAGTTCATTTGGATAGTGTGTTATAGCATGGCTAATTCTAAGCAATCTTTTAAATTAGCCTTTGTTTTTCTTGTAGAATTATTCACCTTCTTCTGACTCATTCCAGCTTTCAAATGGGGGTCACTGACCCCATCTAAAAAACAAATGCTCTGTAAGGCTAAAAATTTACTATTGCTACTTTTTATTTCTCACCTTTTTATTCAATTCAGGATTACAATTGGATTTGGCTGAATGTGAGCTTTTCTGGCAGGATACAGCTCTGCCAACTCCATGTTATTTCCTTATCCAAATTCAAACCCTAGACCACATGACATTAAAAGGTCAAAAATTATTTCACAGGCATGTTTCCCTCTTGGAATTAAGCTAATTTGCATATTTGAATTGTTCCAGATTCTGTAAAGGATTTGGCCCAAAAAATTGCGTTTTCAGTGTAATCCCCACCTGTAAGTCTGACCCAAGACTAGTTAGGTCAAAGCCAGGCCTACCAAAGGGCAGAAGATATCTGCTGGAGATTTTAGTAGCATTACTTGGGGAACGTTTCTAAGACAAGGCGAGCTGGGACCCACATTGCCAAAGGGACAGATTCTAGACCTAATTCCAGAAAAAGAAGCCTGCACTGGTATTAATGTTTTAACAATACATTAAGATACAGGACTAGGTATTTTACCATGTAAAACTGGCACAAAAGAGAAATGTATCCAGATATAGGAGAAGTTTTATCTTATTTCACAGGCTGTGGATCCTTTTGGACTTACGTAGTATGTATGTTTAGACCATTTATTGCCAAATGAAGCTACTTTTTAATATAAACATTGATACAGCCTAGCAGCTGACATTTTTAATTGGCTAGAGAATGAACCTTCCATAATATGTGAATAAGTCTGCTATTTAATGTGTTACCTTCCTTTGCTGAATAAATTATGCCCACGTGCCATTTTCATTTTTGAAGAATTATATGCTTCAAGTTTTTAACAGCTGTGAACAAGGTTGCACCGGCAGCAGCTGATGTGAATGGTGTGTTGAAGTGTGAGTAAATTATCCAAGATGTGTTTTGTCTGTCCCAGTCCTCACAGGGAGAAAAAGGCTGTCAAAATGTCCTTTACTTGTCTGCAGCTGCTTCACATTTATTTGAATGGTAAATGAGTTGCCTATGGCAGACAGGGGTAGTAACTTGAGCATGCATGAGTGTGCAAGAATATGAACAAACTGATTTTTGTGGTGTCACTTCAGTATAAACTAAAGCATGTGTTTTTGATGGTGAAGCAGCTTTGCAATAAATATAATGGATGTACCAACATATTCCATTCATAGGCCAAAAGTATGACAAACACAGGATCATTATTATGAATCATATATAGAATGAATATACAGTGCTTTGTTCAATTTAGATATTAATCCAGGTGGTGGTATAATGTCATAACTTTAAGACTCAGGGTCTAGGCCCACCACAGATTCAAATTCAGGTCCCCAGACACACCTCCCCCCTGTAAGCCTTGTTCTCCTCTTGTGGTGCGATCAGGGTCAGTGCAGGTTTAGGTCGGCAGGTCCCTACTAGGACTGGGGCCTACCGGTTTTTTTCTCTGTATCCCACTGGTCCAGTCTGACCCTGTACAAGAGAAATACATAGGGGCAAATTCACTAAAGTGCGAAAATGAGCTAGCGTTGCCTTCGCCGACGTTCGCTGCCGTTAATTTTCGCCTGCGCTACGCAAATTCACTAAGATGCGAATTTGCACTCGGGGCGGCGAATGGTAGCAAAATAGCACTACCGTTACTTCGCCATGCAAAGAGCATTTATGCTATTGATGCCTAATTTGCATACGGCGCAAACTTAAGCGTATAATAGAGATGTATGTTACAGCCACTACATTACACTACACAAGGAAACCTTTAATAAATAAAATAAAGTTGTCCTATTGCCCTAAACATGTGCCCACTGTATAGCTGAGTTGCCATATGTTAGGAAATGTAGGTTGATAATGAGGGTAACCCAAAAAAAATTTTTGCTCTTTTTCAGACTATCACCCAACAAAAGGTAAAAGATGCCAGCATTTTTTGGGACTTAGAAAAAATATAAAATTTTCAAACGCCTATCTATTGTATTGAACTTTGCTAGGTCTGACCTGGCAAAGTAACATCTAGCGTTAGGGCTAGAGCAGACAGGGAGATTCGGGGGCATTTTGTCGCCTGGCGACTTGTAGCCGCGACTTGTAGCCCCCGAACCTCCCCGAATAGACAGGTCCTGGGGCGCACCGGCGTTACTTGAAAACGCATGCGCCTATTCACACGCAGCGGCGCGATATGTGGAATCGCTCCAAATTGACAAATCGCGCCGCTGCGTGTGAATAGGCGCAGGCGTTTTCAAGTAACGCCGGTGCGCCCCAGGACCTGTCTATTCGGGGAGGTTCGGGGGCTACAAGTCGCGGCTACAAGTCGCCAGGCGACAAAATGCCCCCGAATCTCCCCGTCTGCTCTAGCCCTAAGAGGTTCACAAAACTTTTCATCTTAGTGAATTAGCGTAGTTACGTCCTTTCGTCAGTGTGCAACTTTGCCTGGCGTAAGGGTGTGAAGTTGCGCAAGTCGATGTCCTTCGCTAGCGAATTTTCGCAAGGGACACTGTTAGTGAATCGGCTAAGTTGCGAATTGAAGTCACTCTGTCGAATTAGTGCTAGCCTTACACGCTTCCCGCTTTAGAGAATTTGCACCATAGTGAGGATTGACCCACAACACATATTGGTTATATGTTCTCTGCATGGATTTCCTCTCAATCCCTAAAAAAAGTTACAGTTGCGTGTTTTAATTAATACAGGCCGTCAGGGCAATACTGATGTGGTCCTCACCCAAGCAGGATTCGTAAACCTGCCCAATCAATATCTGGACCATTTTGGTGGAGAATGCTTGAAGCGGGTGCAGAGCAACTTAATAATTGCATCAAACAGAAAGTAAAGTTAGCAATAGCAATTAACACCATTTTCAAGTGATAAGCCATTTATAGAGAAACAAACAAATATCCTTGTCTGGAAATAATAACAGGCTTCCTATATTTTAATGAGTCTTTCCCATTAATAATATTGGCATCAAGCATACTTTTATAACTGCCAGTGCCAGGTGGCAACATTATGTTTCACAATGTAATATATGTGTATAAGAAATTAGTGGATTACAACTGGTGTCTGTGACTGTTGGTGTTAAGAGAACAGGACACATTTGCATTCATTTTGACTGGTCCAGGTATGGGATTCCTTAATAGGAAAAATGTTATCTAGAAAGCTCTGAATTACAAGAGGGCCATATCCCTTAAGGTATGTAGTCAGAATTACGGAAAGATCCCTTATCTGGACATAGGGTTGCCACCAGGGCCGGAATCGGGTTGCGGGCTCCCCCAGGCTAGAGTCCTGCGCGGGTCCATTTTTTGGGACCCGAACCCGACCCGTACCCGCAACCCGAACCCGCATTTTTACCCGCTTGGACCCGCGACCCGAACCGTACCCGCAACCCGTGATCCGCAACCCGGACCCGCTGACCATCAAGAATCAGGAAGTGCTGTCATCATAAACAGGAAGTGACATCATCGGAAGTAGCCAGGATCAGAAAAAAAAGGAGTAAAACAGGAAGTGCTGTCATTGTAAACCGGATGTGACGTCATCAGTAGTGGAAATGCTCAGAAAAAGGAGTAAAAATCCCTATAGCGAGGATCCGTGACCCGACCCTCAACCCGCCAACCTGCAGGACCACCGGCCCGCTTCTATACCCGCACCCAGAAATTCTACGAGCAACCCGCAGGGTACCGCGGGATTTTGCGGGTAACCCGCGGGTACCCGACCCGCTGCAGGACTCTACCCCAGGCCACACAGTCCTAGCACCCGCCTCCCACACCCCAGAGAGCGCACAAGCTGGAGCATTGGTGCTCCTCGGCAAGCGGCCGAACGGCAGGCAGCCCCTCATAGTTTGCCACCTTTTTGCAAGTTTTTTACCGGTCAGACAGGGGGGGGGGGCTGATAATGACGGCTAGCTTTGTGATATCAGGGGTGGGGTTTTCATGCAATTGGGGTGGGGTCATACATGACATCGGCAATATTGAAGAAAACGTAATGCGTTTGGCAGGTTAGAGGGGGGAGTGGGTGCAGCTGTGAGAGGGGATGTGAGGAGGCAGCCACAGGAGTCAGATAAGAAATTGCCGGTAAATCTGTAATATAGGCCCAGGCCTTACCCCGGATTTCATGATGGTGTATGAGAACAGGCAATATTTTAGGGACGGCACACCATCTCCGCTGCATCCTATGGAGCACTGGGGATGCAAAGATCCCCAGTGCTTTGGTGTTAGAGAGCGTGTGTGCTTGCTTGGATGCGCACACACGCTGAGAAGGGGTTGCGCCAGACAAGCGTTCGGACCATGTGGCCTGCGTGCGCAAATGCCAGCGCTGGCCTCAGGGCGCCAATTGGGGAAATCAGGCCCTCTGTGTTGGTTGTGCCACTTTGATATATATATATATTTTAGATAATACACAAAAGCCGTAAATATCTTGTAAATTATATCCTTATAAACGGTGAGTTCTGATGTCATCAGTTATAAACGGTGAGTTCTGATGTCATTTCTGTCACATGACTCCCTGAAACTTATAATTATAATAAATAAAGTACCCCCAGTTGCAAAATATGAGGATATTAGAAGTTACCTCGGAGTTCCATGACCTGTATAAAAACACTCGGCCTTCGGTCTCGTGTTTTTATATGGTCATGAAACTCCTCGGTAACTTCTAATATCCTTATATTTTACAAGAGGGGGTACTTTATTCACTATATAATGCCTCAGCATGGGCTTCAGTGCTCACAGAGATACCAGTCGGTAATTGCATTTTATCCAATCCGTGAGCACTCGGCTTTGCCAGAGCAGGTGGGTTGTTGTACTTGTTTTTGGCAACTTGCTGTACGTATGTTAGTAAAGGGGACACAAGGGTCCTGCATATTTATTAGACAATTCTAGCATCCCTGCTGCACCTTTCCCTTAATCCTCGCTGTATAATGTGGGCCAGGGAAAGTGAAGAGACTGGAGGGCTTCGGGGAAAAGAGTATTTCGGAGTCGGGCTGCTGCGGCCCCGAGCCCCCCTGTGGCAATGAAGGGGTTTCCATAGAACAAGGGAGCCTGTGAAAGCGAGCCAGAGGGAAACAAAGAAGAGTGGGAGACTGCTCCAGTGACATCATGCTCCACCAATGTCCCGCCTACGCTAACACAGAACTCCGTACGGATTTATAGAGTGTGGGGTCCGGGTCTCCTAGCAACACCCGAACCCGAAGCGGGTCACGAGCACCAGCCATTCTGCACCCAGCGGGACCGTGAGCTTGAACTTGTGTGCAGCCGCCACAGTGACAGGACCGAGCTAGTGCATCACCTCCCCCTCCTCCTGCTGCTGCTGCCGCCGGGATACAGAGGGAAGCGGGAGAAAGGTTTCTTTGTTATCACTCAGGCTCCAAGACCAGCACCGCTCATCACCTCACCGGCAAAAGATGTGGCAACTGCGCGCTGCGCTTTCTTTTTAAGTGTCTTTGATTGCACTGAGCATGCGCAGAGGCTTTGCCATCCAGCTCAGTCGCTCGCTTATAAGCCCACCTGTGTGCTCCGCTACTTGCAGTCGGGAGTCACATCCCCGGGACAGGACTTTATTATTATTATTATTATTACTATTGTTATTATTATTCTGCTACTTCGCCGACCACCTCGGCACTAGGGAATCTGTGCATCGGGGAATGGAAGCAGGGCTGGGCACGTTCCATTGGCAGCGCGTCGGTACCTACTGCACATGGAGGGCTTGGTGAGAGGCAGATGTGGCTAGCGGCTCGGATAGGGTTTCTCGTTGTACAATCGGAGCCGCTATGCAAGTCGGATCGTCCCGAGAAAATCCTCACTGTGGAGACAGCAACTGCCAGGGATCCCATTCCCATTGGACACATTCTGCTTTGCACCCCAAAACCCTGCTCAACCTGGACTATAATGAGCCCAGCAGCGGCTCCCCATTCTGCTGCTTCACCTCGGTATCCTGCCCTCTGGCTCCTCTTCCTCCTACTGGGACTCTGCCAGTCTGGTGAGTGATTGCCATCTCTAACAGGTGCCATCTGCCAGCCAGTGCCCTGCATTTACCTGCTTGACTCCATTGGCCAGGCACATCTGTATCTGTATGCATATGCCACTAGTCAGCATGGGTAAAATGCTAGTGGGCAGTAGGAAGAGGCATTATTCCAATCATATTCCAGTGAGACATTGTTTACACTGCAGACCTTCACCCATATGTACAGTATGTGGATGGAGTCAGTGTGATCAGCTGCATGAAAGTCTGGCATGGATCATTTTCATCATACTCTAAAAATCAAATTAAGTCTCGTGGGTCAGAATCAGTGGCATTGCACTGCAATTTCTCTCTGATCCGTTGTAACTGTGGCACGCGTGTTACTTTTCAGATTACTCTGTTTTTTTGGGGTAAAATAAGTCAGCCTACAACATAAACTTATTAGACACTAACAGTTGTCTGATATTTTCTAGGGATGCACCGAATCCAGGATTCGGCCTTTTTCAGCAGGATTATGATTCGGCCGAATCCTTTTGCCCAGCCGAACCAAATCCGAACGCATGACTTTTTGTCACAAAACAAGGAAGTAAAAAATGTTTTCCCCTTCCCGCCCCTAATTTACATATGCAAATTATGGTTCCGTTCGGTATTCCGCCGAATCTTTCTTGAAGGATTTGGGGGTTCGGCCAAATCCAAAATAGTGGATTCGGTGCATCCCTAGTATTTTCACTCTAATGATCAGGAATCCTCAGCCTGCAGACCTCCAGCTGTTGTACACTGTACTGCATGTACAGGTATGTGGGAGAGTCTACGGATGTTATTACCCCATATACATGTACTCCCTTTCCGAGGGTGTCCTAACATAGGGTTCCTGTAATACCACCACTCCCCTTTATATTTATATATAGAGAGAGAGAGAGACGTCTGCTAGTACAGGATCAGTTATCCGGAAACCCATTATCCAGAAAGTTCCAAATTACGGAAAGGTTGTCTCCCATAGACTCTATTATAAATAAATCACCCAAATTTTTTAAACTGATTTCCTTTTTCACTGTAATAATAAAACAGTAGCTTGTACTTGATCCAAACTAAGATAGAATTAATACTTATTGGAAGCAAAACCAGCCTATTTGGTTTATTTAATGTTTACATGATTTTCTAGTAGACTTAAGGTATGAAGATCCAAATTACAGAAAGACTCGTTATCTGGAAAGCCCCAGGTCCTGAGCATTCTGGATAATAGGTCCCAAACCTTCATTCGTTTTCAATTTGATGTTAAATTGGACAAATTCATAGATGTGTCAAGCTTGCTGGACTGAGTTTAAATAGTACATCCCATTCCCGCTGTATTGTTTTATCCAAGTGGGGATATGATGCAATAAAAACTAACCATGCACCCAGTGATTCATGAGGAGGAATCCACAGCTTCAAAATAAAATTCATTAAAGAGAAATCCTGTGTAGGTGCCCTGTTGTACAGACTATCATACTGACAATGTTGTGCATGGGGGTATTCAGTGAAATTGAATCTATATGTTCTGGCCATTTGTCTGTCCTATAGTATACAGAGATGTACAGTTCTTAGCCTCACTGTAACTTTTGAACAAAGGATACCCAGAGCACATTTCTGTAGCAGTGGTACAGTTACACCCCTTGGGTGCCCCAGACTCCTCAGTATGACCAGTATTAGCTGCACAGGCTTTTAGTAGAAAATGCAACAAATGAAAGCTTTTCAGCTCAGAGATGCTTGACTACACTTACCTGACTACAGGAATGGTTGGTCAGTGAAGATTGGGGGGGGTTCAAACTTTTAGATTAATGCGCAAAGAAGATGAATGATATACGGTAACTTGTAGCATGTTGGTGTTTTCATGTATTTCAAGTATTCTGTTTTCATGTATTTTGTAGATTTTCAATATTTATTTTTATATTGTACTGTAGCTTGCAAACAGAATCCAAATAACTTCTTAAAGTAAAGTTATGCGGATTATGTCTGTCTAGGATATAGTTTAGTTATAGTTTAAGCTAACGTCAAGATCAACTACCCCATTAACAACTGGAGTGCTGTAGATGTGAGCCTGCGCTTCCTCTTTCTCTCCATGAATCGCTGCAATTCAAAAACGATAATCCCTCAGTATTTACTCTATGACTTCCTGCTGCGGGAAGGTGAAGTCACAATGTGGCTGTTACATTACCCAACATCTTTAGCTCTGTTTGTCTAGTAAGATCTAATCGCATGGAGGCTGAATAGACTGCTTAGAGCAGGAGTGCCCATACTTTACTAATGTTAGGTCTACTTTTAGTGATGTTGTCCCATTATGATCTACATCCATAATACAACTGTTTGCATTCTGCTCCATGGAAATTATTACTTATTGTATTGATTTTTAAGAGCATTTATATCACTATATGTAAAAACAACTTTTTCTTATATAACCTTTACAGAATAAATATCTGAATGAAAAGAATAAAACAGAAGGGTAATTTAGTCAAGCTGTTTGTTGACATTTGAGATCTACTGATCACCAACTGAAGCTCTTCTGGTAGATCCCGATCAACCTTTCAGACACCCCTGGCGAGGGAAGGTCTACACAAGGAGATTCGGGGAGATTAGTCACCCTAGCCACAAATCTTTAGGGAGCCTTTTCTTTGGGGCGACTAATCCCCCTGAACCACTTCCCCCTGTCTTGTGCCGTTTAGAATGTGAATTGCCTGCGGCAATTCACACGTGGCGCTTTGTTTTCTGAAATCCCAGAAGTTTCCTCGAGAGGCATTCCGGGGAGATTAGTCGCCTCAAAGGAGAAGCAATTTGTTGCTGGGGTAACGAATCTCCCTGAATCTCCTTGTGTAGACCTTCCCTTAGAGCAGTGATCCCCAACCAGTAGCTCGTGAGCAACATGTTGCTCTCCAACCCCTTGGATGTTGCTCCCAGCGGCTTCAAAGCAGGTGATTATTATTCAATTTCAGGCTTGGAGGCAAGTTTTGGTTGCATAAAAATCAGGTGCACTGCCAAACAGTCTCCATGTAGGTTGACAATCCACATAGGGGCTACCAAATGGCCAATCAAAAGACTTATTTGGCACCCCAACAACATTTTCATGTTAGCGTTGCTCCCCAACTCCTTTTAATTCTGAATGTTGCTCACGGGTTAAAAAGGTTGGGGATCCCTGCCTTAGAGAATTCTACAGTCATTATAATACCCTGCACAAAAGGGTATATGATAAATGCAAAATGCAGATTGTGTCCCTAATTTCACAATCACTGTCTCTGCAGAGTCTGCTGGGGCAATTGATTGTGTTATTGTCATCCAGGGAGAGTATAATCATGAAACATAAGAATGTGACCAGAGAGGCCATCTGTCCTGGGCCCCTAGTTTAAGATATATATTCTCTCTGTGCACTTATTTATGGAATATGATTAAGGTAAAGATCAAAAAGTAAAGATTGCTAAATGTCTATGTATTTGGAAAGAATTTCTACCATTTATGTGATGCCCAAAATAACCCAGATTGTAGTTCCCAGATGTCACAACATCTGAAGGTCAGCAACACTATCCTGAATCAGTGTTCTGCAACATTTCTCTGTCTATAAATATGCAGATTGGCCAGTGTATGGGGCCCTCTGACAGGCTTCCATGAAAAGTCAGGCAGATGTTGATTGGGCAGGATTAAAAATACAGTCAGATCGTGGACTGCATCTGTTGACACGGTCCCACCCATATTCTGTACACTATAATCCAATCACTGGGCCCTAGGGCCCACAACTGGCTTAGCCCAATATCGCCCACCTCAATGTGGGCATATTGGGGAGATATCTGCTCGTTTGGTGACATCACCAAACGAGCGTATCTCTCTGTGTATGGTGACCTTTCAGGACTAAATTTGTAATCATTGCTGTAGCTTTCATGAGTGTTCCGACTGTGGTCTCATACAGGTAGGGGGTTTTGTTATTGCATTGGTTACACTCAGGGTTGGACTGGGCCGATGGGACACCAGGAAAGAACCTAGGGACAACATGCCACCCAGCTGCAAGTGAAGTCTGTTCTTATCTGGATCACTAGGGACTAGGTATGAGCATAGATATTTCCCCAGTTTTTGGAATCTGCATGCTCCCTGTCCCAGTGCTCCAGCACGCATAGTGATCAATCTTTCTTTAACCCCACCACCACAAAATTATCTATATCACCAGTCCATATAGAAGCCTTCTGCACAATCAAACTCCTCAGCTGTTGTTAAGTAGCTCATTATACAGAGGTTTTCTTAGCGGACTGCTGATTTGTTTTGATTGTGCTCGTGTGAACCGGAAGTAGAATGTGACTTTAATGTCAATTATAGATTTATTGAACCAGTGTTCAATGGGGGTATGCTGCCATGTAATCTGAAAACTGTACTGCCTTCCCACACCAAGCTGGTGTAATTTCATTTAAAGTTGCAATCACTGCGGGTGCCAACATGTTAGGCAGCTCCATTGATTATAATTGTGTCCCTGATACCCTTGGTAGGTGCTTCTTCTGCTTCTTCAACTGCACAGGCCTGGGCTATTTCTGTCCTCGTCCTCGTCTCCATTTCTGTCCTGTCCTCGTCTCCATCTTCTTTGGCTTCTATCTTTTTTTTGTTGCAAGAGCAGGCACTGCACGGTAGAGTGAAAGTTGAAAATACTTTTTATCACTACTGTGCCTGCACCAGCATTTGTCTGGAGAAAAGAAGTCAGAAGAAGAAGGAAGATTACATTGAATAAGCCTCTACTGAAGTAGTGCAGTTTTCTGATAAGGAGAGCACTGGCCCAGGGGATCAGGTAAGTGATTATAATGACTGGGTGGTGCCTACCAATTTAAAAAAGAACAGTAACTGAAAAGAAAAGTAGTTGAAGTATTCATGTAGCTGTGTCTCAGAAACCAAGGTAGTGCCTGCTGGTTAGATATCACTGGACTGAATCATTCTTGTATGACTTCATTAACTTGGAAGCCTGTAATCAGCTTTGTTCCCATCAGTAGGTCCATAACAGTTCTGCAGAATGCTTGCTTATAATAAACCCAAGATGAACTCAGTATTTCAAATATGTTCACAATCTGAAAAATGCATAAGGCATTTCCCTGTAAGTACTTTAGTTTAAAGTCACAATTTATTTGCAGTGCTTATGTGTAAGTATATGAACATTTTAAGGGCAATTGAGCAGGGTCCTCTTTACCTCCTGTATCGATATGTAGTTGTATGTATATATGTGCCTCCTGCTACACAAATAGCACTTAAAACCAAAAATGAGAGCTTTTAACCCTCACATAAGGAATTCTGGGTGCTGACATGCAAATCTCTCCTTAAAGGAAAAGTAAATGTTTTTCTTTTTCTTTCTGTAAATTTGCTCTAAACAGCCCCCCAGATTAATGTACCTTAGTCCCTGCTGCAAGTCTGCTCTGGTTTCTGTGTTATCAGCAGCTTGTTTCCCCTTCTTCCTGGTGCAGAGTGAAGCCCAGCCCCTTAGTTTACTGAGCAGTCCATTTGCTGCTGTTCCACAATAGAGAGGAAGAGGGAGCCAGTGTGTGCATTAGTAAGCTAGTTTCCCCAAGCAAAAGCTGCTACACACACTGCTCTCTGCTATGTCATAGTATGCAAATGATCTCCAAGACTAGTCTGAGAGATAAGGTCAGCTCAGAAAGCTAAGGGGCTGGGCTTCACTCTGCACCAGGAAGAAGGTGAAACAAGCTGCTGATAACACAGAAACCAGAGCAGACTTGCAGCAGGGACTAAGGTACATTAATTTGAGGGGCTGTTTAGAGCAAATTTAGAGATAGAAAAAAAAAAACCTTTACTTGTTCTTTAATAGATGAGTAATTGGCCAAAGGAACATTAAAGTGGTTGTTCAGCTTTGAGTAAAATTTTAGTATGATGTACAGTAGATAGTGATATTCTGAGACAATTTGTAGTTGTTTTTCATTTGTTATTATTTGTGGGGTTTTTTTAAGTTATTTAGATTTTTTTACAGCTTGCAATTTCAGCAGTCTTGTTGCTAGGGTAATTTGGACCCTAGCAACCAGGCTGCTGACATTTCAAACTGTAGACCTGCTGAAAAAAAATCTAAATAACTAAAAAAAAACATGCATTGATTTGAACTAGAGCTTGGAATATAATTAGGAGATGGACTGGATAGAAAGATCAGTAATAAAATGTGCAATAATAATAATAATAATAAAGTTGTAGCCTTACAGAACATTTGTTTTTTGATTTAGTCAGTGGCTCCCATTTAAAACTGGGAAGAGCCAGAAGAAGAAGACTAAAAAAACTATAACAAATAAATAATGAAGAGTTTTTGAATAGTTGCTTCGAATTGGGCATTTGATAACATAATAAAATTACCTTTAAAAGTCTGGTTGCTATGGGTTACAAGACATTGACTTTCCACCTGTTGATATATTACTATGTTGTTATGAATCTAAAGGCATTAACTTAGGGCTCTTACACACGAGCGTTTTTACCTGTGCTCCCCTGCGTTCCGTTTTGCTGCGTTCAGCCGCAGGGAAGCGCAGGTATAGATGCACTCAATGCTTTTCAATGAGGCTGTACTCACACAAGCGCATGTAGGCGCCAAACGCAGGAAAAATGCAGCATGTTGCGTCTGAACCTGCGTTCGTCGCCTACATGCGTTCGTGTGAGTACAGCACCATTGAAAAGCATTGAGTGCGTCTATAACTGCGCTTTCCTGCGGCTGAACGCAGCAAAACGGAACGCAGGGGAACGCAGGTAAAAATGCTCGTGTGTAAGAGCCATTACTATTTTAGACAATGTATTTAACTACTGTAGATGTTTTGTAACTATTTTTTATTCATTGGTTTTATTCCCTTTTTGCAAACAGTTTTTGAGAAAATAATATTAGTGTGTATCCTCAAACTAAGATTTTTGTCTCTGCAAACGACACAGCCATGCTGTTTGTGAAATGTGCATTGCAAGTGAAATCATTATAGGAATCATCTTCTAGCTGGTCATACACAACCAGATCTGCTTGTTTGGTGTAGTTGGCAAACAAGTGGGTTTGAGACCAAATCAGCCACCCACATGCTAGACTAAATTGAGATGATCCAATCACTTGGACTCAAGGGTCAATGATCATTTATTATTATTAACATGTATTTCTATAGCGCCAGCATAGTTCGTAGTGCTGGGATCAGATCATAGAATGGAGCCTATGGAGACCCTAAGGGCAAGCATCACCTCAATGTGACAATGCACTTCTTGTTGTATGGAATTTTAAACATGCTCAATTAATATCTACCAAGTTTTCAGCCAGAAATTGGTCTGGCAGGCCCATCAGTGGGCCCCATACACAGGATAATAAACTGCTGACTCAGGACTGAATATGAGCTGTTTGGAAAATAGATTTCTAAGGGAAGAACTACACGGACAATCGCGCATCCAACGCTGGGACAAAAATAAGGCAACTAATAGAAAGTCAGATGGTGTTGCAGGGTTGATCTGACGTGACAAGACTGTCGCTTGCATTTTGACTCCCAGCATCGGCTGCGCAGAAAACGGACCGCAATTGTCTGTGTAGTTCTGCACTTAAAGAACAAGTAAACCTTTTTTTTTTCTATCTGTAAATTTGCTCTAAACAGCCCCCCAGATTAATGTACCTTAGTCCCTGCTGCAAGTCTGCTCTGGTTTCTGTGTTATCAGCAGCTTGTTTCCCCTTCTTCCTGGTGCAGAGTGAAGCCCCGCCCCTTAGCTTACTGAGCTGACCTTATCTCTTGGACTAGTCCTGGAGATCATTTGCATACTATGACATAGCAGAGACCAGTGTGTTTAGCACCTTTTGCTTGGGGAAACTAGCTTACTAATGCACACACTGGCTCCCTCTTCCTCTCTATTGTGGAACAGCAGCAAATGGACTGCTCAGTAAACTAAGGGGCTGGGCTTCACTCTGCACCAGGAAGAAGGGGAAACAAGCTGCTGATAACACAGAAACCAGAGCAGACTTGCAGCAGGGACTAGGGTACATTAATCTGGGGGGCTGTTTAGAGCAAATTTACAGAAAGAAAAAGAAAAACATTTACTTTTCCTTTAAACATCCACTACAGCAGTGATCCTCAACCAGTTTCTTGCGAGCAACGTGTGGTTTGCTGACCCATTTAATGCTGCTCCCAGGGGCCCAAAAGCAAAATGGCAATTATTTTTAAATTCCATGTTTGGAGGCATATTTTGAGGCATAAAGACCATATGCACTATTAAACACAGCCCCCTGCAGGCTGACAGTCACATGGTGCTGCCAAATAGCCAATCACAGCCCTTATTTAGCACTCCCTATCAGTGTTGGACTGCCCACTGGAATACCAGGAAAACTCCCGGTGGGCCAAGGTGTCAGTGGGCCCTCATGCTGCTAAACTTTTGGCCTATTTCATGCCATTCCCTATTTATATGAGAACAAAGAGGCTAAATAGATGGAATAACTGATTATAGTATGTAAAGAAAACAAACTAGGAGAAAAGAGGTTGATTGAGGAGATGAAGAATATTAGTACTGAGAGTGGCCCCCTGGTCTAAGTTTTTATGGTGGGCTCCTGGTGTCCCAGTCCAGCACTATTCCCTATGATTTTTCTCATGCTTCGTTTGCAACCCAATTCTTTTTACATATGAATATAGCTCACCAGTTAAAAAAAAAGTTTGGGGATTAATGTGCTACAGTTTAACTGATTGTTTTATATTAGCAGCAGTTCCCCTTAAAACATTATAATAGTGTGTTAAGCTACAGGTTGGTTTCAGTTTCAGCTACCTCAAATGGTTGTAGCATTATGGGGTCTCAGACTACTTGAGCTGCACCTTGGCGATTGTGTGTATGAGCGGGAGTTAATTGTTTGTGACATGCTATGTTCATTATGATACTAGCGGTCACTAGAGTGTAATGACTTGGATGTTAGGGTTTCTCTTTATTGTTGCTGGAGCGGTACACCTCTTAAAGACAGCATTGTCAGGCACATTGGAATGTACTCCATATCTCTGTCCTGGACATCTGCTGGGGGTGGGAATCTGTGCTTCTTCTGGAAGACATCAGTTCTGGTGCAGAGAGTTCCACTTGTGCTGTCCAAGCAGTTCATGCACCTGGCCACAGGATAATTCTAATTTGTACATGGCACTTAGCAGCACTGCATGCAGATGGATTAGTCTTCATCTACCATTTCAATGCACATAGTAAAAGTGATTTAAATCTAATTTGGTAAAATCCTAAAATGTGAGCATTTTTTCCTGTTCTGCCTCAGTTTACCAGTTCCAGATTTTCCAACCTCTCCATCTGCATTTCTGTTCCAGGGGAACACGCATGAATCTCTGCACACGTGTTACTTATTCTGAGTACAGTGAGGCTGAGATCACATACTGTATTCATGTCAGACAGCTTTGTGGCTAAGCTCAGAGCCAGCCATTCTTACACAGTGAAAAGGCAGTCATGTTCTAAAATATCAGGCTTTTCTTTCTAAAGGTAGCCATAGACGCAGAGTTTAGCGATGTCGACAAACGAGCAGATCTCTCCCGGATATGCCCACATTGAAGTGGGCCTTACAATCGGATCATAATGCATCTGAAATGGGCGGTCGGATCGCAGGATCGCATACACACACAGGTGCGGCGGCGACCCGACGGGATTTCTTAACCTGCCCGATTAAGTTCTGGGCAATTTTTAGCCAGATATCGATCGGGGAAGCCCGTCGGATGGCCCCACACATGGGCCACACTCGGAAGCTTTTATCGGCCCGTGTATGAGGGCCTTAAGGATGAACAGAGTTATTATTTATGTTGATTCTGAAATTCTGAAGGGATTGTTAGCCAAAATAAAAAAGAAAGTTTTGTTTTATTTTAAATGGCCAACAGGATTGTTTGTCATTTCTGTTTTTTAAGGAGCGGCTATAGTTCCCAGCTAAGTTACTTTATGTACGTACTTAAGTCCTTTCCCTGTTGGTTCTTGCATGGCATTTTGCCTATTCATAAAGACATCTCACATTAGTCCAATTCCCATGCATTCATCTTTATTTCTATGTTGTTCAAATCAGTGCTTCTGGCATGATTAGCAGAATGCCTCAATGAAATCATTTAGGCCAGAATTATTTGGCATCAGGATTTGACCTTTTTCAGCAGGATTCGGATTCAGACGAATCCTTCTGCCTGGCCGAACCGAATCCTAATTTGTATATGCAAATTAGGGGTAGGGAAGGAAATCACATGAACTTTTTGTCACAAAACAAGGAAGTAAAAAATCTTTTCCCTTCCTGCCCCTAATTGGTATATGCACATTCAGATTCAATATATTCAGCTGAATCTTTCACAAAGAATTCGGGGTGGGGGGCTCCGCTGGATCCAAAATAGTGTATTCGGTGCATCCCTAAAATATATGTACAGAAAACAGCGTTAAAGTTCCTTTTTTGGTACATGGTATAGCGCTCTATTGTGGCCAAATGCCATATTTAGTACAAATGCACTTGTTAAAGGGGTTGTTCACCTTCAGACTCCTAGTTGTTTTCAGATAGTTCCCCAGAAATAAAGACTTTTATTCCAATTACTTTCTTTTTATCTATGTGTGTCTTTTTTAAAGCAGCTCAGGAGGGGGGCTGTCGCTGACCCTCTAAACTGTTCTAAACTGACACATTTAGTTTATACGATACATTTCTTATCTTTGTCCCTGTTGAGCAGAATTCTTAAATTTCATTAAAGGCAGCTGTTAGAATGGATACATTAAATGCTAATACTCCAGAGATGCTGCTGAGAAATGTATCAACTAAATGTTGAAAAATTGTAACAGTTTAGAGTCTGCACCTCAATTTCGGAGCTGCCAGACTCAAACACCAGAGAATGGAACATTAAACTTTGAACTTTGAAAAAACAGTAAAAAAAAATAAATAATGGAAAGTAATTGAAAAATTCTGGGGAACACTCTGAAAACAATTGACCTGAAAAAAGTGTTTGGAAGGTGAACAACCTGTTTAAGGCTCTAAAATATAATATTGCTGTTTTTCATACAGCATAATTTAAACAATTATTATTTTCTGAATTTCATTTTTCTCAAAAATAGACAGTAACTTGTACTTAGGCAGCTATGCACAGGCTGGCAAGTTCATTGGCCATATAGTCTGAATAATTGAAAAAGCGACCTTTAAGGCATTAAATTACAGGGAAAAAAATCCATATTAGGGTAACCTAATGTCCTAAGCCAGGGGTCCCCAACCTTTTTTTGTTCGGGGACTGGTGTCGAAGCAAAAAAAATTTCAAGGACTGGGGGGCTCGGTCAGTGAAAATTTTCGCATGCCAGCGCATTTTGGCGCAACATGTTAATTGCAGGCTAGGCCCACTCCAGGACTGCCCGCGGCCCCGTTCTAGCCAGTGGCCGGTGGTTGGGGACCCCTGTCCTAAACATTTTGGATAATAGATCCCCTTACCTTTACATAAATTCAAAATGTTCCATTGTTTTCAAGATTATTTGTCAATGTAATTGTTAGTCCATTTCTGCTGTGCTGATTCTAACCGGAATTCCTTTCTGCTACATTGTTTCAAAAGTCATAATTGGCCGTGCAGAGAACAAAAGGGGACAGACAAACACTGCTTTTAGTAACAACTGCGTTTGCGGTTAACTCTAAAACTGTTGAAAATATTTAATGTGTATTGAAAGTTACTTAGAATTAAATTTTCTTTTATTATGGAACACACTGGGAGGATTTCCCCTTCAAAGCATGATTAAAGGGAAATGGTATGGTGAACACTTGTTTGCTGCCGTAATTGTTTTCGGAACTTTGTCTGACTGGCTGCAGTGTTTCCTTATGTCTGCAACTTCATTGTGAGCTTTAGGGGAACAAGACAAAATGTTAAACTTCAAAAGGGAACTAGAGATAAAAACTAGGTAAAGTGTATAATGTTGCCAGTTTATTTTTCAAAGTGTGAAATCCCCTTACCATTAATATACAATACATCTCAGGTAGAAGTGAAAGTAGAATATTGTATGTGAGATAATAGGTGTGAAATGTGTGTACAGGGGAAAGTTTTGCCAGTCCCTTGAGGTAGCCATACAGGGGCCAATGAAAGCTGCAGACAGACCTAGGGGGAGATTCATCAAAGAGTGAAGTTCCGCTACTAGAAGGAAATTCCACAGCTCTCAATTAATTTCTATGGGATTTTGAAAGGCGTATTTATCAATGGGTGAAGTGAAATTTCACCCTTTGATAAATACGCCTTTCAAAATCCCATAGAAATGAATGGAGAGCTGCGGAATTTCCCTCTAGTGGCGGAACTTCACTCTTAACTTCACTCTTTGATGAATCTACCCCCTAGTCGGAAGCTTATTGGCCTGTGTATGGGGCCCTCCGACAGGATTCCCCAATCGAAAGTAGGGCAGATGTCAATCGGACGGGACTCAAATTCCTGTCGGATCGCGTCCGCATATGTTCGTTGATGCTGTCCCGCGATACAGCACTGCTGATTGGCATTCTCGATTCCTTTGATATATATTTTAAGGAGAAGGTGACATTTTGTTTGGTTTCCCTAAATTATCATTGGCGTACATCCTGGCAGCCTACAGAGTTTATTAGTTTGCAACAACTATGACTGCTTGGCACGAAGGGACTACCCCAGAGTTTTCACTGGTGTTGACCCCGTCTGCATCTTACAGGCTGCTTGTGAATGTAGGGAGTGTACCTTACGCTCATGAATTTGGCTGAATGGAGTTGAAAGCATGTTTTCTGCCAGATGGAACCAGAGCTTTCGAAATCTCAATCCTTTGCCAATCCTTTCGAAATTTCTGTCAATTGTACGGAGCACTCAGTGGCTGGATTCATAAAATCTTAATTTATTGAGTACAATTAAAATCATAGTAGTAATAGCTTGTGACATATACCCACACAGTTGATGCGTTTCGTGGCTTCTCACCACTTCCTCAACACCAATTAATAGACTACCAAGAGACCCACTAATAAAAACATTAACCCCCACAGTAAACAATATAACCACTATTTAGTAAATCTTAGTCATGTCATTCAATATGAAATAACAATGAATGAATGTGACCACTATTTCGTTAATCTTAGTCATGTCATTCAATATAAAATAACAATTTTTTATATTATATTGAATGACATGACTTAAAATATTAACTAAATAGGGGTTAAATTGGTTACTATGGGGGTTAATGTTTTTATGGGTGGGTCTCGTGGTAGTCTATTAATTGGTGTTGGGGGTTTGGATACCGTTTGCTTCTGAGGAATTGGTGAGACGCCACGAAACGCGTCAAGTGTGTGGGTATATGTCACAAGCTATTACTACTATGATTTTAATTATACTCAATAAATGAAGATTTTATGAATCCAGCCACTGAGTGCTCCATACAATTGAATGAAGTTTCATATGAATTTGCCTTGACCGGAGGCCAGGAGGTGTGTCGCACAAGTGTTTGCTACTGGAGTTAATTTGCAGGTGAGGGTTTGTGCTCCCAGTGGACTTTGCTGCCAATTGCTCAAAGAAAGACAGTCACTATTGGGCATGTGTTTAGGCTTTAGTGTACAGGTATGGGATCATTTATCCGGAAACACATCCAGAAAGCTCTGAGTTATGGGAAGGGCACTCTTATTTAATACAAATAATCCAAATTTTCAAAAATGATCTCCATTTTCTCAGTAATAATAAAACATTACATTCTACTTGATCTAAACTTTATATACCGTAATGAATTCGTATTGGGTGTATTTACTGTTTAAATGATTAGGGAAAGATCCATTATCTGGAAACCCCCAGGTCCAGAGAATTCTGGATAACAGGCCCCATACCTGCTTTTCAAATGCCATGGCCTAATTCCAATCATTGGATCAATGGATTTTGTATGCCTGTGATAATATGGCTAAACTTTGCTTGATCCAGTTCTTGTCTCCACTGGCTAATTGGTTACATTGTTTGAATTTTACTTAGCGTGTAGACAGTTTTGGAAATATTTTTCACAGATATCCACGTAACTGAGCCTGGCATACTTGCCCTTTCCAATGGGACTATAAAAAGTTCCTAAACATTGGAGTAAAAAAGTTTCCTTTGAATTTTATTCAGGTTATTTGAGTGCACAATTCAATTGTCTAGTAAATATTTTTAATGATGCCAAGGCTGTAGACACCTTGTCCAATCCAGCTGTAAGAATGCGTGCTCTGTCCTAAATTTTAACATTTTACGGAAAGTTTTCCTGAAATATTCGAATGTCACAACTTGCCCTGTCAGAAGCAGCGTACTTTAAAGGGATACTGTCATCCAAAACAAATCAGTTAATAATGCTGCTCCAGCAGACTTCTGCTCTGAAATCTAAAAACAGATTTTTTTTTTTCATATTTTGAAATCTGATATGTGGCTAGACATATTGTTCGTTTCCCAGGAATACCCAGTTAAGTGCCTTGTGCTCTGATAAAACTCTGTCACTCTTTAGGCTGGTGACACACTGGGTGATTTGGTGATATTGAGTCGCCTGGCGACCAATCTCCCCAAACGACTTCCCTCACTCTGCGCCTGGCTTAAAGGAGTGGTTCATCTTCAAGTTAACTTTTAGTATATAGTAGAAGGGCCAATTCTAAGAAACTTTTCCTTTGGTCTTCATTATTTATTTTTCATATTTTTTTAATGATTTGCAATTTTCTTCTGTTTCTTTGCAGCTTTCAAAGAAACGTCACTGACACCATCTAAAAACAAATGCTCTGTAAGGCTACACATGTATTGTTATTGCTACTTTTTATTACTTATCATTCTATTCAGTCCCTCCCCTATTCATATTCCAGTCTCTTATTCAAATCAATGCAGGGTTGCTAGGGTAATATGTACCCTAGAAACCAAATTGCTGACACTGCAAACTAGAGAGCTGCTGAATAAAAACCTAAATAACTATAAAACCACAAACAATAAAAAATTAAAACCAATTGCAAATTGTCTAAGAATATCACTCTCTACATTATACTAAAAGTAAACTCAAAGGTGAACAACCCCTTTAAATGAAAAATCGTGGGCGCTAATCACACAAGGCGATTAGTTTTCTGAAGTCGCTCGAAGTTTCCTTGCAAGGCAACTTCGAGAAACAACAGCCTGCCAGAAAGCAGTTCCATCCTAAAGTGCTGGCTGTTTCTGAAAGCAGATTTTACAACTGAAAAAAATACACTTATTGAAATGAAATGTTATATGGTAGAGTGACTTATTTGTAATGTAAACAGTGTAGTCTGAAAAGATGTACACACCCATCATCAGTATACAGAGAACAGATTATGTTCTAACCACAGCAAGTGGGGCCCAGCCAGATCTCACTATGCAGGGTGTAGCATTCTCAGGATATAAACACCCACCTCATTCCCAGAAATATAGTAGCAACTGCTTGTTGCTTTTTCTCACTATAAGTTGACTTTAATAGGGGTTATATATATATATATAGGTATATATATTTGAAAAAGGCTGGTGTATCAGCCAAAACTTCAGTGTTTCTTCTGCAATAACGCATCTTTGTTCATCATAAGTCCTGCGAGTGCAGCTACCTCCTTGAATGATACATATATATGTATATACATTTGTGCTCATAAGTTTACATACCCTGGCAGAATTTATGATTTCCTAACCATTTTTCAGTGGTTGGCTGAAGCCATATATGGTCAAACAACTGTGTTTACTCTTTTTAAATCATAATCACTACACAAACTACCCAAATGACCCTGATCAAAAGTTTACATACCCCAGTTCTTAATACTGGGTATTGCCCCCTTTAACACCAATGACAGCTTGAAGTCTTTTGTGGTAGATGTGGATGAGACTCTTTATCTTCTCAGACAATAAAGCTGCCCATTCTTCCTGGCAAAAAGCCTCTAGTTCCCTTAAATTCTTTGGCTGTCTTGCATGAGCTGCACGTTTGAGGTCTCCCCAGAGTGGCTCAATGATATTGAGGTCAGGAGACTGAGATGGCCACTCCAGAACCTTCACTTTATTTTGCTGGAGCCAATGACAGGTCGACTTGGCCTTGTGTTTTGGATCATTGTCATGTTGGAATGTCCAAGTACGTCCCATGTGCAGCTTCTGGGCTGATGAGTGTAAATTTTCCTCCAGTATTTTTTGTATTTCACCTGAAATTATTTGTGGGTTGTTCCTACCTGACATGGGTTTGGTTTCAATAGAACCCCTAATTTTCCACTTCTTTATTAGAGTTTGAACACTGCTGATTGACATTCTTGATTCCTTTGATATTTTCTTATATCCCTTTCCTGTTTTATAGAGTTCAACTACCTTTTCCCGCAGATCCTTTGACAATTCTTTTGCTTTCCCCAATCCATAAAACATCAGTGCAGCACTGGACGAAAGATTCAAGGGTCTGTCAGGAGTCCAGAAATTCATTGACCTTTTATAAACACCCACTAATTACAAAGAAACAGGTCACAGGTGAAGATTGTTACCTTTAATAGCCATTCTAACTCTTTTGTGTCAAGTTGTGTGCATGTTATCAGGCCAAATCACCAGGGTATGGAAACTTTTGATGAGGGTCATTTGGGTAGTGATGATGGTTTAAAAAGAGTAAATACAGTTTTCTGACAATAAATGGCTTCAGTCAACCACTAACCATGACTGAAAGAAAAGTTTTTGTGTTATCATTCATATTCTCTGAAAAATGGTTAAGAAATCATAAATTCTGCCAAGGTATGTAAACTTATGAGCACAACTGTATATACTTGCGCCCCCCCCCCCCCCCCCCCCCCCCCGGGGTTCTTGGTACAAAAGTGCTTCCCCAATCAACCACTGGATCTACTGTCCCTGTAGTTATGCCACTGCAAACTGGCAACTATAGGTGGGGGTGTACTCCAGCCTTATATCTTTCCTAGACTAGCTATACACAGTAACATTGAACATGTGAATGGAGAGTAGAAATTGGCGTGGAGTATCCATTAACAATTCATAACAGGTTCACTTGAAACCACAAGTGTTCGCTTTTATGCTTTTAGAGTCAATGAACCCATGAAAAATATTATCCATATGTTTAAACTGCATCAAGTTTCATAACACTCCCGACCACTGTCTTAAGCTCATGAATTTAAAAGCTTCCATATGGATAACCAGATAATTTTTTTTGGGGGGGGGGATTTGTCATTAACTCGAGGAAGACTTAGATTTATTGAAGGTTGAATTTTGTGGTTTTAGAAGTTTTTGAAACTACAACTAAACTCATGTTTCTATAAAACCAGGAATCTCCTGAGATTTATTAGAAATCCGAATAAAAAAAGTACCAATGGAAAATAATGCTGAACAATCCAAAAAAAATATGAATACCAGCGTTTCATACAATTTCTAGCAAAAAAAACCTCCAGAACCTCTAAAAGTACTAATTGATTTAAAATGGTCGAACAGGATCAGCGCAGCTCCCATTGACTTTTACCTGGCTTGTATTAGATGTTTGTATTAGAGATTTTCCTGGTTGTTACACTTGGGGGCAGATTTATTAAGGGTCGAATTCCGAATTTATGGGCGCTATATTAAACTCCCACGAATTTGAAAAAATCAACCAATTTTTTAAATTCAGGTGAATAGGATGTACTAGAAAATTCAAATCGAATTCGATTCAAGGTTTTTCAAAAAGACAAAATAATTTTCCAAATGACTCCAAATTGGTTCTAGGAGGTCCCCCATAGGCTAAAACAGCAATTTGGCAGGTTTTAGATGATGAATAGGCAGGAAATTATAAATTTCTAAATTTCTAAATTAAATTTTTTTAAAGCTCAATTCAAATTTGGACTATTCCCTAGTCGAGTTAACTCGAAATTCGAATATAATAATTAGATTTTTTAATTCGACCCTTGATTAGTATGCCCATTATCTACATCAGCTCGGTTTTGTCACACTCGTCATGAAATAGTGCAAGGGTTTTCTGTGGTGCTACTTCCTTAATGTTTCCACAATTGGTAGAACAACCCAAATTTTAATACAAAGTGGTGTGAGTAACCCATTTATTCAGTCACTCCCACTTTAAACTTTTGGGAGGGGCCGCCATCCTTATATATACATTTACACATAGTTGTGCACCCTTCACAAGCACCTCATTATCTGGCAAGTAAGTGCAGCATTTTGGGGACTTCGAGATGTGCCATTGACAAAGGTTTTCCATGTCTGTCTGTCCATAAGAGGTGTGGCTTGATTTGTATATATCCTGCCTCTGTTTGCTTTAGCACCCTTAAAGGGTTGTTCACCTTTAAATTACTTTTAGTATGATGTAGAGAGTGATATTCAGAGACAATTTGCAGCTGGCGTTCATTTTTTTTTTATTATATGTGGTTTTTGTTTTCCAGCTTTTTTTATTTAGCAGTTCTCCAGTCTGCAGTTTCAGCAAGGGTCCAACTTACCCTAGTAACAATGCAATGATTTGAATAAGAGGCTGGGGTATGAATAGGAGAGGCCCGAATAGAAAGATGCAATAAAGTAGCAATAACAATTAATTTGTAGCCTTGCACATCATTTGTTTTTTTAGACGGGTCATTACCCCCAATATGAAAGTTAGACGAAGAAGGTAGACATTTAAAAAACTAGAAAAAAGAAAAGCTAACTTAAAGGTGAACCACCCCTTTAAAGAAGAACTGTTGAGAAGCTAAGCATAGGGATCGTTGCACATTATCCAGCAGAAAAAGAGGTTCCCCTGTAATATACGCTGATGCTAAAGGGCTGATTATTAAATTCTGATGCTAGTTGCACTGGATTCTGTGCTGCAATGTAGTAATTATCTGTATTAATTACTAATCAGCCTTTTATTGTGACATTTCTATTCTATGTGTACTGTATATTGTGAGTGGGTCCCTAAGCTCAGTAAGTGACAGCAGCACAGAGCATGTGAATCAGTGAATCAGCAGAAAAGAAGATGGGGAGCTACTGGGGCATCTTTGGAGACACAGATCTTTACTGCTAAAGGGCTATGGTTGCCTTGGGCTGGTACTAGGGTTGCCACCTGGCTGGTATTTTATCAGCCTGGCTGGTATTTTCAATGGTTGATCCCAATGTTATTAATAAGAATAAAAATATAAAATATAGGAAGTCCGGTATTTTTTTCAAGAAAAGGTGGCAACCCTAGTTGGTACAGAAGCAAAAAACATCATGTACAACATTTCTACCTACTTCTTTAGTTAAGATTTAGTTTTCTTTTAAGAATTTGCCCAAATTATCTTCCAACATTGCTGGTATATCCATCGCCCCAGCAGGCCTAGCTCTAGTATAACAAAGGCAACCAGGCATTGTGCCTGTATGACTTGTTTTTCTTGATAATATTCCCCTTATGCTAATTTACTTTTACTCACTGTGTGTTTTTTCTATTTCTCACCACAGCTGATGTATGCTTCAGAGCTAATAGCGTTCTGCATCATTAAATCCCTCTACCAGTTAAACATCTGCATTTTACATAGAGTAATGTAACTTGAAGTCCGCTAAGATGGATTTTATTTGCTAATTAAATCACAGTAGACGCCCTTCTTATGCAAGTTGTTAAAGAGATCTCTATATAAGAAAAATACGTGATATATGGCCGAGTACTTTACTCCTTTTGGAATCAAATAGTAGATCTTGCTGTTTGTAGTACACAGGGAAACTGGAACGCTGAATAGCTGTTACACAGCTGTTACAATGCCACAGAAATTGCCATCATTTAGCAGGTGGCATTTGTTGTTATAGGTATGAGATCTGTTATCCAGAATCCTTTTATGCAGAAAAATCCAAATTATGGAAAGGCCATCTCCTGCAGAGTCCGTGTTATCCAAATAATCAAAATTTTTAAAAATGGTTTCCATTTTTTCTGCAGTAATAAAACTGTTTTTTCTACTTGATCCCAACTACAATATACTTAATTCTGGATTGGAATTGGAAGTAAAACCAGCCTATTGGGTTTATTTAATGTTTACTTGATTTTGTAGTAGACTTAAAGTTCACCTTCCAAGCATGTTTTTCAGTTCAGTTGTTCCCCAGAAAGAAAGGCTGTTTTCAGTTAATTTCCATTATTTATTTTTTACTGTTTTTCCAAAATATAAGTTTCTGGCAGCTCAGTTGTTCAGGTGTAGACTCTAAACCAGGGATGTCCAACCTGTGGCTCGATGGATATGCATATGCATACGACCCAGCTTGAAACCCTTGGTTCCAGAGGAAACGGCATGTCGCAAAGGATATAGAAGTAGGCAGTAGGGGGGACGCTGCCCATTGCCGATTTAGTAGTAATAATATAATAAGTCTATTTAATATCCAGGTGGCCCAGGGAAGCCAAAAGGTTGGACGCTCCTGCTCTAAACCGTTACAATTTTACATTTAGTTGATACATTTCTCAGCAGCATCTCTGGAGTACTAGCAACTATTGTATCAATAGCTGCCTGTAATGAAACCCAGAGATTCTTCTGAGCAGGGACAAAGATAAGAAATGTACAGTATCAACTAAATGTATCCATTTAGAGCAGTTTGCCGGTTCGGCGATCACCCCCCCTGAGCTCCTCCCTACAGGAGGAGGGGTTTAGCGCCAGCAGGGTTGAATTCTCCTTTAAGGTATTAATATCCAAATTACAGATAGATCCGTTATCCTGAAACCTCAGACTCCAAGCATTCTGGATTACAGGTCCAATACCTGTATCTGCAGGTGTTTTGTCAGATAATATACAGCCTGTAATGATTTCTGTTCTTTTCTAACTCCAATTACCTTTTGACTACATGGTACTGTGCCCCGTCCATAGATTTTAAATGATCGGGTTCCTGTTAACTCCATGTGGACCAGCTTGAGAAAAATCAGACCGATCTCAAAAGCTTAAGGGGGTTATTTAACAAAGGTCAAGTTTTATAGGTTTGCAAGGTTTTTTATACCTCAAATGAACTCCCAGCTGGAATATCCAAAGTATTTTCAGATTTGTGCTATTTCCAGCTTCAGGCTATAATAAATCTCTAAAAATGTGAGTTTTTTTTAGCACCCGAAAAATTTTAGTTTTTTGTTTAGTTATTTGACTGAAAAATACCTTCAAAAACTCAACTTTTTCAGGCTATATACAACTCGACCTTTAATAAATCCGAATCCTGGATTTGGTGCATCACTAATAATTAATCCTTATTGGAAGCAAAACCAGCCTATTGGGCTTATTTAACGTTTACATAATTTTTTAGTAGGCTTAAGGTATGAAGACTCAAATTACGGAGACCCCTTATCCGGAAAGCCCCAAGTCCCGAGCATTCTTGATAACAGATCCCATACCTGTACTGCAATTTGGCCTTCCTGAATGGCAGATGCTTTGAATTATCTCTAAAGAATGGGAGGGAGCCGATGCAACAAGTTTAAGGGCCCTTACACACGGGCGTTTTTGACCTGCGCTCCCCTGCTTTGCAGGTCTAGACGCACCTCATTAGTTTCAATGGCGTTGTACCCACATGCATGTAAGCGGCGAATGCAGATTCAGACGCAACATGCTGCGTCTGAATCTGCGTTCGGCGCTTTCACTCGTCTCGTGGGTACAACCTCATTGAAAAGAATGAGTTGTGTCTGTGGCTGAACGCAGCCAAATGCAATGCAGGGGAGCGCAGGTCATAAACGCCCGTGTGTAAGGGCCCTAAGGCTACAATAATTTCTTTTACATATGTTATTTCAGATACTAATCAGCCACCCACCGTCTCCCAGTAGTATCCGTCTTTGTCTACCGCACTTCACCTTTTTTTAACTCTTCCTTTTACTGTTTTATATGTGACCATTTCAAATATGTTAAACTCTTGTACCATTTAACATAAATGTCAAAGCTGCATACATATAAAACATAGCTCTTTGCGCCTTACTGACTTACAGTATAAGGGAACACTAATTACTTCCAGGTTCATAAACAGACCCAGCCCTATAAGAAATTAGGTAGAAGAATTCAGCCTCAGTAATATGTGCACTGCCAGTGTAGCTTGTCTGGCTTTTAGCTTTGGATACAAGTATAGACCAAGTGCCATATTGCCTAAGTATTGTGGCTTCTTTATGAGTTCATTTCTTTTTGAAAAGTTTTATGTAACTACTTTCTCTGAAGGCTGCCATTCAGGTATAGGGATGGCGCGAACGTCGGAAAAAAAGTTCGCGTACATATTCGCGAACTTGCGTCAAAAATGCGAACGGTTCGCGAACGTCGCGAACCCCATAGACTTCAATGGGAAGGCGAACTTTAACAGCTAAAAAAGACATTTCTGGCCAGAAAAATGATTTTAAAGTTGTTTAAAGGGTGCAACGACCTGGACAGTGGCATGCCAGAGGGGGGATCAAGGGCAAAAATGTATTATATTATGTTATTACAGCAGTCAGCACACAGATGAGAATGAGATCAGAAGAGATCAGTGCCCACAGCAGCTACATACAGAGCACTGCAGTAGAAGGTAGATTACTAGCCAGCAAAGCTGTCCCTCAAATCCCTGCAGACTTGGCCAGTTCATGTATAAGTACCCCTAGCGTTCACAAAAGATGGCCAGTTCATGTATAAATACCTCAGAGTTCACAC
>CM044441.1:36537334-36549015 GCA_024363595.1 Xenopus borealis
TATATATATATATATATATATATATATATATATATATATCATTATATATTTTCAAGTTGTGGCCATTTGTTTTTTTTTTAAGTTGAATGTTAGGAGGCAGGGCCGGAACAAGGGATAGGCAGAAGATGCACGTGCCTAGGGCACAATGAAGTGGGGGCGCCAAGGTCTATGTAAATACACAATAAATCCTCAAAGTAATGATGCTCTGAGTCCTCTGTCAAAAGAAACACCACATTTCTTTTCTTCTATTGTGTACACATGGACTTCTGTATCAGACTTCCTGTTTTCTGCATAAACCTCCAGGGCTTGGGCTTGAGCATGCTCAGTATGCTACTCTTTCCTTTCCCCCCTCCCTCCTCCTCTGGCTGCTGTAATCTGAGCCCAGAGCTATGAGTGAGCAGGAAGAGAATCAGGCAGGAAGGGATGTCACAACAAGCTAATATGGCAGCTGCTACCCTAAACAAACAGAGAGAGCTTCTAGTTTACTCAGGTATGGTAAAGGATTCTGCAGAATAAATAAAGTCTTATAACTTGCACTATTGTGGCTAATCTATTGACAGTAAACTACTTTGGTAGCTTTCCTTCTCCTTTAAACCCAATGCTGCAGCGTTATGCAACCTACGCATCTTTGAGACTTTAAGGTTCCCACATACCTTCTGTGTTTTTTTCATGCATACTAGGAATTATGTCCCCAGTATCACTCTATACTGGTGTTTTGCAAATGACAAGCATAGACAAATAAGACTACAGGATTCTCAGAAGAGAGTGTAAAAGGAAAGTACAGCCTAGAAACAGTAAGGCTTATTTATTGATCTATGCTGTTTGGCTGTGCTTCCATAGCTCTGCTGTGCCATTAAACCCCGCCCCCTCAACTTTGCACCCCACACATACCTTTCTTTTATGTTTCTCTTTCATGTCTTCTGAAGTTAGAGGTGACACCTAGCCATTAAAAATGATGCTTGATGCCAATCTTATTAAAATTACCTTTTAGTATGATATAGAGACTTATATTCTGAGACAATTTGCAAATGGTTTTAATTTTTTATCATTTATAAAGGGCAATGGAAGCCTAGCCTCTTTAGTTTTCACTTCAATAAATACATTTTTGGTGTTACTTTAATAGACGAGTACCTAGAGTTCAAATTGTAAGGAGCTGACTGTATTTTGATAAGCCACGTTTGGGGTGAATAAGTGAAGTAAATATCAAAAGGTAAACCTTCGGTTTTAGCCACATTAAAGAACAAAAAGTATTTATATATTTCCACTGATTTAGTTCCCACTTCATAAAGGGTGGTTTCTGAGCTGTCAGCAGAAAGGGCCTGGTGCTGTCACTGGTAAATGTCACTGACTGTGGGTTAAACCTGACATGTCGTCATGTCTGTGGTTGTATGGGGGGGTGTGGAATTTTTTTGTAGGTCATTTTTACATTTTGTACTGTACAAAGCATCACCTTTAAGTGTCAGCATAATGAGCCCTGTGCTCACATAATATAAAAAATGGCAATTGTCTACGTGGGGAACTTGTCCCTCCTTCTGAGCCACAGGACAGAATCACTATAATTTCTGCTGAATAGCCTAGTACAGTTCAGTCAGGCCTTTTTAGTTACAGTACTTTCTTATGCACACAAAGGCCTGCTGCATCCTCCATAATGCTTTGTAATTATACCTTCTGATTATCCCTTTTACTTCGGCTTATTGCATGTGGCTTGATATTTCTTGACATTCCCTGGAAAATGTAGTAAGCTACTTACTGTACACTTTTTCGGGAGATCGTCATGGGTGCTAGGCTTCTTGCATTGAGGTCAGTATTTTACCAAATAAAACATCATTTTCATTTCTTCGCCCATGGTTTCTAAATTATTGCTTATTCCCAATTCCCCTGCACTGATTTACTCAGTACAGTTGCAGCTGGCAAGGCTCAATTTACATACCAGAGCACAAAAATAACAGTTTTAAGTGGGTTTCCAATCCATACGTCTATTTAAAATAAAAAGAGGCACAAGAATTAAAGGGAACACCCTTTCCGCAGGTGCACATTTCTCTCCTCCACACCCAAACATTAACCTAAAGTTCACCATTATGCACTAATTGGGTTTGGACTCTGCCCAGTTTAAAACAGGCAGAGCTTTCTTCTGTTCACTGGCATCAATTTTCCTTTCCAAATACCTGACTAGCAATTTTCCAGTTTAGGGTTGTATTCCTATTCCTAATAATCAAGTACAGTAGGTTCAGGATCTCTCTGAGAGTTTCCCTTCATTAAAGCATCAAGGCAGTTTTCTATTGCTGGAATGTTTTAGAATTATAAGTGACTCGTTGTCCCTGTTACCAGCTGCCTGAACAAACTGCTATAGATATCTATTATGTGCCATTCAACTATATGTATTTATTCAGCCTATTCCTATGCAGTGTAGTTACAGCTGGGGCTCTTCTATAATCATCTGCCTATAAAAGAAGAGTTAATGCAGTAAGTTTAAATAAAAACCAGGCACCATTATAATATCTCATTACCCGGCAAAGGTCTGACTCTATGGGCATTGCTAACAAGACTTTGCAAGTTTGGCCTTGTGAATTGCTGGATTGGAGGGTTTTTCTTTTGACTATTGCCTATAGACAGAGGGATGGACTCTATGGGCAGGAGGGTGTAAGGGTGAGTTTGGGGCATTTTGATTTGCTGATTTTATGTTATGTTTTGATGAATTAACGTAAGTATATTTTTATAATAAAAATTTCTATGGGCATTGCTGTCCATAACACAGAACATGGCAAGATGAAAGGCAGATCAAAGGACAGAGATAAAAAATATAATTTTTTTTACAATGTAAATTATTACGATACTTGTGAGCTTTCAGGTTAATGGATCTCATACGTGTATAAGCCAATAAGTGACAGTTATTCATTCATTTTTGTTGGCTTTGTTGATTTACATGGATCTCAGTCTTAAAGGGGTGGGTCGCCTTCAAGTTAACTTTTAGTATATTGTAGAAGGGCCGATTCTAAGAAAGTTTTCAATTGGTCTTCATTATTTATTTTTCATAGTTTTTTAATGATGTGCTATTTTCTTCTGTTTATGTGCAGCTTTCAAATGGGGGTCACTGACACCATCTAAAAACAAATGCTCTGTAAGGCTACAAATGTATTGTTATTGCCACTTTTTATAACTTATCATTCTATTCAGTCCATCTCCTATTCATATTCCAGTCTCTTATTCAAATCAATGCAGTGTTGCTAGGGTAATTTGTACCATAGAAACCAAATTGCTGACACCGCAAACTAGAGAGCTGCTGAATAAAAAGCTACATAACTATAAAACCAAAAACAATAAAAAATTAAAACCAATTGCAAATTGTCTCAGAATGTCTCTCTCTCTACATTATACTAAAAGTTAACTCAAAGGTGAACAACCCCTTTAATCGTTGGCATATATGAGGCATTGACGCCCAAGATGATGATGGATTTCAGATGTGAACTTAAAAGCTGCCAAACGTTCAGTGCCTTTGGTTCTACAAAAACATTAAAGTCTGGTTAACTCACTTATGTGGAAATAGCTCTCACAGATACACTTATTCTGAGCAAACTGATCATCTAAAGCAGGAAAAGTTCCAGGTCACAGAAATTTGAATCTGGTACCTAAGAATACTAAGCTTTCGGTGAAGAAGTGGGAGTTACATGATGCTACATTCACATGTAGTAATGGCCCAATAATATATTTAAGCCAGACAACTATTTGACCCCTGTTCTGGATAGTTTGTAGATAATTCTAGTATTGTAATCATATCTACAATGTATATTTTCAGTGTCGGACTGGGACACCAGGGGCCCAACCAAAAATCTTAGACCAGGGGCCCACTCTCAGTACTAATATTCTTCATCTCCTCAATCAACCTCTATTCTCCTAGTTTGTTTTCTTTACATAATATAATTAATGATTCCATCTATTTAGCCTCTTTGCTCTCATAGAAATAGAGAACAGCCTTGAAATAGGCCAAGAGTTTAATAGCATGAGGGCCCACTGACACCTTGGGGCCAGTCCGACACTGTATATTTTAAAGAGGTTGTTCACCTTCCAAATACTTTTTTCAGTTCAGGTGTTTTAAGATTGTTCCTGCTTATGCTTTTTGAGTCTGACAGCTCAGTACTCCAGGTGCAGACTCTGAACTGTTACAATTGGCTACATTATTTGATATTTCTCAGCAGTATCTGTGGCATATTAGCAACTATTGTATAAATTCTAACAGCTAGTTTTAATGAAACACAGGGTAGAGTCCTGCATGTGTACAAGTAGAAGGAAACGTGCCTGGCCCAAACCTGCTGACCTCTAACTTGACCTGCACCCGCCACCCAACATATCCCCCTACCTTGGTGTAAGTCAATCTTACACCAAAGCTAGGCTTTGTGAAACCAGAAGTGGCATTGTCTGAGATTGGATGTGATCATTCTGCGGCCCATTCATCCCGAAAGGTAGAAAATTAAATTTCCTTGCAGCACGTGGGAGGGACCAGTCCCGCCCATTTTCCAGGTACCCAGGTGGTTTACCCACACAGATCAGAGATTTACTACTCACAACCCAACTGATTTGCGGGTATTTCGTGGGTACCCAAACCGGTGCAGGACTCTAACTCAGGGATTCTGCTCAGCAGGGCCAAAGATAAGAAATGGATCACCTAATGTATTAAATTAGAACAGCTGCTTCAGAAAGTAAATACAAGTAAATAAAAATTTTACTTTTCAGTAGAAAATAGAAAGTAATTGAAAAAAGCCTTTATTTCTGAAACCAGCTGATCTGAAAAAAAGTATTGGAAGATGAACAACTCCTTCAAAGCAGTAGTTCGTTTTTTAAGGTAAACTTTTCTAAATGATAGAATTAGCTATTCTTAACAGCATTCTTTTGAATTGATCTTCATTTTGTATTGCATGTACAGAGACATCAATATATTGCCCAGTGAGGCTACAGATTTATTAATCATTTTTTTAAACGTCTCTTTCTGTTAAGGCTCTCTCTTATTCACCTCCCAGTCTCTCATTCAAAAAAATCACCTTAATGCTTTAACAATGGAAATTCCTAACTGTTTCTGAACAAAAAGCGCAGGTATTCAAAAATGAAACCTAACTACAAATTGCCTCAGTATATTGACAGTCTACATCATATTAACATTTAAGATGAACTAAACCTATGAAAATGTTTCAGGTATGGACAGCTGTCCCTTTAGCTAAAGGTCTGTGTTAGTTTTTGCAGTGTAAGGGCTCTTACACACGAGCGTTTTTACCTGCGCTCCCCTGCGTTCGGTTTTGCTGCGTTCAGCCGCAGGGGAGCGCAGGTATAGACGCTTTCAATTATTTTCAATGGGGCTGTACTCACACGAACGCATGTAGGTGCCAAACGCAGGAAAAATGTAGCATGTTGCGTCTGAATCTGCGTTCGGCGCTTACACGCGTCTCGTGGGTACAACGCCATTGAAACTAATGAGGTGCGTCTAGACCTGCGCTCCCCTGCGGCTGAACGCAGCCAAACGCAACGCGCAGGTCCAAAACGCCCGTGTGTAAGGGCCCTTAGAATTAACTGAAATGTCTGGCTGGCTATTTGTGACATGCTTGAAAATAAACAAAAAAGGTAATATTTCTAAACCTGGTTCAAGTGGAAAATCTATTCAGTGAAACAATATTTCAAATTGTAAAGAAGGTGTGAATTCCTACATTCCAAAAATTATATGGTGACTGGTTTCCATTTGTTTTTCCACGTCAAGCGCACGATAAAACACACTAAACCTTCCACCACAGTTTCATTGTTATGCAGTGTTGCTAACAAAACACACAGCATGATACAGTATGCACTCCGGATAAGGGAAAGTACATGGTAGATAAACCATAATTCAAAATAGGGTGCATTTTACCCCTTAAAGGAAAACTATACCCCCAAATTGAATACTTGAGCAACAGATAGTTTATATCAAATTAAGTGACATATTAAAGAATCTTACCTACCTGGTATATAGATTTATTTAAATATTGCCATTTTACATCTCTTGCCTTGAACCACCATTTCGTGATGGTCTGTGTGCTGCCTCAGAGATCACCTGACCAGAAATATTTCAACTCTAACTGTAACAGGAAGATGTGTGGAAGTAAAGGACAGAACTCTGTCTTTTAATTGGCTTGTGTGACCTAACCTTATAGTTTGTTTGGTATGTTTATGTGCACTGTTGAATCATACGATTCCACGAGGCTGTGGGCAATTTTCTATTTATGATTACCCAATGGCACATGCTACTAAAAAAGTTTATTATTCTGAAAATGGTTTATTTACATGAAGCAGGGTTTTACATATGAGTTGTTTTATGCAATATCTTTTTATAGAGACCTATATTGTTCAGGGGGTATAGTTTTCCTTTAAAGGAGAACCAAACCCATACTTTAAAAAAACAAAACCCCCTTCCCCCCTGTAGACCCCGCTCTCCCCCCACCCCAGCCTACTTGCTACCACGGGCAAATGTCCCTAACTTTTTACTCACCCCTCGCGGCAGATTCAGGCTTCGGAGTTCATGGCAGCCATCTTCTTCTTTGGTAATCTTTGTGTTTTTGGCAATTCCAGTGAGTTTCGGCACATTTGCAGTCGGGGACTAGCTCCAATTGCGCATGCGCCGAAACGCGGTTCAGTACATGAAGATTACCAAGGAAGTAAAAGGTTAAGGTCATTTTTCTGGGATAGCAAGTAGGCTGGGGGGAGCGGGGGTCTATGGGGGTTTGGATCTCCTTTAAGTCTTTGTATATATTTTGTGGTGTCCATTTATAATACCTCAGTTGTTTCTGGTCGAGTTTTTTAGGGGGAAAACTCACATTTTCATGGAAAAATAAAACCAATTTATTAGAGATTCAAAGCCGCTAAAAATCCAATTACAAAAATACTTCATTTGAAACCTGTGAGTTCTATAGAAGTCAACGGCAGATGCCCCTGAAGTTGTTTCTCGACATCGTGATCTGCGCTGTTTAATCTGATTAAGTCTGAGTTTTCATCCAATAATCTGATAAAATTGAGATTTTGCAGCGGCGATCCAATAAATTCCTATGATACCAATTGACACTCTTTTTTTGCCGCAGCATTTTTCTGCTCCGAATTTTTCAAGAAAAATTATAGATAGCTGAGCTCAATTCGGTAGGGAGGTTGGTTGACTTTTTTAAAGAAACAATTTAGATTAATTTGAGTTTTGTTAACTAGGCCCCTTAGTGTTATGAGTATTCTCATTAAAACAGACATTAATTCTGTGATAAAGGGGTGGTTCACCTTTAAGATAACCTTTAGTATGTAATTGAATGGTTAATTCTAAGCAACTTTTCAATTGGCCTTTGTTTTTTTCTTTTTTTATAGTTTTGGAATTATTTGCCATCTTTTGATACTTTCCATCTTTTTGTCTAAAAATCGAATGCTCTGTTAGGCTAAACATGTATTGTTAATGCTACTTTTTATTTCTCATCTTTCTATTTTTATTTTATTTAAAGGAAAACTATACTCCTCAAACAATGTAGGTCTCTATAAAAAGATATTGCATAATAAAACAGCTCATATGTAAAACCCTGCTTCATGTAAATAAACTATATTCATAATTATATACTTTTTTTAGTAGCATGTGCCATTGGGTAATAAATAGAATACTGCCATTTTAAAAAATAAGGACAGCCCTTTGCTTCCACACTTCTTCCTGTTACAGATAGGGGCAGTTATACTAAGGGTCGAAGTGAATAGTCAAATAAAATAAAAAAAAAATCGAAATTCAAAATTCAATTTCGTGTATTGAATAGCCCAAAATTCGATTAGATTTTTAAAAAATTTGAATATTCAACAAGTCGAATTTTCGAAGTACTGGCCCTTTAAAATCCCTTGACTTCGACACTTTGCCACCTTAAAGGGAAATTCAACCCCCCAGCACTAACTCCCATGCCCCCCCCCGTAGGCCCCCTCCCTCCTCCCCATGGCCTACCTCTCCCCTGGGCTATTGCCCCTAAGTCGCTACTTACCCCTCTGTGTAGGTCCCCTCCAGCGAAGTTCACAGGGGCCATCTTCTCTTTCAATGACCAAATTGCCATTTTAGCCTATGGGGAGCTCATAGAACCTGTCCTGAAAATTTTTATAAGTTCCAAGAATTCAAAGGATTTTGCCCAAAATCCTTTGAATCGAACGATGCAATAGATCGTTTTTTATTCGATCGAAAATGGACATATTCGATCGAAATATGTCCATTTTCAATCGAGAAAGCCCTTTAAAAAAACTGCTAGGGTCGATTTTTTTCACTTAGAAAATTCGCCCCTTAGTAAATCTGTCCCAAAGAGTTTAAATATTTCAGGTCAGGTGATATCTGAGGCATCACACAGACCATCATGAAATAGTGGTTCAAGCAAGAGATGTAAAAGGGCAATATTTACTTAAATATATATATTCCAGTTTGATAAGATTCTTTAATATGCCCCTTAATATATATATAGAATCTGTTGCTCAAGTATTCATTTTGGGGGTATAGTTTTCCTTTAACTCAATGCATGGTTTTTATGGTAAACCAGTTTGTTGAAAAGGCTGACTGGAGAGTTGCTGAGTAAAAAAACGAAATAACTCAAAAACCAAATATAAAAAAAAATAGCAAATTGTCTTAAACTATTGGTCTCTGCACCATACTAAAAGTTAATTTAAAGTTGTTAAAAAAATTTGACTATATAAAAATGATATTCTAGGCCTATACACTAGACACCTTTATTATTATTATTATTTGTAACCTCTTCAATGTAATGCAGAATGAAACCTTGTGAGCCTTGTAAAGACCATAAAGGTGTGTGTATATATATATATATTAATGTATAAGTACTGAGCTAAATTATTAATAGGGGCACTATAGGTTTAGATCACTTTGCAAATAATAACTAGTTAAAACCCACACATCACACATTTTTGTCAGTGGAAATTATATGAAATCACAAGGTCTGGTTTTTGCACATTAACCCCCTTAACAATAGTGGTAGTGGGTGGTGTTTACTATAGGCCTTATACCAGACTGGACACACTTTTTCCTTTGTTACTATACTAGCCTGTAAATGCTGTATTTGGCTCACTCTATAAGAAAGCTGTGTTCAGTCTAGTGAGAGTAAACGGCACAAATGATATTTATATTTTGTTTTACAGTGGAAAACAGGTGTTCCTCCTCCAGTGCAGTGACATGTGTGAAATGCCTTGCCCTCGGACCAGAATGCGGATGGTGTACTCAAGAGGTGAGCGTCTTGTTTGATTTTCCCATGTGCTGTTTGCTGTAATTCTCACATGTTGTTACCCTTTGTCTGATGATTTTCTCTTGAATCCTCTGCATGGATTTTTAATCCTGTACTAGTCGCTGATCCATAACTCCAAGCATTCATATAGAACCTTGCAAGTTGTTCTTCATCAACACCTGCATGGTGTACTGACATGTATAACCTCTATTGTATTGTAGTTTTTTTGGTTAAATGTTAGTATTATGTGGGGTGCACACAGGAAGGTCATGTAGAACTAAGGTAAACGGTCCGCACACACCACTGTTGCACTCGGGGAATGTACCTCTTTTATTCATGCCACCAAAATGTAAAATGAATTTTGGTGGCATGAATAAAAGGGGTACATTCCCCGACTGCAACAGTGGTGTGTGCGGACCGTTTTTCTAAGTATCCAGTTGTTGAGGGGCCTGGCCGGGTCAACGGAGGACCAGCACCACCCAGGCAGAGCAGTGGAAGGAGGTGTGCGGTGAAAGATAACACGATTGTTCCATGTAGAACTAAGAACACCCCACTGCTTCTATGGGACGTATAACATAATATAGTGAATAAAGTACCCCCTCTTGTAAAATATAAGGATACTATAAGTTACCGAGGAGTTTCATGACCATTATAAAACACAAGGCCGAAGGCCGAGTTTTTTTATACAGGTCATGGAACTCCGAGGTAACTTCTAATATCCTCATATTTTGCAAACGGGGGTACTTTATTTATTATAATACACAAGTTTCAGTGAGTCATGTGACAGAAATTACATCACCGTTTATAACTGATGACATCAGAACACACTGTTTATAAGGATATAATTTGCAAGATCTTTACGGCTTTTGTGTATTTTATATTTATACCCTCATACATGGCATGTCCCCCAATTTACATTCTAAGTTTCGTGCCAGTACTGTGATGGATTTCTAATATGCACTCTTTAGTTGGGGGAGGGGTCAGTGCAATTTAACTAAGGTGTTTTTGACAACTTGCACAGATTTCCAGCCAATCAACTCCATTTTTAGGACAGCCCTCTTCTTGGCCAATAGTTTATCCTAAGGTATTATCTGACAATCTTACTGTCTGTTATTAAAGGGGTTGTTCTACTTTAACTTAACTTTTAGTATGATATAGAGAGTGATATTCTGCAGCAATTGATTAACATTTTTGTTATAATTTGTGTTTTTTGTTATTTAATTTTTTTTTTCAGCAGCTTTCCAGTGTGCAATTTTAGCAGCCTGGTTGCTAGGGTCCAAATTACCATAGATTTGATTTAAGATAGGATCAGTAACTCCCATTTGAAAGCTGTGTAGAAAGATGAGTAACAACATGTAGCAATAACAATACATTTGTAGCCTTACAGAGCATTTGTTTTTTAGAAGGGGTCAGTAACCCTCATTTTAAAGCAGTTGAGAGTCAGAAGAAAAAGGCAAATAATTCAAAAACTCTGAAAAAATTAATTATGAAGACCAATTGAAAAGTTGCTTAGAATTGGGCGTTCTATAACATACTAAAAGTTAACCTAAAGGTGAACCACCCCTTTATTTATATATATTATACACATTACTTATCACTTAGAAATCTAATTGGAAAACAAATTGGAATTGGAGAGGGTGCATAGTATGGGTGGATCAGTGGCAATGAAATTTAACCTTTCACTTGCCTGTCTGACATAGAATTGGAATTGTACACCAGGGAAGTGGTAATTCGATTACATCTTTAGAAGAGTGCTGGGTATGCTAGGAGAGATGGAGTTCAACAGTAATTACATGGCAATAGAACATACATGCCTGGACCTAGCGTGTACCAAAATGAATATGTTTACTCTCTGAGCAACAGGACAGACTGAATATTCTGCTCAGTATTTTCTTACTAGGAGATTATTTTAGCAAGTGACACTGTAACGTTTTATCTTGAGTTCATTTCCATCTCATTTCCTGAGTCTTGTGGAAAAAGTGATGTTCTTTTTGTATCATATGAAACCTCAAGGGTGTTTTTTCGTCTGCTATCTTCTCATTTTAATATTCCTTTGTAATCTCTTGCCATTCACTAGCAGTGAGCTAATGTTTTGGAACAGTTCTCTTTTTTTTCAGATACTCTGCCCTAGCAGAGCTTTAATTTTAGTTACCAGGTTATGTAATTAGCAGCGGTTATGTGAGCTAAATATAGTGCACTGGGTAATCACTTCCTGCCTGGTTTATTTTAACTTCAGTCTGGGTATACTGTATGTTCACTTTCACATAACTAGAGTTTATTTGAAGTCACAAAAGGGATTTTGGAAATTTTTATGCAGGGCCACTTTCAGAAATCACGGGGCCCGGTACAGCAAAAGCTTCTGGGCCCCTTGGCCCTGCCCACCCCAAAGCCTCAACCCATAACTCACCCACCCCATATCTTGCTGTTCTAGCCCCCACC